>OZ023211.1:41357052-41923472 GCA_963995525.1 Escarpia spicata | reverse complement strand
ATGTTATTGAGAATTGGACTTTTATCAAGTTTTAACAAAAACTGCCACCCAGAGAATTAAGTCTAGATGGCAGGTGGACAAGGAAGCCTTTTGGCTTATCGAGAGTCGAACCCTTTTTATTGATGTGTATCCCGCCCTTCTGAAATATGTGTTGATTTAATTTTGTAACATATTCGCGCGATCAGCACCCACACAATCAGCAGATAATATGTTCCATTCATTTACAGTACCTTGTGAAAATTAGAACTTTCTTATATCTAATCTACATTGTTCTTTTACTAATGTAACTTCATGTCCTCTAGTCCCTCTATCTTTCTTAACTGAGAAAAATATTTCTATCAATATTTTCATAACCATTCAATATTTTAAACACGTCTATTTGCTCTCCTCTCAATCTCCTGGTCTCTAGTGGAGTATCTTTGAGGCGTATTTCGTAACTAAGATCCCTCAGTTTTAATATAATTTTAGTCTCTCTCCTCTGTACACTTTCTAGCATATCTATGTACTTCTTGTGGTATGGCCTCCACGTTTGTCACCGTCTTGTTAACAATACTGAACGCGTAGTTTCTTAACTGTTTTCAATACATGATTCCTGTGTTATGTAGCTTGTATAAGGCAACAACGAATTTACAATGGTGTAACGATTATGTTAATGTAAAGCGCTTTGAGCAGTCCTGAAGACTGGATACTGCGCTATATAAGAACTTACCGTTTAATAATTGGCAAAGGTAAGTATGTTATTTGCATGTGATAAAGGCTGAGTGTTGTCTTAAAAATGTAACTTTCTTTGACTATTCACGTTTTTCATGAACTTCTGATGCGCCTCAGTCACTGCGACAACGTGTCCTGTTTGGAACTGGCACACACTGGCCACTACACGTTTGTTGCAAGTGTCTAGCGTTGGTTTCCACTTCCACAACATAAGTGCTTGATGCCAGAACTAGTCATACGCATAGAAACAGTACCTCTAGGGATTGAATCGCGAACCAGAATACCCTTCCAATCCGTGCACATGTCCGTTCAGGCTTCAGCGTTTGTGCGCAGTTACTGTGCGTTGTAAGACAGCACATTTTTCTAATTTATTACATGCGACTTACGAACATTCTTTTGTATAACTAAGCTCTCGTTATCATCAATCAAATGACGGACCGTAGGGCCACAATAGAGAGTGCAAGCACTCCGATCCCGACTTCCATCCCAATTTGATACTTTAGTGTGTTCATGCCATCATTCCACATTGTTTCAAATAGACAGTACAATGTCATAACATATTGATTTGAGGGCACTTTTGAGGCATATATAGCGCTCCGGTTTACGTCAACATGTAATGAATTAATATTGCGTGTATCAAGTGCGGTATGCAGTAACAACCCGCAACTGCACCGGCGTACACTGATTCAAACCTGAGCGAGCGATATTTAAGGCACTATATTCCTGAAACGATGTGGAATGATGGAATAAATGCATTTAGATATTACATTTTGGCCCAAATGTCATCATGCCGAATTCGGGGTGAGCCCGGATTCTACACAACGTCACAATTAAGTGTCCATAAAGTAATGCGCAATTCCAGCTGCTGCCTATTGGCTCTTCCATCACAGCGGTCAGGTTTCCCGCCACCGAAACAAATTCAGGAGCCTTCCAAAGTGAGTCGCGCCTTCCTCGATATCCTTAGCTTAGCCTTAGGAGATCTACCAATGTAATATTTACACGCAAGCGAAGTCATCTAGCAGATTAAAACGCCCTTTCCTAAGGGAGGAAGGCTGCTCTGACTTCCAAAACTACATCAATTATCAAGGGAAAACATTAATTATCAAGGGAAACGTCAATTATCAAGCGAAAACATGAATAAATAAAACAGTATATTGTAACAAGGCATTTTTGTAAGTTCTTGTCAGTATCAAACTAATAATAATAACCGGGTTTACATGGGTTGTATAAGTTGCGATAATTAGAAAACAATACGTATAATTAAAAAAGAGCAATAAGTGGGACCCTCGCTACAGGCTTGGGACCCCTTGAACACAAACATCCAGGCAAACCCCTGCGGGACATTTTCATATGGATACAAAAAGAAATCATCTTTGCGTTTAGTATTGGTTCCCCCATGTCCATCGCCAATACGTGTACTAGGAGTTGCAGTTGTTAGTGTAACAAACGCCATTGTGTTAATTTGCATTAACTTATGTTTCACTCATTAGGCGGCGGCACTGTTGCAATCTGCATTCCCTGCGTTACTTGGTGGCGACAAAAACAACCGTTTAGCGTTGCAGGATTTTGCGAACTGATACGACTATCCCGTACCCACCCCACCGCATTGTGTTGTAGCGCCGCCCGCACAAAACTGACAAGTCAGGAAGGAACTACCGGTGCGCTTTGACGACTTCGACAATGCGACCTGCCTAGACTTGAAACAAACCGACTACTACATGTTCGTTGCAAGTGTCACACGTTTCTGCAACTACAAGTTAAACGCGTTGTGCCAGACATGTCATGGCATGGCGCGTGTATTAACAAAAGACAAGATGTCACCCGTGGTCAGAATGACAGTACATCGTCTTGTCTGCTCGACATGTCTTCATAAGAGCAAGTTAGTCGGCTGTATAGGTAATATATAGTCGGTACGTATTACCCAAATGCCGTTATATCTATTGATCTTATCGTAATTCGGCAGTCATTTTCGTTCATGAATATCATCCATATCACTGCTTATTTGAACATGGAATACTGTTCTGTCTGCTAGACGCGTCTTCATAACAGCAACTTATTCGTCTGTATGAACAGTATTTAGGCCACAAGTAAAATATAGTATACAATCTTGGAGGGGAAATGTAATGTTAGAATGCAAGCGATGGAGAATAACTAAGCTTTCTGTTTATTATAGATGCCTTAAGGAATATGGTTTAACATAACATTAAGTGTATTATTTGTACGCTATATATATAGAGAGAGAGAAAAAAAAAGAGCGTACACACACACACACACACATATATATATATATATATAGCGTACACTATATATATACATATATATATATATATATATACACTATACGTTATAATCTATATATATATATATATATACATGTATATATATATATATATATATATATATATATATATATATATATATATATATATATATATATATATATAATATTGGTAATGATAATGATGTACGTACGGTATAAACTAGTCTGATACAAATGGTTAATATATTATAAGTAAACAAGTTGATTGAACAAGCACCAGGCTGATGTTGGATCTCCGAGCAGCATGGGCCCCAAAGGTGCTGTGTGCACGAAAAACCAGCGTGAGGACACGAACTGCCACCGTCACCAATCCAGCTATGGGCAATCAGGAACCGCTGCCTTGCGGTCAGTCTCTTAAACCAAAGGCTAAGGGAGCAAACCCTAACAGAATATTTGGTTTGTGACACCCATAGACTGTTGTATAGCTCCTGCGCACACTCCGGTACCCCTGCAACTACCTGCTGCCGGACGTATCAGCCACGCTTTTCCCCCAGAGTACGGCAGATTGGGTCAAGAGATGTTTCTTTGTAGTGAATCTCTTAACATCGAGTCATAAGGGTGAACCTAGGAACACTTTCTTTGCTGCCCATGGGGCGACATTTCGAATAAGAGGAATGTTACGGCGGTAGAGAAATAAATATGTGGATGATGCAATTCGCTGTTTTGATTGAAGAAATCCTAGTACCTATTTATTGAACATTTGCAACCATTCATTCACACAGTTTGTATTAGCCACGGCTCGGTCTACCTATATAACGGATCCGGGACATTTCATGTGTCACGCGGGGTAACGAGTATCGATTGGCATTTTTCGAAAGATTTTCATAAATAAAAATTTTCAGTTTAGTTGTTAATAATTATCAGTGTGTTATGACGCCAACTGGACACTAATAATAATATCGATCACGTTTTGCGGCTTCTAAATGCAATCGTATGCACGTGTTTTAGGGAATACGAACTACCCATTCTTCGTGATATATATTGATCTTGGCAGAGTTCGGCAAGGTTATTTGGCTGATGTTTCGTACATGAATGACATCAATACTACCTGCTGAATCGAGCGTGAAATACAGCATTGTAATGAAAACTAAGTTTGTATAGGAATATCAGCACTGATCTGATCTGATCACGGAGGACAATGTTTGAGCCATTTCGTATGTGAATTTATTTGATTAATGTAATACGATCTACAGATCGGTATACACCATGGTGTTTGTGGTTGTTTACACTTGCAGTACTGCGTTAAACACGGCTTTTAGATATTAATAAACAATTGAAATAATGTGTTGCTTCCTTACTAGTTTGTCACCTCATACAATATTGCAATGCGCAATTAGCCAACATGTGTTATCTGTTTATCTGTTTAACATTACCTCGACATTTATATAGATTCCAACATTGTCTCCTGTGGCACTCCACTCAAAACTGGTTTCCAGTTTGAAATCTCTCCCTCTGCTATTACTCTCTGTCTTCTGTCTGTCAACCATGTTTCTCTCCAACCGATCACACCATGTGCTTTAAGTTTAAGCAACAATCTTTGATCAGGCACTTTATCAAATGCTTTCTGAAAATCTAAGTAGACAACATCCACTGGTGACCCATCGTCTACCCACTTTGAAATTTCTTCAAAAAACAAACGGGATTGGTTAGACAAGACCTAGCCTTCAAGAACCCATGTTAAGATGCATTTATTTTAATTATGTTTTACAAGGAATTCCACCATGTGGTCTCTTACAAGCATTTCTAGTAATTTGCATAAAACTGTTGTTAAACTAACTGGTCTGTAATTCTCTGTCTTGTTCCTTGATCCCTTTTTAAATAATGGTGTAATGTGTTCTACTTTCCATTCTAATGGAACGATTCCCTCTTTAAGTGAAAAATTTGGTGATTGCAATGAATGTTGTTTTCTAGTAAGGTGGAGGTAGGTAGGCTATTATATGATGTCAGTGGCGACTGCTGGACAATGGACATTGTGTGGTGTTTTAAGAGCGAGGGCCTTCATAATGTGCTTCACTAACTACGATTTTTCAGGCTCCGTTCTGTCGCAACAAATATAAGTTGTCTTCCCTAAATGCTTGTTGAATGTGGTGGGTGAGTGGGTGGGTGAGTGAGTGGGTGGGTGGGTGGGTGGGTGGGTGGGTGGGTGGGTGGGTGGGTGGGTGGGTGGGTTGGCGGGTGGGTGGGTGGGTGGGTGGGTGGGTGGGTGGGTGGGTGGGTGGGTGGGTGGGTGATTGAGTGAGTGAATGAGTGAGTGAATGAGTCACTCACTCATTCAGTCACTCAGTCAGTCAGCCTTTGAGTGAAATAGTGAGTGAGTCAGTGTATTAGTGAGTCAGTGAATTAGTGAGTCAGTGAATCTGTCAATGAGTCAGTGGGTGAGTGAGTTAGTGAGTCAGTCAGTGAGTCAGTCAGTGAATACATACGTGAGGGCATGCGTGGTTGAGTGAGTAAGAAACACAAACAAAACAATTATCCTTGGCGCGGGATATTTATTGGATGGCATAGATACGCTACCGACTGTGACGTATGTTACTGTGGAAGTGGAGTTTCGACGCACGCGCGTGTTGTTCCGTGAGCTCTTGAGAAATTGTTCCTGCGACGGATACGCCACTCCCTTTGCAAGGAGGCCACCTCAGGGAAACCACTCGCCAACACATGCTCCAGGATTGTTGTACAGCGCAGACACTTCAAATGCGTTCAAATAGTCTCTCGCAAAGCTGATCTGAAAGAACACCAATACCATCAGAAACGTCGATCTGGATCGGGTACATTTCCAGCTATAAATAAAGAACGACTACTCTATTTGTTTAATAAAATTGACTGATTTGGTTGCTATACAAATTAGCCACTACCAGCTATTTCAACTCACCGAGTCCATTTTCCCAGTGAAGAAGCGACCTAGGGGGCACTTGCTGGCTCCGATCATCATTGGGAACACAGTTCCTGGCAAACGTCCTGTAGACAAACATATTACAGCAATATCGTGTGTATTTTAATGTTATCTTTTTATGAAAAACAAATCTATTTTTCATAGAATATCTCAAAATCATACCAAATCGCAACAACAAAGATTGCAACAGTTGTAGTCATCAATATGCGCTTTCATGCCAGGGTTCTTGTATGCCACTAGCCATGCCCACATCACGATTCGTGTGACGATACGACACGAAACTACGTGGTATATTACAAATAACATTAGCCACGATATAACACGATACTGTTTGGTATTTGGTACAACACAAGTTCTCCACACATCACGGAAAGTCATAATTCATTTTTCGCAGATTCGTTGAATTTGTTAACGTGACATTGCATTTCGTCGTGCCGGCATTACCTAGTAAGTAACATCTCTTATGTACGCACCGACGAGGGATCCGGTTGCCTTTATCCCTCCATTGATATATACGTCCACCCGGCCCCATCCGTTCACCAAACTCATTCGTCCGGTCACTACGACATGGAACCACGTACCGGCTTGTGGAAACTACAACACGACACAATACGATTACACAAAGCTAATCGGTAGTTAAATATACTAGCAAAAATGCCCTTCACCTCAGGGGATGCCATCGTAGAAGACAGTCGTGACAGTAATATTAGTGAAAGGTTATAAAACTCACAACATCGTTACACAAACGCCACATCGCACTCGCATGTACTCGTTGTCTGTTCAAAATGACGAAAGTTGGAGAGAATGGGAAATACACGTCCATCGATAGGCCCTGGTCATGATAGTGTACAATTGCCAAATGATATTCGTATTGCTGTGCTATTGGCATGCGTATACATATAGGCATATTCTGTCAGCGACTACTTCATGTTGCCAAGTAAATGATGCAGGGGCCGTTTTCCAGAAGTATTTGTCGTGTTTTACGTTCCGAACAGCTGATTTACCTCATAAAATGTGATTATTTGGACATACATATGGTATGGTACATTGAAAAAATATTGGTCTTACATCCAACAATTCGTTTGGACGTAGATTAATCCTTGTAAGTTTGGCGCTTGAGGTTCAAACCATCTATGAGGAAAACGTTAGCATGCCCGCATGTATAAATAGATACATACATGCATACATGCATACATACATACATACATACATACATACATACATAACTACATACATACATACATACATACATACATACACACATACATACATACCACCGACCCACCGACCAACCGACCCACCGACCCACCGACCCACCGACCCACCGACCCACCGACCCACCGACCGACCCACCGACCGACCGACCGACCGACCGACCGACCGACCGACCGACCGACCGACCGACCCACCGACCGACCCACCGACCCACCGACCCACCGACCCACCGACCCACCGACCCACCGACCGACCCACCGACCGACCGACCCACCGACCCACCGTCCCACAGACCCACATACCCACAGACCCACAGACCCACAGACCCACAGACCCACAGACCCACAGACCCACAGACCCACAGACCCACAGACCCACCGACCCACCGACCCACCGACCCACCGACCCATCGACCCACCGACATACCCACCGATCCACCGACCCACCGACCCACCGTCCGACCGACCCACCGACCGACCCACCGTCCGACCGACCGACCGACCGTCCGACCGTCCGACCGACCGACCGACCGACCGACCGACCGACCGACCGACCGACCGACAGACAGACCGACCGACCGACCGACAGACCGACCGACGCACCCACCGACCCACCGACACACCGACCCACCGACCCACCGACCCACCGACCCACCGACCCACCGACCCACCGACCCACCGACCCACCGACCCACCGACCCACCGACCCACCGACCCACCGACCCACCGACCCACCGACCCACCGACCCACCGACCCACCGACCCACCGACCCTCCGTCTCATCGACCCACCGACCCACCGACCCACCGACCCACCGACCCACCGACCGTTTGTCTGGTCGATTGACTGATTAACATACCGTATTAATTGTGGCCGTGAAAGCCGGCGCCATGGAGGACTTGATCTTCACGCTCACCTGCGTGTTGGTGACACTCGATATCTGCAAATAAGAGCACGTATATTTTAGTCACATTGGCAGCCGTACAGATGTGTCATGGTAATGTCTGAACAATTAATAAAGATCCGATCTATATACTTAAGGAACTAGTAACTGTCTTCTACTGCTGTAATATTATGATTCGTTAGAAAACTTATATATAAAAGTTTAACAACTTTCTTAAATATCGTATACATGTCCTACATAAGTTGACAGTCAACACTGAAACTAACGAATCACAACTGTAGACTGTCATTTTTAAATGTTCGATCATACAATATCAGCGTGATGCATGAATGAATGAATGACATTTATTAGACCTATAATTACTAGTACATATTATAATTGAGTATATACAATACGTCAGGAGACTCCCGTTAAGGCATTTAAATGCAGCTACCATGAGAGCCACCTTGAATAATAATTATAGTATAATAGTAATAATATATTTACAATGTAATTTAGCTAATAATACATGAGTGCGCCACAGTAAAGATTACAACCGAAGTTCATACAGTAGCAATAATCAACTTGATTAGGATATAGCAAAGGTTGTGCGCAACATCCAGATTATGACGACGAGCAGCCACCACTATAATGTTTTCGATAAGTTGTTTTCAAACCTCGATGGTCGCCATAAAGCAGTCTCCGTTGCTGGCGATAATCGGAAACATAGCGAATGGAGACGCACGCTTGAACCAGACGCTGATAGCGAACTTGGAGAAGTCGTTGCCTTGTAGATAAGGGAGTTCGAGCTTCGATGGCTTTTTGAAGGAGCCGCCGTGGGCATAGACGCCGGCATTTGGGGCAACCAGCACAGCGAAGTTGTTCAAATAGACGCCATTTGAAGCGAGGGGATCGCCTGCCCAGTCGTATGGTGGGTCGAACGTGATGCACGTAATCGAGTTCTGGCCGATAATAATAGCTGTGGTGTGGCATCAAAGACGTATTAATATGATGTAATATATATAATATTATAATTAATATGTCTTTGGTGACATTAGCACGTAGTTTTATTCTGTTCAACTTGCACAACAGTCCATGTAAGTCAGTTTACTTGTATGCATGACAACATGCATACAAGTAAACAATTATGATTTTATATCGTGTTTGTACATATTTATTGTATTGTTTTGTATACTTGTTATAGTTTTTAATAAATTATTTATTTCTAAGTTAATTTAATAGTAATATTTGTACTGCAACAATTTGTTTGTTCAGATTTTGCAATTTTACTTATTTTTCTATTTTGTTGGACAGTAACTCTTTGTGTGTATCACCTATTTGTATGTATAAAGGTTTTTTGCTAAAATTAATGTTTTCGTATTCATAAAACGTTAATATTTACTGTGATGACGTGAAAGGTGGTAGACACGGTTCCCACAGCACAAGGATATGTAGAAGAACAGACAGGGATCAGAAAACAAAGACAGCGATCAACCGAGACGAGGGGAACTACGACTGATATCACGATGACATCATTTCAACAGATCGACATTAGTATTTATAAGTGGAAATAGTTTTCATCAAGATTAATTATCCGATTCACTTAATGCCCAATTGATAAACATTTAGTATCGTGACATGTGATTTTGTTTCGACATTTCAGTAACACATATATACATCTTTATAATATGTGAAAAAGTCAAGAGGGTGTCAAGACTTTATAATTTAATGGTTTGTCTTTAAAGAATGCTTCATGAAACCGGACCCTGGTGCTAATGCCCGCTCAAATATCTTTAGACTCCCCTCTCGTAAACCTTACAACACCAATTCGATTTTCGGTTATCTGGGTATAACTCAAAATAAACAAGTTAGTTAATTGTATAAATTGTAATGCAAAATATACTTGTTTCCATGTGCAAACCATTAAAATATGGAGCAATATTTACAACTGCGTGTTGGTAAGCAAAACCGCTCTTATTAGTTATTAACCGCAAACCTAACAACACTGTTCATCAATCCAAGTGTTTTATTTAAAAACATACATTTCCAAATTTCTCACTGAGGTGTAATTTTACTGCTTTTTGCTCAAGGTAATACCTTTTCCACTATTTACACACGAGTATAAAAACATGAGAAATGCAAATTAAATACTACAATTAGTGAATTAGCATATAATGAAGTCATTATATTTTCACTGGGTATAACAAATAAACTACTTCCGAGTGTTGTAGTTCATTGTTGTACTCCAATCTGAACACAAACAATGTTTTTTATAGTATAGACGTTAATCCTTAATTACCACACTTGCTTGAAGGTATATCTACTTTTAAAATCAGCTATTAGTAGTTTGAATTTAGATCCCTGTTTTAGCTATTTGTAAGTACATTCGTCATCATAATACTGTTAATTAAATATCAATTGAATCCACATTTTTTCTTTGTATAGTACACTCTGGCATGTATATTTGGTTGTCCAGATTAGTAGTAGCTAGAATGGCACAACAAGTATAGGGAGTATCTCCAAGGCGACGAACTTACCGGAAACCTGCGAGAACGCTGCAACGACCAACACAAAGAGAGCCCAACACGCCATGTCGGTTGTTCGTGTGATTTCTATAATGAAGACGACACATTAATAAGATTAGTGTTTCTATTTCTGACGTGATTCAGCACATAACCCAGCCTTACTTTGAATTCACTTTAAAATGTTTAGTCAAACTATTTTGGATTGTTTCGGAGACAAAACTGGCACAACAATGCTACGTACTAAAGTTGACTAAATTTGACATGTACTAAAATTACGTTTTGTAGAGAGCTCGTGCAGTTTGCAGTGCTCATGCCGTAGTGAAATGCCGATGTCATCGCACAGGTGTGAAGCAAAAGCTAGTAATGAAATGCATGCATATATTAATATTTGTTTTTATTGTTTCTATTGTTTTATCAGTAGATACCTCAGCAACACCACCAAGCATAAGTATTGAACATTGACTTACCTTCAGTATATTGTAGCGTACTTGTTCTCTCTCGGTGAAGGATTTGAGTCCAGATGCTTTCTCTGTTTCCGGTCCCTTCTTTATATAAGCGCTTCTGGAGACCCGATTGATTTAGCAAAAACTGCAGTTATTATTTTACCGACACACAATTAGGGCGGCAACCGGTAACAATATACCTTGTTGTCTACATTCAACTGCTTAAATTATTCATATCAATTACATGAATTATAAAAATATACGATAAATGTCAACGAAGGAGGACATTTTGCGTCAATTAAACTCAGGCACGCCTTTAATCCAGGTGTTGGCCAGTGAAGCGGGCATGAGGGTCTGCACGTTATTTTTGTTATTTGATGTTAAAACATTCGTAGTCAATAATCCGACGGATGCCACCCTGTTACCCCTGAACACTTGCATGAACACATTAATATACAAATTAGTCATCGCCATTAAAATATATACTACTTTTCTTAATATTTCGAATTGTAAACATCCAAACAATCAAAATGATGTGTCCAAACGCATGTTTTCAGGGTATGTTTGTATGATTACGTCAGTGAACAAATTATAGTATGCATACTTGTCGCATGAATATGCAAATTAGTTTTGACCAATATAACTTCGTGATATTCGTTTATATATCCTCAATAGGCGAGCGATAGGCACTTCTTAATGGACCGACTTAAATGCCCCCCTCCCCATAAAAACACCAAATTGTATATAATTTGAAAACCTTAGATATCCCCATCACAACGAAGCCTATCGTAGAACTAGCGTGACTCCAAGGTCAAAAAAGGTCACCGTCAAATGATAATATTTCTAAATCATCCGCTTCCGCAAACGTATTATAATTACAATGGTTGCATATCTACTTTTAGTAATAATAAAATAGCCATGCCATATACTTTTGGAAAGCTTATTGTCTCCCGATAAAAACGGGATACGAAATGCAGCTGTTACACTGTATAGTACGTGTGGAACTAAGGTCAAACAAGGTCACCATGAAATGATGAATATCGAACTTTTGCAATACCGCGAACGTAATTAAGTTACAATAACTCTATAT
The DNA here is from genome assembly GCA_963995525.1 of Escarpia spicata. Classification (NCBI taxonomy): domain Eukaryota; kingdom Metazoa; phylum Annelida; class Polychaeta; order Sabellida; family Siboglinidae; genus Escarpia; species Escarpia spicata. The sequence continues at coordinate 41,911,396 of OZ023211.1, read as the reverse complement.
CGACTTCAATTCTATGGACATGTTACACGCATCGCGAAAGAACAATTTCTTCCGACCAAAATGAGATGACTTGGAGGTGTCAGTTGATGGCGTTTGTGTGGAGCGGCGACAAAATAGTGTCACCGTAAAGCGATAAATGTTCGAAATCGTACCATCCCACAAACGTTATACAATACCAATGGTGGCTTATAGCCTATATATGTTACCTACTTACTCATGGACATTTGATATACATTTTGAAAGCCTACAGTCTTTCCGTAATTACAGGATACCACGGGAAGCTGCTATCAAGTGGTGCAGTAAATATGGAGTGAAGGTCAATCAAGGTCATCACCAAATGATGAGTGTTCAAAACGGCGCCATCCCGCAAATGTTGTACAGTTACAATGCTTACATAATTATCTACTCTGTGTACCTACACTGGGCCACGTTATACACCTATGCGTATTGTATCCCCGTCAAAAGATATGAAATTATAAATTGATGGTCTAACTGTGGAGGGAAGATTGAACGAGGTCAACATCAAAAGATGCATTTTTGAAAGGGTGCCATTCCGCAGATTGCAGGTGATCTTATACTTCTACAGCATTTTTGCATCACCCATGGGATGAGAAAATAGACGATGGTAGATGCCACACAAAATTTTATATTGGAATGGTATTTGAGGGTCACACACTCAATCTTGTGCCAAAATAGTTTTATTAATTAACTGATATATTTGTGTGCACATGACAGCCTCTTCATGTCCTATGTCCACCCCCAGCCATCTGGGGGGGGGGGGCATCTGTTGATGAACCAATTGACTGGTCAACCAAATAAAAGCTTGATACGCTATGCTCTCTGAATACTGCTAAAGAGAATCCGGAGTTATTGAATATCTTAGTGATATTATTCCTTTAACAGAATATCATTCTCATTGTCCCGATAACGGAGACCATGCACGTTTCAATTCTATTTACCGAGGGCAATGGTGGTACGTTCCTGGAGTTGAAGTGTCGCGAGTCCAGATCCAAATGGATGTGTGAATGCTGTGGTTCCTTCGTGGTATGAAATTTGGGTGGCGGTGGCGTGGACAGTTCTTTCCCCAGAGCATGACGGATGCCGTTGCCTTTAAGATGAATAACATTATTGCCTGTCCCAAAGCCTATCCAAATGGCAACTGGATATAAGCTTGACAATCTCGTAACACCTAACGATCGGAAACACATTGCAAATCATGCATGACTTTGACCTATTTTCCACAAAGCATTTTGCACAAGGATCAACAGTCCCGTGCCAGGTTCTTCATGGCCATACTGGATGTAGCATGTCATAGTTGCATCTAGTGACGACAGTTGATGTGTCTAAAATGTCAACCACTTCCTCTCAACCTAGATAGTGAAGCTTTGCAACCTAAATGGGGAGAAATGCAAATAGCTTCTGTATGTTGATATCATCACGACGGAAGTATTTCCACTTTATTGGCACATTGTTGTCCCATGTTACGTTCCTCGGAATCCCGTTACCACGCTTCTCTCTTGTGGATTTTTTTATCCAGCTGGCGAGGTAGATGTTCCGGTTGACGCCAATATTGTTGGAGTGAATTAAGTGCTTCATGATGTACGGAACAATAAAAAATGTATGAACTTTAATTATTTGGTGGAGGCCTTGCTTGACCTTCACTCCACACTTACTGCACCACATGATAGCTCCCCGTGGTATCCCGTATTTACGGGTAGATAGTAGGCTTTCCAAAGGTACATGACGTGGCCATGAGTAGAAAGGTAAAGTATAGAAGCCACCATTGGTTTTGTATAACTTTTACTGTCTCGCGTAATTTCGAACATTTAATACTTGATGGAGATACTGTTTGGTCGTCGCTCCACACAAACTCCATCGACTGACACCTCCAAGTCATATAACATTTTGACGAGAAGAACTGTGCACTTGAATTGCGAAGTTATCGTTGACAATCCCGTCATGATCCGTATATTAGAATACCCAATATAATGCATCAGGATATGATTCAAATATAATTCAACATCAAACTTCTGGGTTTGCCTTTTGTATACAGTACATGCACGTATGCACGTATGCACGTATGCACGTATGCACGTATGCACGTATGCACGTATGCACGTATGCACGTATGCACGTATGCACGTATGCGTATACACGTATGTACGTAAGTAAGTATGTATGTACGTATGTATATATGTACAAAACTATCTTACTGTTCTCCTGTAACAGCCGGTATATGTGACAGTTAGTATGTTGTGAGATAAGGCGTTCCAGACTGTTGCAGCTGTATAAGCAAACGTCGAAGAGCCAGAGTTATGCTCATGAGAGAGTACGACACCAAGTTCCTATGTTCTACTACCATCTCTACGCTAATCTTTCATCACCAGGGAAGAAAGGAATTAATTAAGGTGTACGGACGCTAACATATTTAATAAGATAGGGTTCAATGTTTACGATGGTAGATTGTATTATTGGGACAGATAACACTTAGGTAGTATATACGTCTGGGTTGAATTGTGATATTTTGCATGAGTATACTACTTAGGTACCAAAAGATTTATTAATAGAGTCCCTTTGAACAGCGTCCCTTCTGGCGTACAGCGGCACCAAGTTCGTATGATCTACTACCATCTCTACGCTACGATTTATTAATAGAGTCCCGTTGAACAGCGCCGTTTGTGTCCTACAGCGGCACATATCCATGAAACATATATATATATATATATATATATATATATATATGCCACTTTTACAAGCATAAGGGCCTTGAAATAATTGCTGAATGTATTTGGAAATATATTGCACCAATAGTTACACATATGTAAAATCAGGGGGATTTTTAATTTGCGTGTAGGGAACTTACCAGAATAAGGTGATGGAGATGGATCGGACACGATTTGTAAAAAGGATGATGATATTATAAGTTAGAACGTCAAGCAAGGGCCATCGAACGGAAACAAAAAAGAGCACGGAGACAGGTTACTAAACATGGAGATACAATCAGTAAAATAAACTGTATGTTAATGGATGAGGAAGATCTAAGACTGATGTGGGTCGTCGTTGTTGCAGATTCCATTTTTAAGCAGGATAGCGGTGAGAGTAACAGTTGACACAGTAATATGGCGGGTGTTGGAGAGAGGTGAATAGGTCAAAGAAGAGTGAAGGATACAAATTTGACAGGTCTAAAAGACGGAAAGACAGGGTTTAAAACATGACAGGAGGAAAGGGTAGCGATAATAGTGTTAGCTTATTCATCTACACGCGCGCATCACTCTTGATGTGAAGCTGATAACACGTTACTCTGATACACAAAGGAGCCTGTGTGATCTGGAGACCGTGACACTGACAAAATAACAACAGAAGTTTGCAAAATCAACTAGATTTGGAGTGTCAAACGAACAAAGAGGGTGGACATAAGGGGGATGAATGATCTAAGGGAAGTGATTGGAAAACCGGTAAGAAACCGGATAGATGCAGGCAGACTACCGAATTGAGCAAAGGCGCAGACGATCAAGGATGCAGGAAAACGGGAAGGCCACAGCAGACGTGGGATGACTGCGTGAAAAGGGATTTGATAAAATCGGGGAATGTAAGAATATGAAAGATAAAGAGAGGTAGCTAATAGGAAGCAGTGAAAACAAGAACAGAAGAAGTAACCCAGCACAGTTGATATTCTCCCCTGCAAAAGAGGAACTAAGGAGAAAGAACAATACAGAGTATTGATTAAGACGCCCGACCAGCGTACTTGTTCCTGATTTTTCGCAATGTCGTATCATATATAGGCGTATATTATGCACCATTGCACGGCTGGTGCGTTTCTTGTCGAACAAACTTACGACTCGTAAAAAAAGTTTAGCAATGTTCGCCTGGCATTCTTAGTTAGCTTGAATTTAAGCCGCGTATCGGGTACTTTTGAATAAGGGCTGTCTGTACATTGTACATGTATTTAAATCACATTTTTCTTCTCAAGTGTCCACTAGGCACATGTTGACGTCACGGGCACGTTTAGGTAGATTTTGTTTCACGTTCAATAAACATATGAATGGCTTTCATATCGTTTTGTAATATTATCTTACGCGGGTCTCATAAAGAACTTTGTTATGTATCATTGTCGGGCGCGAAGGTTTTGCTTAACCGAGCTCCGTGTGAGCTTTAGTTGGATGTATGTTGCAGATGAACACGCCACTTATTTTAGCCATCTCCACAAGGTGCAGTTGATGGTATTGGTGAGCCTCATGGAGGTGCAGTCTTTTTGGTGGGATGGGTGGCTACGCCCCTATGTCCCTAAGACAACTATAGAGCTCACACGGAATATATATTATTAAACAGAATTCCTGTTAAATATAAAGAGCTTTTCAAAATGCAAGACGTTGCCGCCGCATCGCTGGGGACACTATTGTCGTGCCACACCGGCGAAACATGTCCCAATGGAGCGCCCTGATGTTGGCAGTGACCGTATACAGGATGAGTGCTAACTAGTGAGATCGATTTAAAGAGCAAGACCTGGCTTGATAGTGCACAAGAATTGGGACCTTCAACTGTTTGACTGTAATCCGGAGATCGTATCATTGACTATGTCTACAAATTATGCTGCCAACGTAGGAGTGCTGTCGCATATTCTTTATTATTTTGTTTGTTCGTTGTTACTTTTGCTTACTTACCGATTGTTTTTGTGCGACTGCTCCTGCCGGTAGTCGTGTTTTTTCGGTAAGTCTAAATTATAACTTGCAAAAACACTCTACCTGGATTAATACATTTGGTCCGGTTTCACACAGTTGATATTTATTTGTTTATTGTTCATGTTGTGGTGTAATTCATAAGTGTTTAAGTTATAGTTCTCAAAAACGCTATTGTTTAGGCTGAGCCATGTCCTATATGCTATACATTCTACATAACTGATCCCTATGATTGCGTAACAAACTGCTTCATTTATGTTTTCTGAAACACTGTATGTGTTACAGTCGTTTCATACAACGCAAATGACTAGGTTAGTTCTACAAACTAAGTTGTGGGACAGTTTACAACAATATCACACGTCCATCAATAGGCCCTAGGTCGTGATAGTGTTGAATTGTCAAATAATACTCGTATTGGTATGCTATTGGCATGAGAGTAAACAAAAGCATTATTGTGTCAGCGTCTATTTTATTTTGCGAAGTCCATGAAGCAGGGGCCGTTTCCCGAAGAATTTGCCACACGCGCTTTGTTCCTGCCATTGTTAAATTACGTTTAACTTTTTACATGAGCAGTTCGTTCTTCATTCTCAATAACTGACTTACCCCATAAGAGGTGACAAATGATATATATATATATATAGAGAGAGAGAGAGAGAGAGAGAGAGAGAGAGCGCGAGAGAGAGAGAGAGAGAGAGAGAGAGAGAGAGAGAGAGAGAGAGTGTGTGTGTGTGTGTGTGTGTGTGTGTGTGTGTGTGTGTGTGTGTGTGTGTGTGTGTGTGTGTGTGTGTGTGTGTGTGTGTGTGTGTGTGTGTGTGTGTGTGTGTGTGTGTGTGTGTGTGTGTGTGTGTGTGTGTGTGTGTGTGTGTGTGTGTGTGTGTGTGTGTGTGTGTGTGTGTGTGTGTGTGTGTGTGTGTGTGTGTGTGTGTGTGTGTGTGTGTGTGTGTGTGTGTGTGTGTGTGTGTGTGTGTCTCGAACAAATGGAAGTATTGTGTCCAATCCCTGGGGTCATAGATTAATGTTTGGTGGCGCTGCACGTAAGCGACTCGCGATTTGGAGGGCTCTGCGTTAGTTAGTCTCTTTAGAGTTGTTTTACAGTTGTTTTAGTGTTTAACATTTCAAAAGTGTTACCGGAGGAATAAGTCACTGTCGTGATGTCGCAAATCATGACTTATCTCTTCGTTTGATCGTGCTTTTGACCTTGTTTTGTATCGAATTTGACGAACACAATTTGCACCAAAATGGTGGACAATACCATCGATACTCGCATTAGCTACTGCTGTCACTACGGCCACAGTCTACATTGCCTCAGCCGCCGTTTCCTGTCGAACTGCCACCTAAATGTGAATCTACCAACGATACGGGGAGAGGGCGCAGACTACGGAAGAGAGGATAACGAGGGGGAGTACGTCAACGCTTTCGTTGACAGTCGACGAGACCGCCTCTGCCGTGTGTGATATTAGGGAACGTTCGATCACTACGAACTAAATTGGACGAATTGCATGCCAACGTCAAGTTTCTGACTGAGTACCGTGGTTTAAATTTGCTCTGCTTTTCTGAAACGTGGTTAGACAAAACTATTGACACTCAGCACCTGCATGTTGGCGGCTTTGGGGTTCCAATCAGGGCGGACAAAAGCGCAGACTCCGGGAAGCGGAAGGGAGGCGGTTTGTGTTTTACATAAACGAACGATAGTGCAACAACCATGTTGTGAAACGGACTATAATATGTACCCCAGATATTGAACTCCTACCCATCTCCTGCCGGCCTTTTACCTGCCACGCGAGTTAAGAAATATATGCTGTGTGTGCCTCCCAGCGCGAACTATACCACAGCTGCAGAAACTATCCACCAACACATGCAAGACCTCGAAAGTGTGTCACAAAGTGCTCCGAAGGGTATGTGTATGTATGTATGTGTGTGTGTATGTATGTATGTATGTATGTATGTATGTATGCATGCATGCATGTATGTATGTTGGAGATTTCTCGCCTGGACTTCTCCGATTTGGCACGTCTCAGCATATCTCCCATGGTGTCGCGCTCTCTGGGATGACGATATCGGAAGACGGATGGATGCAGTTGGAAATCTTAAGCGAAAGTCCTGAGATTTGCCTTTATTGCGGGAGACCGGGAGATGCACCCGAAATCAAGGAGATTCCCGGAAATTCTGGGAGAGTTGGCACTGTATCCATTTACGTTACTATCCGCCAGGCAGCAAAGTTGCTTGTATTCATGAAACCGATCTCGTGAATTTCCTAATATTTTGTAATAGCATCAACATGATCATCTACGTTGCATTTGTAGCTCTTTTAATAAGTTGTTCGGCAGGTGTTTGGGGCTTGCTTACCACACAACGACAATTGTTTCTGTTTCAATTGTGTCTATGTTAGGTGACTTTGTGACATACATTGACCGGACTCTTTGACAAGGCATCGTCTATGTGCGATTTACAGAGCTGTGAGACTGGAATCTTCAAAAGTGAAATTAATTCAAATAGTCACGTTTGAAGCATTGTCGTGTTTCTTACGTGATTTCGCTACTACCAAGGAATGTGATTGCATTTCTGTCAATCATGAAATAACGGTATTACAAAATAGCAAGAGTTACTGAAATACAGCGGAACCTAATTATTAAAGTCACATTTAGAACTATGCAAAAGCGACCTGGTTAGCGAGGTGACGGTATTAGCGGTACTATTTTAATATACTTTACTCTATATGGAACATACTTTGGACTGTCCTAGTGTGACCTTAATTGCGAGGTGGCTGTATTACTAAGGTGACAGTAAAGCGAGGTTCGACTCTACATTCTACGATAACGCCTACCTTCTGTCATCTGCACACTACACGCATTTATTCAGAACCTGTAGACCACAACTACTATCGCTTCATACCCACTCAATAATAAAATGGCCTACGTGACCTTTGCAGGTATAGTTATCCCACTTCTGATTTGTCCACTGTGCATGGTCTGAACAACGTGAAACTGGTTCTTAACGTTACACACTGAGTTCGTTCATTTTTAAATACACATTTCCAGTGAATCAACACACTATATGTTACTTTCTTAAACTATATATAAATATGTTTACATAACATACAATTTTAAGATAAAACGACTAAAAAGAAGAAACTTCATATCCGCTGGCCATACGTCTATTATTCCTATGGCAGGACCTGGCGACCGGAAATTTTAAAAAAGAATAATTTATTGAATAACATATCAAATGCCAAAGTGACATGTACGGTAGTAAGTATGGTTAAATAGGAATATTGTATTCATGTTGTGCATACACTTAAAAAAACAGTTAACATAGTAAAGTTTACTCAGAATCTTTCTCTAAGTAGGGGTTTTGCGCAAAAACAAGGGTGCGTGCATGTTCTTATATAGCGCAGTAGCCAGTCCTGATGACTTTTTACACTTTATTCCCTGGCAGACTTGTTCAATAGAACACCATCTGGACTTCTCTGGAAAGTATACAGCAACGTTACAATTGATGCGCGAAGACTATTCATACACTAATGTGCTCATTCATACAAGTGAATGAACTGGAGCAATGTAGAGTGAACGAACTTGCCCAAAATTCGACGCCGCACACAGGATTATGTATCTGACACCACGATAACTTGACAAAAGAAACACACCCATACAAACTGTGTTTCTGTTTCGTGAATTATTTATTAGATTGTAAAGACGAGCTGTAGTTCCCAATATCACTCATGTCTGCAGCAAAGCAAATATATATATATATATATCAATACCACGCTGGTCGACGAATGGTATGTTAGCGTTATAACCCATGTTCTGTCTCCAATCAACCAGTTGGCGTTAACGGCTGGGTTTCAGGCGCATCACTCTCCAATGCAAGCCTTCGGGTTATCAAACAGAGCCTTCACTTCAAGTGGCGTCAAGTAACACCTCGCGAAGCTTATCTGAAGGAACACAAAACGCATAGGCATTCGGGTCAGGTTGATCACTTATAATCATGACATGCATTTACGATTGTTACTCAGGGTGTAGACAATTCTCTTTAATTGATGAGAATGAGAACACCAGAGTGGTTGACCTAAAGACAGTAAATGGTTATTCAATTAAACATAAAATACAACAGTTTACTATATAAATGTATCATTAAATGGTGTCACATCTGGTATGTTATAATGTGACAAATCTTATGTCGTCGAGGTATGGGCAGTTCAAAACTTACTGTGTCCATAACCCCTTCGAAATAGGTCGTCATGGGGCACATGCTGGCTCCAATGGTCATTGGGTAAAACGTTCCAGGCAACCTTCCTGAATATTGAAAGACATGGTGTCACTAAGGGAACATACTGTAGCATGTCTATTGTAGGTACCATGACAGTAATGTTCGTATACTTATACAGAATACGTATTATTATTCATCGAGTAATATAGTGATACTACGAAATACTGCGTGCGTGTGTGTGTGTGTGTGTGTGTGTGTGTGTGTGTGTGTGTATGTGTGTGTATATGTGTGTAAGTGTGTTCGTGCGTGAGTGTGCACAATAGTAGTGTATATATATATATATCTACGCATAGAAACAGTACCTAGATGATTGCAAAGTAATCGTTGCATCCCACGAGACGCATGCGTATCAATGACACATAACAAAACTATTTATTGAATATGAATGCCTTTAACTTGGTAATTTATTACCGAATCAGTTCGTTTGGTAATTACTTTCACGAATCCTTCCAAATAACCATTCCCGTAGGTGTATGCTTCCCGATTCTGAAAGGTGCCTAATCTTCCGTGTGGCGCCGCCCTGCGATTATCCAGGCGCCGCGAGATGGGAGCACCGTAGGGCTCCCGTTTCCCGCCGAAGTTACGCAGCCGTGCGTGACCCAGCACATAGTTTTGCGGTGCGCCTCTAGGGACTGATTCGCGAACCAGAATACAATTCCAATCCATGCGCATGTCCGTTCAGGCTTCAGCGTTTGAGCCCAATCGCTGTGCGTTTTAAGATTTCCAAATTTATTAGAGCTATAGCGATGAAAATCAAAGCAACTTGCGAACATTCTTTTATGTAACTAACCACTTGTTATCACCAAACAAATGATGGATCATACGGCGACAATGGTAACAATAGAGAATGCAAGCACTCCGATCCTGAATCCCATCCCGGGGCCGATGGCGCCAGTCGGTCGTTCAATAATCGAACCGATTTAACACCTCGTGTGTTTATGGCATCTTTCAACATTGTTTCAGATATACAGTACTTTATTTTTTTAATATTGATTTGAGGGCACTTTTGATGCCCAGAAGCGCGCTCCGGTTTGCGTCAACAGGCGATTTGTTAATATCGCTTGTTTCAAGCGCGGCGTGCAGTAACCCACGACCGCAGCAGCGCACTGATTCAAACCAGAGCGAGCGCTATTTGGAACATTATATTCCTGACACGATGTGGAATGATGGAATAAACGCATTGAGGTATAACATTTAGGCACAACTGTCATAATGCCGAAATTGAGGTTCTACACAACGTCACAACTAAGTGTCCACAAAAAAATGTGCTGTTCCATATGCTGTTCCAATGCTACTATCATCAGATTAGCACGTCCTCTCATAACTGAGGAAGTCTGCTCTTACTTCCAAAACTACATCGATTATCAAGGGAAAACATCAACAATAAAACAGTATATTGTAATTAGGCACTGTTAAGTTCTTGTTAGTATCAATCTAGTAATAATAATAACCGGGATTACATGGGTTGTATAAGCTGTGATATTTAGAAAACAATACTTACAATTTAAAAAGGGCAATAAGTGGGACTCTCGCTACAGGCTTGGAGGACCCTTGGACACAAACATCCAGGTAAACCCCTGCGTGTGTGTATGTATATATATATATATATATATATATATATATATACATATATATATATATAATGTAAAATAAATCTTAATAATTTTGTATATATTAATTTATATGGACTTATATATATATATATGTACTTATATATATATATATATGTACTATACTGTATGTATATATATATATATAAATTGATATGTTACTAATGTTACTAGATTTTGTATTATTAATTATTATAATGTTTCCCGTTTTCCTACGTTCAACACTATAGACTTCTTGTTACAAATTACTACGCTGGCTAACTATGGGAAGAGGAACAGACAATTTCCCTTTAAAGTGGTTTACCTCAATGTCTTCACTGCCAAACTCAATTGACAAGTCATAATTAATCAAGGTGTCTGTACGGAGTGGCGAAGTTTATGTTCGTTCTTCGTAATATTTATGTATGTTTAGATTGTGGCGAATTTGCGAAAACGCCGTGCTCACAGACATCTGCACGTGTCACGTATAATATATATTATTATTATGTCAAACACGACGTACATCAGTAGAGCAATAACCTGTACGGCACTGTACATACCGTCCTACAATAAATATACCGGGTTGTCTTAACATTACATTTCGGCTCTGAATGTTTGGTTCTTATGCTGTGCTATTACATCCACTTGTCTACATTGACATTATATGCGTAACCTACCGTTCAAGAAGCCAGATTCTTTCTTTTCGCCTTCAACATAGATTTTCACCCAGCCCCATCCGTTCACACGATTCATTCGGGCCGTCACAACGACGTGGACGAACTTACTATCCTGAGCAGGCTGCAACACACCAAGACGACAGTGACAACGTACGTGATACGTGCAATTAGCTCATAAATAATATCCACTGAATACAATGTGTGTAAAGTACCTAAAGATATAAGTGACTATATGAATATCATCAACATATAAATTACTATGTTGGGGTATATGGTTTATGATTGCATCAATTTCCCTATGATGTCTACACTGTTAAGGTACATGTTGTTATGATTGTATCAATTTCCCTGTGATGTCTACTTTGTAAACCTATATATTCCTACGTAGAAATCTTTAATTTATTTGTCTTCTTCTTTTCTTTACTTTTTTCCTATACATATTATTACGCTCTAAAAATAGCGACTTCTTTGTCTTAAACTAACGTCTCCTTGGTCAATTCAATAACGACGTATCAACTATTTGTTTTACTAAAACTTATATACATATATATATATATGCCATAGCCATTAAAAAGATAGCGATTGGTGTTTGGTCTGGATTGTGTAAATAATATAGAGCCAGAGTGTATTTGTTTGCCATGAACACAAGAATAACCACATTCCGTTGTATTGTTTCTACCATAGGTACTGGAAGCTTTCATATAGAATTAAAACTGTCATGTTATGTTATCTTATCCCGACAACATAACACCGTGTTTTTATGTTAATATATGTAGACTAATTCACGATATGGATATATTAAGTTTGTCGTCATTGGCTACTTGCATCTAAATGTACGTATTGTCCAAATAAAATCGCATCCATTGTCGTTCACTCGCCTCTTTCTACGGGTATTCGCTCCATTGAACCATTGATCTCCGATCTACCAATTAACGACGTAAAATACGACGATTGTTACTTGTAGTTATTTACTTGTAATTGACAGGCTTTTGTCAATAGAACCTATCTCCTACCTGAGTTGTAAGTGATACGCCACTCTACGTCAGAGGTCGTCACTGTTAGAGCGAGTTTTAAAAGTTCACAAAACTGTAATGGCGATAACTGATGGACTCGAGGTGTGTGTGCAGCGCTTGAGAATATTTATTCCTTTGCTAAATGTACAATTGAAACATTTCATCCGATATTCATCCACAGACATAGACGCTTAACTAATACCATTGTGTGTCAGTGCGGTTCTCGGAGCAGAATGCGTGGTAGCCATCTACTGTAGGGTTAGAAACACGCGAAAAGTAGCTTACTGTAGGGACTGTTTTTTCGACAGTCTCGTGCGTGGAAGATAGCTTCACTTTTATGTTGTCCATGTCCACGCTGACTATCTGAAAATGTGAACAAAGTAAACGTGCCAGACGTATGCTACTTAAAATACAGTAGTACAGCAATGCAGCTTCGCGACGGTCTTAAATTATGCCTAAATGAAATATGCATCTGAATGAGTCAATAAAAACTAACCATTTGCAACTACAATCAAAACTATTACGCCCGTAGTTTATTAGAATGACCTTGTTGAACACAAATATAACTTGTATGGACAGCGCCATTTTGATAGAAAGCCCAGCGTCACGAGTGCCTACCCTTTTCAGTTCGTCAGTCACCGAATTTGGAATACTAATCAAGTGTACGACACTCAGTAACCCATATATTTCGGCCAACTGTTTGTTAGCATTTATAATAATATTTCTCAGCTGATCATGCCACTTTCAGATATGTAATTTGTTTTATGTATAACGTGAGATATTCATGTCCATGGCTGGTATAGCAGACCAGATACTGTACGGCATAAATAATCGACAGATTTGCATTGTGTGCTGCACGGTATGGTACTATAACAGTTGTGTATGCTTGTATAAGTGTAACTCAGCTTTTCTCTGGGATACGACAAAAAGCCGATGAATCCATACACATATCGAGCGAAACTATGATCATGGTGCGTCATAACCGACGTCGCAGTTCGGCGCTTATTGGTCAAGTTTCCACATCATTTGCAAGATGTCAGTCTTCAGGATATCGGCCATTTTAGTGTAATATTCCACTTAGAGACCACATTCTGAGTAAACAACTGACGCGAACAGTTTTATTATAGTTGCAAATGGTTAGTTTGAATTTACTCTTTTAGGTGCATAGCACACAAATGTTGTCTTTGTCCCTTTACCAAGGATGTGATGCTTTAATAGGGTTGACTAACACTCAAAGATAAACACCTACATGTTATATTGTCAAGGAATTTCCTGCTTTACCCAATGTCCAAACGAATTTTAATATATTTGTAGCCGCACATTCTGAGATAAACTGTTTGTTAATTTTGAACTTAAAGGTACTTATTGTTGTTAGCATTAACACTATAAGTAGATGGCTTGTTACGTTCATTTATCGCCCTGTGTGAGAATGAATACTTTTAGTATACCTACTCTGTCTCCTTTGTTAAGAGCAAATATGTATATTAATGCTTTCATGAAATGTTTATGTTTTATTTTTATTTAATCTCTATGTTAAACGTGATTCGCTTTGACGATAATAGAATCAGCGCCGTATGTAGGACTGTCGGTCCCCTGTGGCAGTGATTGCCAGGGTATTGTATCATACTAGTTCTCACTCCTTCCTACCTTCTACAAGAAAGGTCGAGAAATGTGTTAATCGGAACGTCATTTTTATTCATTTGCGTTATAATTCTATCTGCTAATTATAATGCTGCACATTCAGTTGAATGTTTAGGTCTAAAACCGTACTGATTGTCAAAAAGCAGATTGGTGTCATTAAAATATGCCGATAACTGAGTAAAAATATTTTCTCTATTACTTTAGCGATCGTTGGAAGTAGAGAAATGAGCCTATAACACAGTTTAGCGAGTAGTATACTTTTAACAAAGCTAGTATAGTCTTTAAAACATTATATTAATCAATAAATGAAAACCTAAAAACAGACTGACTCCTTTTAAGCTCTCTAGTAAATAAAAAGCAACATAGATGACCTACGTACCTCGATCGTAGGGTTTATACAATCGCCGTTGCTGGCGATCATCGGAGTTGGTCCTACGCCACCAGTTTTGCGCTTGAACCAGATACTGACGGCGAATTCTGAGAAGTCGTTTCCTTGTAGGTATGGGATCTGAAGCATCGAGTGGTCTTTGAACTCACCGCCGTGGGTGTTCTCCACGCCGAAACCGCTGGAGCCGACGCCAGGTGTAACTTCAACACCGAAGTTATTTATCCAGACCCCGTTTGACCCGATGGGATCGCCGAACCAGTTGTACAGCGGTGCGTCGAATGTGATACACGTGATGGAGTTCTTGCCAATAATTGCGTCTGTCAGTACATCAGATAACAGGATTAGATTCAGTTCAACAAGTTATAGCAGGTGAGGAAACATACTGAGAAACAATGAAAATAATGATAGAAATAGTAACTGCAGAAGTAATTTTTTTCTTCGTCATCGTCGTTCGCTCAGACTGTGACTCCGGTTTCTCGTATGCGCCGCAAATCTTCCAGAAAACCAAATATATTTTCCTTTACCGGTGTTTTAGTGTGTTGGACGATCTTGCAGGAGGTGTTCCACTGTCACTGGAACTGTGCGGGTTCGAATCCTGTGCGGCGGTGTCGAATCTTGGGCAAGTTCGTTTATTCTACTTTGCTTCAGTTCACTAAGCTGTATGAATGACTACCTGGCTATAGACAGTGGTGGATATTTATGTACGAATAGTCGTCGCACATTAATTGGCTGAATGCTTCCCAGAGAAGTCGAGATGGTGTTTGTTTGAACAGGTCTGCCAGTAGGTTACCGTGGTTATCCGGAATATCGCTAAGGCGACGAACTTACCTGATACATGCGCGAATGCGGCAACGGCCAACACAAAGAGAGCCCAACACGCCATGTCGGTTGTATGTGCGATTTCTGCAAAGACAACGACACGTAAACGTAATTAGTGTGTGGTACAAAAACTGTCTTGCCTAGTCGTTCAGCTTAATTTTTAATTTAACAACGTGTGACCAATTTTATCACTTCACGCCAAGTTTCCATTGGCCTAATCGAAATTAATTTAGAAGTTTATCCGAAGCCGAAGATTTCCCCAAAAGTATATCATAGTGGATACTATAATATGTGGATACTATAATTTTATAGTTTTTATTTTTCACAAAATTATTGTAACCGAGTGGCAAATTGAATTGCAGAAGCAGGTTTAAACTGATACCGGAGCTAACATTTGTTGACAAACAGACAAACATCCGTATATTACAAATTTGTAAGCAATGAATATTTACTCACCTTCGCTGTGCTGTAGCGCGCTTTCCCGGTTCAGGTGAAGGATTCAAGCTCTACTGCTTTATATCTCCGGTTTCGCCTTTATATACACAATTCTGATGGCCATTTTGAGTCATAAAGAGACCGCGGCTATAACTCAACTGATACTCGAGCAGGGCGGTCACCAATAACACTTTACCATGTCGTCTACAGGAAGGAGTTCACATTATTTATGTATCAAACAATCAAAACTTACGATATCTGACAACGATGAAGGATGATTTCACATCAACATATGGGTCAGTCAAACTCTGGTTCGCTGTCAGGCAGTGTATGTTACGCGATATAACATTTCGAATATATTTTCAAATAATGGGATGTATTGCAATATGTTGTGAAGAAAAGTGAAAAGTAAGTGGCTATGTGCGTGACATATATGTTTCATGGCTGCGCACAAATCCATACAGTAATGGTGTGTTGTCATAGGGTAAGGATTTCCGCTGGTGTTTCTTCGTTTTATTCTTCTTTTTCGTGTTTTTCTCTGGGAAGACGTTGACGGTCATATTGCATTAGTGTAGACGTTCTTAGATGTTCAATGGTGTTTGGAGCTCTGCTCTTTTAGAAGATGTGTGCTTGCGTGCGTGCGTGCGTGCGAGCGTGTGTGTGTGCGTGCGTGCCTGTGCATGTGTGCGTGTCTGCATCAACCATTAATTTTAGATTCGCCTCTCCAAATAACTAATTTCGAATACTGTGGCTCACTTCGATGTTCTAAATCACAAATGCACAATACGGAATGTCGTTATATTTAAGGTGATATCAAAAAATATTAAATGCCATTATTGCAACTTCTCGTACAGCTGCTGTGCATGACATTGCAATAATATAATTTAATACTTTTGTTACATTACCATAAAGATAACAATCTTGTCTACAAATTAACTGCTGTGTATACAAAAGGATTTATTTTAGATGCTTGAATTATTGCCGTTTAAACAACGCAAATGCTTAATTCTGCAATATATAGGCGGCTCTTTGATCGCCTCGTAGAGACGATACAGCAATGTTCAAACAGTAATAACTCAAAAGATAAAACAAATGATGGGTACATAAATACATACCAAACCGCATCACCAACTGTAGCTAGGTGTCGCAACAAACTGTACAGAAAATGTGACACATGACCGAAAGAGGAGTTGAATAGGAACACCGAGGGGAATAAAACTATTTTAATAGCAGGACAATATCTTACAGTGTATTTAACTCAGCTTGGGAGTAAAGAAAGTTCGTTTCACCTAGTCTTTAATGTATCACATACCAACCAATAGTTTTCGTTTTCACCTATCAACTTTGCATGCTGTATCAGTGTCTTCCAACCTCCTTACATCATTTTAACAATCGGATCAACTCGGTCGCATAATTATCTCTGCCCCTTTATTGATTGAACATTACATGTATTAATAAAGTGCCTTTGTCACAATACTTAAACTTCATGGAATACCGTAGTGCCTGGTCTTTGTATCACCCTGTTCTCAGTAGCAGGAAAGTGATTTAACACGGACGTAACCAGATAGTCATTCAAAGCAACACGATTCCGATAGCAGGATGCTGAGAGAAGACTATTTGGCTAACACACCCACGTCGCTGGAATTTGACACAACGGGCTAATGACGTGATCACGTATGTCATCCTATGTAATAATGAATATTATAATGACGTAATATTAAAGCTAAGTCGTATCGTCTTGTTCGACCATCTTCCTTAAAGGGGATGTACGCTGATTTTCTATGAATGGTTCATTGGCATGCCAAAATGTGCAGTGTAGTTGTCTCTGTAGGTAGCAAAACGTGGTTATAATATTTCATCGCCAACTTATTTATTGTCAAATTGATAAAGAAAGGGAAGATCGCACTACTATGACGTATTACAAATATGTCATTCAAATATCCTTGTAATGTCATTTTCTCTTTGGTTGTTTTGGTTCGTGTTTAATGTGTTATTATTGTTTTCTTTGATAAGTTATTTCTCTTCTGTGCTAAATGTAGGTGCTCTTATGTGCAGTGTATCCATCATAATGTATGATATTTATACTTTTTTATTAAGTGTAGTCATCTTTTATATGACATCCATATTATGTGTGTGAAGTGTATCCGTCTTATTATGTAACATCCATACTTTTTGTGTAGTGCATCCATCTCTTTAAGCGACCTATTTGCAGGTGTACAATATACAAAATGCGGTGCTGCAGTTACTGTAAACACTCAAAATATCACCATCTTTGAATCTAATGTATACCGTTGTGCATCAAGCTGGTGGGCCTATTTTCACATTCACGATGGCCATTCACAAGTCTTGTTTTCTAAAATATAATTTCTCAGTTTTCGTATTGATGGCCCGTTTATTTGTTTACTCCCGTTTGCGTCACATTCTCCTTACAGATGGGCGTCGTCCTAATATGATGTACCTTTAACCTTAACATGATTAATCGGTCGTTGGTTTATTCATTCTGGTAACGGGATATGAACGATATAATTGTGTCAAATATGCTATTAATTTTAAGTGCGTCCCCTCAAGCGTTGTGTTAGCAATCTGTCGCATTATTATTATAATACTTATTTACAATAATAACGCTAAACCTTTTCGTGTTCCATGAAATTTATAATATACTGCGTCGTGCATTTAGCACGTGCCTGTTTAATACAATTTTTGTATACCTAGGTGCGCATGTGTGCGTGCGTGCGTATGTGTTGTGTACGCGTGCGTTCGTGCGTACATGCATGCGGGAGTGCGTGCTTGCGTGTGTGTGTATGTGTGTGTGCGCGTGTGCGTATGTGTGTGTGTGTGTGTGTGTGTGCGTGTGATTGTGTGTGTATGTGTGTGTATGTGTGTGCGAAAGTGTAAAAGTGCGGGAGTGCGTTGTGCTGTCACTACACAAATAAATTAATAAAAAAGTAATCAAAACAAACAGCTCAGTTTGTCAAACGTACATTCACAAATGATGAGGTGTTGTTGTTGCTGTTGTCGTCGTCGTCGTCTTTGTTGTTGTTGTATTTTGTTGTTGTCGTCGTTGTTGTCGTTGTCGTCGTTGTTTTGATATATCCAACAGATAGGCATCAGATAGTGAAGACTGGGGATTGTCTTTCATCAACACTCCATAACTCATGTGGTTCACTCACCACACATCATTGAGCTCGGTTACTAACATTCATAATTTTAGTTATCACCAATAATATGCAAACGATACGCATTTTATCTACTCATGATATTATTTGATCCTTAAAGCAGCTCAGCAATTGTATCGATGTCATTTTTAATAGATGACTGAGAATAAATTAAATGTTAGTGCTGTTAAAAACAAAGTTTATTTTTTATTTACACAAAGAGGCAGCATGAAAAAGTCCAGAGCGTTTTCTCCTACATCTGTCCTTCGTCAGTACGTTGCACCTGCACTTTCGTCACAAAATCTAAGCGTTGTCTTCCATGTCAATTTCAGACATCATATTTATCAAACGTATCGATGCTCTTACTATCATATTCGTGATTGACAGCGCTTTCGTCAAGATTTTCCAATTTCTTTAGCAAATACTATTGCATGCTTGACTATTGTAATTATCGTTTTTATAATGTTGCTCTTAGTGATATCGTGTTATTGTATCGTGTGCAAACTTGTTTAGCAAAGGTTGTGACTCAGTCTCCGTGAACTTATCACTAAACGCCGCTTCTTGGGTTTCTGCATTGCCTTCCTGTAAGATATCGTATCATTTTTAAGGTATATACTGTTACCTCCCCCCAGGAAAGCAACCGACTTATTATAGTCATTGCTTATTCCTGTCGGAAAGTCTATCCAGCTTCGATCAACTAGTTCCGATTTACTGTTTTGTTTCTAGAGTTAATACCAACATTGGAACGAGGACTTTCTCTGCTGCTGTGCCGATTCTATGGAAATTGCTCCATCTTAATTTTAGATCAGCTGAAAATATCACCTAATTCCGCCGTCATTTAAAACCTTATCTTTTTGCGTAGCCACCTTAGCTCCTTGGCATACCCATCCATCTGTTGACAACTGGTTATCGATTTTTAGGTTGACCAACTCTTTTGTTTTATGCGCCTATGACTTTGTTTTCCAAGCCATAGGCGCCAAAGAAGACACCTTTATATTATTATTAATTATTAATATTATTATTACAACAAGGATTAAAATATACTGTTATAACATGGCGTATCAACACACACGCATTTAACATGTTCAACTGTATGCAATAAATACACGAAACTCGAAACTTGAAACAGTCGCGTTGCTCTTAAATAATTGTGTAAATTATTCGGCTGTTGGGCGTATACCAAAACAGAGGCGTCGTTGCCCATCTCGTTGCTGGACAAACATACATATAAACTATTGACCGTTAAACACTTATGTTACTTCAAATCAAGTGGCGGGACATAGTATCAGATTCTGAGGCGCACACCCAGGCTGGCTAGCTAAGTATCTGTACCATGCTAAAGTAATCACAGCCGAGATGGTGTGGCCACGTGCGCTGAATATCATGATCACATCTGCCAAAGACAAAGGCATCCTGTTGTGAGATAGCAAAAGGGACTCGCGCTTACGGTCAACACAAATCTTATAAAGACACCTTGAAGGCATCTCGTACATATAAACTGGCTAGTGCTTTCATTTGCCCGCCACACATGCCAACTTTCAACCAATTCTAAAGCCATCTTGTCTTATCACACATTATCAACCCAGTTACCATTTGCCATGTCCCAAAACACCGTTTTTTATCAACACAAGAAATATATTCATGTATATATGTATGTCTGTGTGTCAAGCGTGGCACAGCGTACAAACAGGGTGCTGCGTCCTTCGATCAGAAACGTAATACAGAAGACAAAATAATCATAATGATATTAAGATAACTTCTATTCCGCCTAAATCCTTGGAAACCAAGCTCAGACGCGCATCAAAACAAAAGGATTGGTCAATCTCAAAATCCATAAGCAGTATTCCAGTTGTCAACATATGGGACAAGGCGCTAGGGAGCTATGGTGGATAAGCAAGATTGTAAACACAAGTTTTTAAAGGACGGTGGAATTGTGTCATATTTTCAACTGATCTAACACTAAAAGGGAGCATATTCCAAAGAGTTGGTGCAGCAACAGAAAAAGCCCTAGTTCCAATGTTAGTGTTGACTCTAGGGAAAAAACGTAGGTTAGAACTAGATGATCGAAGCTGGATAGGTTTTCTTACAGGAGTAAGCAGTGAATGCAAATAAGATGGATGCTTACTGGACAGTGTCTAACAAACCTGATTATATAGGCGATAAAGTAATAAACATAAAACTACTTACATAAGATAATACATCTGTGTAAACCAGTACCTGCTAGATACTTTGATTAGGTAGCATTGTTGTTAAATTAAGCAAGGGCGAT
This sequence comes from Escarpia spicata, assembly GCA_963995525.1. Lineage (NCBI taxonomy): Eukaryota > Metazoa > Annelida > Polychaeta > Sabellida > Siboglinidae > Escarpia > Escarpia spicata. The sequence goes on along the minus strand of OZ023211.1, from coordinate 41,890,468 downwards.
AGTCGGGCGAACAATTTGTAATTACGAGATAGTAGAGAACTGGAAATGGAACGCTTTTTCAACCAATCAAATGCGGAGCAAGTAATAATTATACGGCCTCCACTTAATTACATCAACCGTACACGTGCAGGTAGCGGGGGATCTATCAGAACTGGTGTTGGATGCCGTGGAACGTGACATTGCGGCTGCTCTGTACGTCCACATAGGGTTAAGTTACATGGACATTCGCGGTGTTCTGGCCATCAACCGTCGCATATAGGTGAGCGGTAGAACCACCTAACAGACCGATTTAAATACCCTCCTACACACACCCAAATGTTATATCATTGGAAAGCCCTGCGTCTCCCCGTCATAATTAGACCTGTCGTAGAGTTGCCAAGTGGTGCAGTAAGCGTGAATCCAAGGTCACCATCAATTTTAGAAATTAGACGCTTCCAAAAACTTCTTAATATTACAGTGGCTAATTAGCTACTTTATTAAACTAGAAAATGGCCATGTCATATATTCTTGGAAAGCGCATTGTCTCACCTTCAGAGTAGGACATGATGCTGTATCCAGGAATGATAAAAGTGACGACAAGGTCAAACGAGGTTACCCATCAAATGACGAATATTCGAAAGTTTACAATGCCGCGAACATCATAAAGTTACATTGACTGCGTTTCTTTTTCACGACTACGGACGAATCATAAAATGTATGAAAGGACAATTTCTCCCCGTCAAAACGCGGTGTGACATGGCGCTGTGAGGTGAAGCAGTTTATGTGGAGCGGCGTTCAAACAGGGTCACCGTCAATTGATGAATGTTAGCAATTGCGCCATCCCGCAAACTTTATAAAATCTTAATGGTTGTGGAGTTACGTTTCCTACTTACTGATGTCCATTTCATATTCCGTTGGAAAGCTTACTGTCTTCAATGAGATATAACGTATAGCTATTAAATGGAGCATTATGTGTGTAGTGAATGTCAAACAAGGTCACTATCAAATGGTGACTGTTCAAAATTGCACCATTCCACAATCGGTGTAGGCCTAGGTTTACAATGGTTGCGTATCTATTTGCCTAAATGCGCAGTACCTCTTCATACACCATTGTAAACCGTATTTTATCCTCGTAAAAATGAGGTATGACACGGAGCTATCAGTTGGTGCTGTGTGTGTGGAGCGAAGGTTGAACAAGGTCACTGTCAAATGATGAATTTTCGAAATTGTGATATTCTGCAAATGTTAAGACAAAGTGTTCTAACAATTGCTCTGAAGCAAAACGATGAAAAGAATAATTATGACAGTTTTAGAATATCAATATATATATATATATATGCTCGCGATTTCTTTTTTAAAATTGAACATTCTACGAAGCATAATACGAGCTGATCCACGTACATGCTATAACAAATCTCGCTATCGGGGGCTAGTTTTCTCAAATGACACTGATTCTCAACCATCAGTATCACATATACCTAGTGTGGCAACGAGAAAGGCCCTGGTTCGACAGATTGGTCTGTCTGTATTGTGTGTCATTCAAATATCCTTGTAATGTCATTTTCTCTTTGGTTGTTTTGGTTCGTGTTTAATGTGTTATTATTGTTTTCTTTGATGAGTTATTTCTCTTCTGTGCTAAATGTAGGTGCTCTTATGTGCAGTGTATCCATCATAATGTATGATATTTATACTTTTTTATTAAGTGTAGTCATCTTTTATATGACATCCATATTATGTGTGTCAAGTGTATCCGTCTTATTATGTAACATCCATACTTTTTGTGTAGTGCATCCATCTCTTTAAACGACCTATTTGCAGGTGTACAATATACAAAATGCGGTGCTGCAGTTACTGTAAACACTCAAAATATCACCATCTTGGAATCTAATGTATACCGTTATGCATCAAGCTGGTGGGCCTATTTTCACATTCACGATGGCCATTCACAAGTCGTGTTTTCTAAAATATAATTTCTCAGTTTTCGTATTGATGGTCCGTTTATTTGTTTACTCCCGTTTGCGTCACATTCTCCTTACAGATGGGCGTCGTCCTAATATGATGCACCTTTAACCTTAACATGATTAATCGGTCGTTGGTTTATTCATTCTGGTAACGGGATATGAACGATATAATTGTGTCAAATATGCTATTAATTTTAAGTGCGTCCCCTCAAGCGTTGTGTTAGCAATCTGTCGCATTATTATTATAATACTTATTTACAATAATAACGCTAAACCTTTTCGTGTTCCATGAAATTTATAATATACTGCGTCGTGCATTTAGCACGTGCCTGTTTAATACAAATTTGTTATACCTAGGTGCGCATGTGTGCGTGCGTGCTTATGTGTTGTGTACGCGTGCGTTCGTGCGTACATGCATGCGGGAGTGCGTGCTTGCGTGTGTGTGTATGTGAGTGTGCGCGTGTGCGTATGTGTGCGTGTGCGTGTGAGTGTGTGTGTATGTGTATGTGTGTGCGAAAGTGTAAAAGTGCGGGAGTGCGTTGGGCAACGAGAAAGGCACTGGTTCGACAGATTGGTCTGTCTGTATTGTGTGTTCAAAGAAATCACGCAGGAAAGACAAAAAGTTGCATAAAATTGAAACATATGAACGGGCAACCAGCCTTAAGAAGGTTGCATGTCAAAGAGGAGACGAAAAAATGATATGTGCAGTATCGGAGGAGGACTTGATAACTAAGGATGCCGTGTACCACTCAACATGTCTTTCATCTTACTTGCATGAGTAAAACAAATATTAAAGCAAAGACACCGCCGTCAACTGTTACAATACAGTGTCCTTATGACACTGCATTCTACAGTTTGATTCAAGATATCGTTTCATGCGACATGGGCATAGGGAAAACAGTCATCAGAGATACAAAGGGAAGCAGTGGTATAGTCGGACTGATTAGAAAGAAGCCAGCACTCATCGGGTGAACATTAACGAGGCACATCATGAGTGAATATGCTAAAACAATACGAGAAAGGAGTGGTTTGTCCACAAGTACTGAAGACAAGGATCACAAAGAAGTACTGGCATCCACACTGAAGAGGGATGAAGAGCATGTGAGAGCTCTGACCAAGCATGCTGTTAACAACATGACCAATCCGTTCGAGCCTGAATCTCACCCAGATGTACACATCAACTTATCTACCGGGCTGCATGCAACACTGGATGTGCAACATTCGCTCCTCGACATCGTAGGTGTTTGGGAGGAGAAGCTGGAGAGATTTGTGCATGGCGCACTTGAATCAGGTGAAACATGCAGCGTCTACAGCCCCATCAGCAAGTCAGGCCTGAAAACAAAACAAAAGACCAAGTTCAAGTGTGGCAAGGGAGGTGTTGTAACAGCAGCTGTTAGTCCAGTGATTGTGTTACGTAGAGCCCTGTCGTCGGCGAGGTGCAGAGATGATGTTTTTATGGCCACCGTTCTCGGCCATCCGATAGGGCTAGTGCCGATGGCCATTTTGCATGCTGACTGTACAATGCGGAAAACTAACAAAGCGGAACCGGGCCATCAACTAGAAGCTCAAGGCGAGAGAGTATCTGAACTACCACAAAACATCAATGTAACCATAGTGTATATTAGGGTTGCCATCGCTGTCATTCAAATGATGGCGGGGGACCAATTCAATTCGTTTGGTGCATTAGCGGTAGCGTACTTCAGGTAACTTCTGACAGGATTTCAGAGAGCTGACACAGTTGTGGAAGTGTTTGATAGATATGCTGACGATAACTCTGTGAAAACTGCGCAAGATCAACATCTGCTTGCAAGTAGTACCAGGTGATTGGTGGGCGTCCAGTACGTCCATGAAAAAGATTATTCAATGTTCTATCCAACAAACAATCACTAGTGATCTTTCTTTGTGAATATGTGGTCAATCGTGCATCCCAGTGGCTGGAAGCACTAACAGCGTGTACACTCCTGGTTATTGAAGGCATCACCAATGGTGAGGTAGTGAAATCCACCAGTAGTCGAGGTGTAGAAGAAGACAAACACTTTGCCAGTACACAAGAAGTAGCTGACACCAGGATGGTTCTGCACGCTGGTTTTGCTGATGCAGACTTCAGAGCACGTGGTGTTCTAGGAAACGTAATAATGTCTTAGTGCTTGCTGCATACTACTTTACCGCACATGTATAATATCTCGTAATTACGAGATAGAAAGTGGCACCAACAGGCTTCCGTAGAAATCTATACAGAGTATGGGGAGTGAGGACCACAACTTTTTAGTTTTAGTACAAGATAGTTTCCTTTCTCAACATGTGCTAGAACCAACCAGGGGTGATATTACGTTAGACATAGTTTTGTCCTCACAGAATGAATTAGTTGAATTTTACGAGACACTATATAATAAGCCTGGAACATGTGCTATAAATACACTTGGCCAAGGTTGTTGTGACTTTTGTTAATAAAGTTTCAGCAAAGTTTAAGCTGTATCTAACTTAACCTGCGCGCTACTGCATGCCCTTTATATTACTACAGTCGACGGCACAATTTCGGTTTAAGTTGTTGGCGCTCTCTACGCTCGTGTCAATCGAATATTATCAACAACGACGCTCCCGTCAAAACATTGCATCGTGTGCTACGCGGAAATAGTGTCCTCCGTGATATATGTCGGCGGCTTCTGTAAAATGTTGTTTCAATTCTTCACACAGTGAACAAAAAGTAATATGTTGTTGACAAGTGGTTGTTGCGCCAAATTTTCAAACACATTTTGACAACTGTTCAATCTATTTTGCCAGTTTGTGCCAACTGTGAAGTTTATCGATTGTCATGATGGAAATATCACTCTGGGCATTAACATTAATTTCACGATCACGTTAGTGAAACGCATTTTGAAAATACTCCTTGATTTTTCCGTTAGATTCTGTTCTAGGGTGGATTTTCCCTAAGAGCTTAATATCTTAGTGAAACGGTCTCCATGTGTTAACAGTTTTCAATATACAATATCAATGTTAAGGAGCAAATTCGATTTCAAGGAGTAAAATCAGGCTTACGAGCTCGTACGAATCTTAGTGAAATAATCCCAATGATTGACCTGACATCTACAGTAGGGATGTGTTGATCTGTTCGGAGATTGGTCCATTTCGGCTACGTTCAAAGTATCATGGGTACAATTGCGTTCATCTGCACAGATTCAATTAAAGTAAACAGTGACAAGAATAAATGGAAAGCCTGCGGCATATGCCTATGACATAACATGGATTAGTATAAACACTTTAAATAAATCAGCAGTCGGTTCACAATGCAAACAAAATTCTTGCTATTCGTTCTTCTGTTTACAGTTTCTATTGAACTCAAACTTCCCCACAATTCCATACACACACATGCGCAGTAGTGTAAATTGGCGATCTTCAAACAGGTCAACGATAAACATAATGGTCAGTTGGCAGTTAGAGTCATTTTGCACCCTAATGGTGCATATAGGGTGCAAATATGTTTTGCGCCCCAGCAGCACCTAATTAAACCCTAATATATTAGTTTGCAAGTGACAGCCGCGGTATTGGTTGCAGAGGGATTCCATGGTTGTTTGTGTAATAGAATAAATGTGTACTGCCACATACTGGTTGGAGTGGCCTTTATGGGGAACTGGTAACAAGTTTATGAATAAAGGCGAGGTTTCATTACATGTGTATTTACGTATTTACTCTTGCCAAACTGTCGGGCGTCATCTACGACTCCAGGATGGGTGTTTGTCGATATAACTGTTTTTCACAATTATTCTTCCCACTGTTACTGTTCTGCAAACAGTGAAACTACAACTGTTCCTAGTTACTGACTCCAATTTATAAGTAATGTTTTTTTTTAGCTTGGAACAATAGTAGAAAATTAGCAAAACGTTGCGAACAACTGTTTATGATACGGCACAAAAAATAGCCACTGGCTTCATGAATAGTAGGTTGCGCATTACATGTTAATTACATTTTCATTTTTTCATCGTAATTTTCAAACAAACTATCTATATATCTGCCTATTAGCTTTTCTATCAAATGCTGAGTTCACCCAGCGCGTAGGCGGTTGAAATAAGTTAGCGGTTTAACTTCACGTTTCTCGTGTACAACAATTACATAACTTTGAACAGTTGGAGATAGGGCACGTGGCGTGGCGAACAATCGTACGTCATAAACCGGTGTAAAGTTAAGTCTGTTATGCCGTGTTCACACATAAAATCTTAAGAGATTTAGCTTTAAACCAGTTTATGACACACCATTGTTCGCAAGGCCACGCGTCCTTTTACAGTTATAGTTCCAAGCTACGTAACAGTTGTACTCGTGAAGTTAACTCACTTAGTTAAACCGCTTACGCTGTGTATGGACACAACATAAAGATGTTTAGTGTGAACACAGCCTAACTAACTGGGAAACAATAATCGAGCTAACATCAATTTGTACGATGCGTTTTTCAACATCTGTGTAACTCCGCGTTGCCATATTGTTGTTCTGCATTAAAATACACACACGCATGCCGCAGGTGACACCGTCCGAAGCGTCTGTGTGTATGCAGCATATACTATCGGACTAGGTGATGGCATTTTGCTATCCCCCACGTACAAGTGTATGTCAACACCTGATGTCTATCTTATTAAAACTACCTAATCCTATCCATAATCATAACTTTCAATCTTACCTTAAACCTAACCCTTTTTATACATCAGACAAACCATCTTCCATTCGTACTTGGAAGAGTAGTACGAAGCTATCTACATCAAAGTAAGGACTTGGTTGTTTGGTTTATGACCTAACCGTGAAGATGATCACCTAGACCCGCATACGAACTACCAAGTTCCCGAATTTTGACATTTTAGCAGGCGAAGGCACTGCATCAAATGACGTCATAACGTATTCATGAAACCAGTCTTTGGCAGGAAACGATCAGCGCGCTATTTGTATAGCTGGGCGATTCGAGTGTGTGAGTGGGTGGGTGGGTGGGTGGGTGGGTGGGTGGGTGGGTGGGTGGGTGGGTGGGTGGGTGGGTGGGTGGGTGGGTGGGTGGGTGGGTGGGTGGGTGGGTGGGTGGGTGGGTGGGTGGGTGGGTGGGTGGGTGGGTGGGTGGGTGGGTGGGTGGGTGGGTGGGTGGGTGGGTGTAATATGTATATGTATATATATATATATATATGTGTGTGTATATATATATATATATGATATATATACATATATATATATATATATGTATTTATATATATATATCTATATATATATATATATATACATACATTACTCGATAATGTGGTATTACCTAAGTAACCTTCCCTTCTTTCATGCGTTGACACATTTTATACCGGACGTAGTTATCAGGAAATTATAGCAGGATTTCGCCAATTGTTATCTTTACGTTATTTAAAATCAGTGTGTTTTGGTGTGTTTTTGAAACCATTTTAGAGAGTTACAATAAAATGAGGTGAAATGGCATGCGCACTCCACGCGTTTATTCACAATTGGTACGACATCACACTGAGTCGAAGTTAAAAGTGTATTGGTCAATTATCCTAAAATGGTGGGTTTATTCGGAAACATGTGAAGCTAGTTCAGAAGAATAGGTTGCATAAGCAAACAGGTGTGTGTGTGAGTGTGTGTGTGTGTGTGTGTGTGTGTGTGTGTGTGTGTGTGTGTGTGTGTGTGTGTGTGTGTGTGTGTGTGTGTGTGTGTGTGTGTGTGTGTGTGTGTGTGTGTGTGTGTGTGTGTGTGTGTGTGTGTGTGTGTGTGTGTGTGTGTGTCTGTGTGTGTGTGTGTGTGTGTGTGTGTGTGTGTGTGTGTGTGTGTGTGTGTGTGTGTGTGTGTGTGTGTGTGTGTGTGTGTGTGTGTGTGTGTGTGTGTGTGTGTGTGTGTGTGTGTGTGTGTGTGTGTGTGTGTGTGTGTGTGTGTGTGTGTGTGTGTTCGTGCCCACTTAATGATAATAACACCAAGAAATGTTTCATGATTTCCATTAAGCATCATTTACTAAAATAACTTATGCTGGTGACATTTTATTTTGTGAGCTAACCTCGAGCATGGGTATTGTCTTGAAAAAACTGGAGAACGTTTTTTAGAAAGTGCATTGGTAAATTATCCTGGAATGGTGGGTCTATTTGGAAACATGTGAAACTAGTTCAGAAGAATAGGTTATATATAAGAATTTGTGTGCGTGTGCGTGCGTGCATGCGTGTGTGTGTGTGTGCTTGCATATAAGCAACACGTCGAAGCAACTGTGACACAATGATCGTTTACAGAAATACGCATAGACAAAACGTGTATCTATATAGTGAGTTATTTATTAGATGACAGCAAAGAATTGTACAATTTACAATTTCATCCATGTCTGCAGCAGTGCAAATTCATTTATCAATAACCCGCTTGTCTGTAATGGACTCACTCGTCTATAATTACTGTTTCATTTGCGTTTCAGCCCATGTTCTTGCAATAGTTATAGAGTTGACGATCGGGTCATTACTGGCCAATGCATGCCCCCTTGGCCGTAAACAGCGCTTTTACTTCAGCTGGCCTCAGGTAATATTTCGCGAAGCTTATCTGAAAGAACAAAACTGGCATAAGTATTCGAGTCAGGTGTGTGTGTGTGTGTGTGTGTGTGTGTGTGTGTGTGTGTGTGTGTGTGTGTGTGTGTGTGTGTGTGTGTGTGTGTGTGTGTGTGTGTGAATGTGTGTGTGTGTGTGTGTGTGTGTGTGTGTGTGTGTGTGTGTGTGTGTGTGTGTGTGTGTGTGTGTGTGTGTGTGTGTGTGTGTGTGTGTGTGTGTGTGTGTGTGTGTGTGTGTGTGTGTGTGTGTGTGTGTGTGTGTGTGTGTGTGTGTGTGTGTGTGTGTGTGTGTGTGTGTGTGTGTGTTTGTGTGTGTGTGTGTGAGCCCACTTAATGATTATAAAACCAATAAATGTTTCATGATTTCCATTAAGCATCATTTACTAAAATAACTTATGCTGGTATGTTTGATTGTGTTTGCTGACTTCGAGCATACGTATTGTCTAAAAAAATGGAGAACGTGTTTTTTTAGAAAGTATGATCGGTCTTGGTGGAAACCCTAACTTAACCGTAACGCAATTTCAATTATCCATACAACTGAGAAACTCCGCCTGAATACTCTCTATGAGAACTTCCTGCCGATCCCAAGCCCGGGTAAAGGAGGAGGTTTGGGCATGGCGCTAGCGACTCCATTCCGTAAAACAGACCAGCTGCGGAAACCAAAACAAGAGAGAACACTGCACCAGTGTTAGAAGCGAAGCAAACCATAGAACTGGTTCAATGACGGGTGGCGGCTAAACCCGCAAGGAAGCCCCCCACCTCGACAACGGATCTCCTAACACCAAAATAAACGATTAACATTGGATGCTGGAATGTGAGAACGCTGTACCAGACAAGAAGACTGGCGCAAGTTCTCCAGGAAATGCATCAATACAAGATCGGCCTTCTAGGCAACACGGAGGCCAGATGGACTGGAGCTGCGTGAGCATAATATGGTCAGGCAAAGAAAACAACCAGCATCGACAGGGAGTGGCCCTGATCATCCAGAGGAAGCACAGCAACACTCTTTTCGAATGGAAGCTAGTCAGTGAGATACTTCGTTATGCTAGATTTAATTCCAGATGTATCAAACTTTCGGTGGTAATCTGCTATGAGCCAACAGAAGAAGCACAGGATGAGGACAAAGACACCTTCTTTGACAGTCTTCCGTCAACTTTGTAAGACATCCCCGACATGACGTACTAGTAGTTTTGGGAACTTCAATACACGTGTGGGGAGTGACAACACAGACAGGGAGAGGATCATAGGCAAACATGCAACAGGCAGGATGCCTGAAAATGGCAGCAGAATGTGTGACATATGTGGGGAAAATGACCATGTGATAGGAGAAACGCTTTTCCAACATAACATAATTCACAAGCTGACACGTAGATCTCCAGATGGCAAGACTGAGAGCCAAATAGATCACATCGTGATGAACGGGAAATGGAGGCGCTCACTACAAGATGTCAGAACAAGGAGACTAGCGGATACTACCTGTGAACATAGCTTGTTGGTGGGAAAACTCGCCCTGAAATTGAGGAAGGGCAGGACTGGAGATAGGAAGGAACAGCGCTTTGACACGGACAAACTACAGAACCCAGAAACGAAGCAACATTTCACAATTGCTCGGAAGAACAGTTGTATAATTATGCAGGAGGAAACAGAGATGACAATACACGTTTCAGCAAGGCTATGGAGCAAGGAGATAAAACAGTGCTAGGATACCTTGCGGTCAACCTCAACCGGATCACTGAAGCATAAGTCTGAGAAGCCATTCAAGCTCAGCAGAATGGAAAAGCACCAGGAAATGAGAGTATTTGTCCAGAAATGTTAAAAGCAGAGGAAGAGGAAACACTGAGTATCATTTTCAGATCTTCTAGAAGATCTGGGATGAAGAAGACACACCAAATGAATGGAAGACGGGCACTATCAGCAAACTATCAAAGAAAGGCGATTTGGGAAACTGCAATGTGGAGTGGTATTTCTTTGCTATCACAGACATGCAAGATCTTCAGTCGCATTATACTGAAGAGTATATTAGCATTTATTGACACCATTCTTCGACAAGAACAAGCCGAGGCAAGTCTTGCATAGATCGCATATTCACATTAAGATCTTAGAACAAAGCGCTGAATGGACCAATACCATCTACATTGCATACATTGACTTTGAAAAGGCTTTCGACACCTTCCACAGAGAATCCTTGTGAAAGATACTTCGTCATACAGGATTCCCCAAAAGATGGTTAATGTTATCAAGATACTCTATTCAGACGTTCCGTGTCAAGGTGCTTATAACACCAACCTGACAGACAATTTCAGCATCAAATCAGGCGTGAAACAGGGATGTTTTCTTTCTCCCATTCTTTTCATCCTTGCTATTGACTGGCTGATGATGGAAATCACCAAAGAACGAAAGAGGGGCATCAGATTGACACTTTCCTCATTTCTGGAAGACCTGGACTATGCAGATGATATACGACTGGTGCTTAACAGACACAAGGACATGCAAGAAAAGATGGAGACGGTGAAGCCTTGTAAGAGGTCGAGGAATACGTATACTTGGGAAACAAAGTCATAACAGATTGAGACTCCGAGAAAGATGCTACTGACAGAATCAACAAAGCCAACCAGACTTTTGCCATGCTGAAATCCATCTGGCAGTCAGGACAGCTGAGATTGAAAAAACTAAACCGAGACTATACAATAGTAACGCCCTCGGTGTACTTCTCTTTGGGTATGAGTGCTGGAAGCTGACAGCAAGACTAACACACAAGCGAGAGACCTTCCAGAACAAGTTTCTCCGGAAGATTATAGGGGTATTTTGGCCGAACACCATCACCAATGAAGAGCTGCTCCGCCAGACAGATTCAACATCCCTGGCTACGAAGATCAAGAGACGGAGATGGAGATGGCTAGGACACATTTGCAGAATGCCCACATTACGAAAGATAGCCCTACGTTGGACAGCGGACGGAAGACGGAGACGTGGATAAGAACAGTGGAGAAGGAATTGAAGACCTGCCAGCTGACGTGAAATACGATGAATGCACGGGCTGCCGACCGACAGCAGTAGCGCTCTCTTGTCAATGCCTTGTGTGCCACCTAGGCACGAAGAGGATTAAAAAATGAACACCACTGAGAAGATAGAATAAAACAACTATAATTTCCTACTACATGTTTTGCTGTCGCGTTCGTAGCTTTCTTATCAACACTACCAAATCTGCCGATTTGGAAGCAAAACTTACGCTGTCCATAAGTCCTTCGAAGTAGGTAGCCGCGGGGCACAAGCTGGCTCCAATGGCCATTGGGAAAAACGTTCCAGGCAACCTTCCTGTATTCAAAGAACACATGACGTCACAAAAGACACATACTATAGCATGATTATTGTAGGTAACACGACATTAGATAGTTGTATACTTATACAGTATACTTATACTAGTTCTTTTAGTTAATTACGGTTACACTGTGAAGCACATGAATGTATTAGGACGCGAGTTTCTGTGGGATTTGCGTGCGTCAAACTTGGGAAATAATCGGACGATGCGGCGTTACACAAATGTTAATACAAATAATAACAATAATAATAATAATTGTCTATACTCTATAACGCCTACATCCTCGGGAATCTTAGCTCAAAAGCGCAATATACAAGAATCGTACGGCAAAATCGTGAGGAGGGACAAATATCAATCGGGCTAAGCTGCACTGAATATGTGATTTGTGAGTTTTGTGTATTGTGCTTGCTTTCTACAGTGGCATTAACCTGCCTTTCAAGAAGCCAGTGGCTTTCCATTCGCCATCAATGTAGATTTTCGCCCATCCCCATCCGTTCACACGACTCATCCGGGCCGTCACAACGACATGGACGAAATCGTCTTGAGGAGGCTGTAACATACCAAGGCGTCAGTGACAATATACGTGATATTCCAGGTGTGTTAAAAATGTTTTCTAAAATTTAATCTTTAACAAAATCGATCGTTTTAGTTCTAACAATAAGATTGTTTACTTTATTACATCATAAACACGGTCTTGTGAGTCGACTGAAAACACAATTACGGTTTACGTGCAAACGTACGAGTTATGATTTTTATCAAGACATCACACACACACACACACACACAATTCACAAATATAATTATGTTTTCAGCATTGAATACCGAACCACATTTCATCAATATACTGACAAGGAGATGCTACAAATAGCCTTTTTAAGTTGAGGTTGATATATAAGTGTTTGAACTATGACAATTTAATGTTTTGGTGTAATTTAATAAACAAATGTACAAATATTACATCCAAATGATCTTCCGGTGGTGATACGTCTTACAAACAAACAAAATAGTGAGGTTACTGTTGTAACTATACAATTAAGACATATTGATGTTGACGTTGAACATTTTGCGTGACAATTCAAAATAGCAACACTTCAAAATACATTTCAAAGATCGTCTTACTATTTGTTCCTCACCAGAGTTCATCATGTTAATTATCCAAAGATACTACGTAATAAAACGTTAACAGATTTTGAGACTTACCCTAAAAAGAGAAGATAAACGTCAAGATACGCGTGTTACACGCCGTATTTTAAATGCGCAAACTCGATGCGCGTTGGCAAGATGATCGATTGACTTTAATTAACGACATCTACATCGGATAAGACAAATGAAAGTGTATAGTTATAGACAACACTCGTGGATTTGTATTTTTTGATAAATGACTAAACCATGTCACCCGGTATACATCCAGAGACATACACGCACTTGTGTTTTTTCATCAAATACAACGCGCTGACGCCATATGTTGTACATTAAGAAACACATGAAAATATGTCACTTACTGTAGAGACCGTTTCCGTGTATGTCACATGCGTGGAAGCCAACGTCACTTTCACACTGTTCCCGCCCATGCTGACGATCTGAAAGTGGGCAAAATGTGGCCGTTCCAGAAATATGCAACTTGCAGTAAACCAATAGACAGCGATACAGAAATGGAGTCTTGTGACAGTGTTAAATGATGCCTGAATATACTCGCCCTTTCAAAATATGTATGACGGAATGAGACAATATTTAACAAAACACCTACATGTCACGTCCAAAGAGAATTCCTTGGTTTGCCATGAATCCATCAAGTTACCATTTATTTATAGCCGGATCTTCTGAGATATTTCTTAATTTAATTTTTAAGCAAAAATTTGTCACTGCGAAACTTTTTAGAATCAGCAGATAATATTTGTTCATCGTCCTCTGTGATAATTATAATACGTTCTGACATTTAATCTATACTTTTCTGACAACGGAGCGGATTCATCAGTTATGTGTGTGAACTTCATTAAACTTTGCATACATTTTTTTATATAACTGCATAATATCAAAAGGGCGGGATGGCGTCTGCTCAGTCTACATTTCTCGATCACATGCAGCTATTTTCCCCTGTGTCTTTCTCGTAGCCAACAACTGCTCATGTTCGATTTCTATTTTGAAGGCTTAACGGATTGTGTTACTAGGCAATAGGTCACGTGATGGATAGGTATATTATACAAGCGCCAGATCTACTGATTGTTGCGTTCCGTTGCTAGTATTGTGATTGTTATTAAGCATCAGTGGCCTAAGGTATCGTTCGAAATTGTCGACATTATCGGAATCATTTATCTTACATTCCGTGCGCCAGGGAGCGATCGGAAGGCCGCGAAGATTCAGTTTTTTTGTCGACATATTAAATAAACCACAAGAACCTCTACTGGCGAATGTCAAGAAAAATAACTGGTATAGCTTGGGCATGTAGCAAGACACACCAGCCTTCCGAAAACAATTCTTCAGGGCACCGTGGAGGGCAGACGACGCCGCGGACGACACAGGAAAAGCTGGATGGACAACGTTAAGGAATTGACGACCCTCTATGTGACGGAGCTCCTCACCACACCCACTGACATACAGGAATGGAGGAGGATCACGGCTGCAGATTCACTTATGTTCCACCCCCACCCCCGACTACCAAGTTGGTTAAGGGACTAAATAAGTAAGCATTTTAAATGATGCAATAAAATTGGCTTTCTGCCATTATAATACTAGCACCGATGCGCATATAATGTCAAACGGCCTAATAGTAGATAAAATCAAGATTAACCGAGATGAGTACCCACAGCTATAGTCTGTTTGTTAACAATGTTCATCCATGTATAGCCCGCCTTTACCAGATATATTTTACACTAATTCGCACAATCTGCATAACATTTGTTCTATTCATTAATCATGAATACTTTTGTTCACACAATATGATTTTTTTAGAAAAAAAACGGCGCAAACTACGGCCGGAACTAGCGACTGGTGATTATGCAGAAGCATCACTTATCGAATAACGTCCCGAAGTCGAGATGGTGTTCGATTGAACAGGTCTGCCAGGGAGTAAAGTGTAAAGCGTTTTGAGCAGTCCTGAGGACTGGATACTGCGCAATATAAGAACTTACCTTTTAAATAAGTAAACACTGTTCATGTTGTACACATATTTTCTTAAACACAGAGTAAAAATGGTACTTTAACTCAGAATGCCACTTTAGTATATCTACCTTTATTAGATCTTGTTATATCACCGTGCTAAGCAAAAAGACAACATAAACGGCCAGCGTACCTCTATCGTTGGGTCGATCACACAATCGCCGTTGCTGGCGATCATCGGCGACGGTCCCACGGCAGCAGGGTCCCGCTTGAACCAGAGGCTGACAGCGAACTCGCTGAAGTCGTTGCCCGCCAGGTAGGGGATCTCGAGCTTCGATGGGTTTTTGAACTCACCGCCATTCGTGCCGCCGACGCCGCCGCCGCTGGCTCCGACGCCAGGGGAAACCTCAACGCCGTAGTTGTTCACAAAGACGCCATTTGACCCGATGGGATCGCCGAACCAGTCAAACAGGGGAGTGTCGAACGTGATGCAAGTGATCGCGTTCTTGCCGATGATCGCACCTGTCACATATCAGATGACGGGTTAGATTATGTTTAATAAGTTATGAAATTTCAGGGCACGCACGCATGCACGTAGGCAAGCAAGCACAAATGCACGCAAACACGCAAGCCCGCACGCACACACGCGCACACGCGCACACGCGCACACGCGCACACGCACACACGCACACACGCACACACGCACACACGCACACACGCACACACGCACACAAGCACACAAGCACACAAGCACACACGCACACACATTAACACACACACACGCACACACACACTATTTAGCCGTAGTGAATTAATTAAACAGGGAGTAACTGTTCCATAACGTGCATGCGTATTTCCTCAGTTAAACACATTTGAACACGCGTAAACATTGCAAATGTACTGCGAACTCTTGAATCTGACGTAACATTAGGAAGAATAGATCGGTCTATGTATAGCACTAAGACAACTTGCAGTATATTCGTTCAACAAGGTGCAAGTAGACTAAGTTCTTCCAAATCTGGTATAACAAGAATATTTAAGGACTCTAGTCCCTATTAAAGGTGTGTAGTCCCTAGCTAAAGGTTACCGTTGTTATCCGGAATATTGCCATGGCGACGAACTTACCTGATACATGCGAGAATGTTGCAACGGCCAACACAAAGAGAACCAAACTCGCCATGTCTGTGGTATGCCTGATTTCTTGAATGAATGAAAACGACACGTTAATGGTATTTGTTTGTGTTCCAAAACTGCTCTTGTATAGACGTTCCGCTTAATTTCATCAAGTAGAATGTTCACTCAAACGTTTCTGCGCGTCACGAGACAACATTGACATAGCCATGCAATACTATTCAGCTTATAAAATTTTCAGAAAATAAAAAACCAACATTTCAACCGCAGAGGTTTTCGGTTTTCGGTCTTCGTATTATATCGACTGACTATTGGTGATCCCGAAGCGCGCTAACAGTAATAGCCACAAATGTTTAACTTCGTATACAATTCAGTCCATCGGAGATCATGTTCGACGATGTTCACATCTGTAGTGTGATTATACCTTAATGCTATCAGCGCAGTTGGTTTAATAAAAGGATATTTAGTTTTTGTTACAATAATCGAAATATTTTAACTTACAGAAGTGTGGGTAGCTTTAGATTAGAGCGCCGAGTTTCGATCGGCCTATTATTATTTCTTTAAAACGAAATAACAGATTTGCACAAATGAGCTTGCAAGCCATAGCGATGCAACAAGTTTATCTGTTTGATGTTTCACTGCATATTTTATTAAACAAGACGATCAAACAAAATGTAATTGCCGATGCATATTTAAATGACTACCGACACTAACATTAATTTTGTTTTGCCAGTAAGACACTATTTTTACCAATCTGACACTATTTTATTATAAACAGGTAAACATTTCTAGCAGTGAACATTGACTCACCTGCGCTCTGTTGTAGCACGCCGTCTCTGGTTCAATGAAGGATTTAAAGTCAACTGCTGTCCGTCTGCGTACAGCATTAATATACCCACCTCTGCCAGCCATTTTAGTCATAAAGAGACCGCAGCGATCACTCTACCGACATTCTAGCAGGGCGGTCACCAGTAACACTATACCATGTCGTACGCAGGAAGCCGTTCACATTATTTATGGAAATATATGTCAAAACTAACGACGTCTGTCAACGAAGGATGGCTCCTCGTCAACAATTACGTCTGTCAAACTCAGGTTTGCAGTCAGACAGTTACTGTAACGCGTTGTAACATTTCGAATACATGTTCATGTACGGTGAGATATGTTCTGTACATAATTATTGATATTTAAACATGTTTCTCTATTTGTATTGTTCTTTTTGTTATTGTGGTTAATTGTGTACGTTGCATTACTACATGTTTTTACATTACAAATTGTGAATTGGGTATTTACACACATAAAGCGTACCTGTACGTATTTCAGTATATTGTTTTATTAATGTGATTATTTGATTATTATCAACAATGTTAAGGATATTGTACTTCAAACTAACTTAGATCATTATTTCTTTTAAATACATGCAGTTGTTTTATCAGTAATGGGACTTGCATTGCATGTAATAAAACATGAGTCGTTATCAAAACACTGCTGTGATTCATGGCGGAACTGGAAATAAACATGTATTGCCACGCAATATGCTATGCAGATATTTAACAGCCGCTAACGCCAGTCTTATCATTGCTGAAACTGCAATATATTAACCCCCGATGGAGTCTATTGTCAGCGCTTTTGGAACCTGCGCGACTGTCACAACAAATCGTGATCAACACTCCTGGTGAGCTAGCTAATTCCACGACCACATCGCTTTTCCAAAGGCATCTTGTTCGATTATAACCCTGTTTCACGTACCAAAAAAGTGTTAACAACATTCAATACGATCTTAAGCAGATTGTCCCCAAAAGCAGCACGATCCCTATTGCACGAAGAGATAGCTATTGGCTAACACACGAGCGTCGATGACATTTTGGCACAATCGATCAATTTTATCGTTCCATGTAATAATAAATATCATTTTACATCCACCATATAATAATTATTTATTGTACATTGTTGTACCATCTTGTTCGAAAAACTCGCTCAAATGTGCATTCTGAGTTAAATAACCATTTTAACAGTTTTTTTATGAAAGCATATATACAACATTAACAACATTTACTTATTTGATCATATTTAATTGCTACCGTATAAGTCACGTTGGCATTTGATATGTTATTCGTTATATGTTGCACAACTTGGTTGTAGTGTAACATTTCCTACTTATTTATTTTCGAATAGAACATAGAAACAGATCGCACTGTTAAGACGTATCACATAGATGTTATTGCAACATCCGTGTAATGTCATTTTCTCTTTCCTTGTTAACGTGTTTAATACATTAGCTGTTTTTTCACTGGTATATTAATATATATTGTGCAACATGTAGCTGCTCTTCTGGGAAGTGTATCCATCTTATTGTGTGACCTGCATAATTGTTGTGTAGTGTATCCGTCTTATTGTGCTGTCTCCTTATTTGTTGTGCAGTGTATCCATCTTATTGAGCGGTCTCCATAATTGTTGTGTAGCGTATCCATCTTACTGTGTGGCCTCTGTACTTGTTGTGTAGAGCATCCGTCTTATTATGTGACCTCCATACTTGTTGTGTCATGTATCCGTCTTATTGTGTGACCTCCATACATGTTGTGTATTGTTTCCGTCTTATTGTGTGATCTCCATAACTGTTCTGTCGTGTATCCGTCTTATTGTGTGACCTCCATATTCGTTGTGTAGTGTATCCGTCTTATTGTGTGACCTCCATACCTGTTATGTAGTGTATCCATCTTATTGTGTGACCTCCACTTGGTGTGCGATCACTGCCACAGCTGGTTGGATTTTGCCTTGTCTTGTTGTGGGAAAACATGGGCAGAAACCAAGGAGGAGGGATTCACCTTTCTTTGCGTGTTTGTTGGAAAGTGCAGTGTCTGCAGAAGGAGATAGTTAGGTTGAGAGATATTGTGAAGGGGATGGAGATGAGAATTAGCAAGGAGACAGGTGGAATGTAGAGAGACGACAGGGAGAGAGTTGCGAATACTGTGAGACTGAAAGAGCAGATTAGTGACAAGAAGACTGAAGAAAGGAGAAAGAGGGGAGGGAATGTGATTGGAGGGGAACAAATGGAGAATCGACGACAGAAAACGTGACAGGCATGAAGATTACAGGAGAGAAAATGACTGTAGTGAAGGACGGAGGGGAAATGGGACGGGAAAGGAGAGACGAAAACGGTTTTGAGGCATGGCAAGGGATGGTCTATCCTAGTACACGTTGGAACAAATAATGCAGACAGGGAGGGAACGAGTGGGATAGTACAGAAGTAGAGACAGTTAGTGAAGAAGCTAAAGAAGACAAGAGTTGAACATATTATTCTCTCAGGAATGTTGCCAGTAATGGGAGGAAGGGGAGGGCAACATATAGAAACTGCAAGAGGATGGCGATCAACGCACTAGTTGAGCAGATGTGTGAAGAAGAGGGGGTGGGATTTACATATTTATGGGGACACTTTGTTGGGAGGGAAGACATGTACATGACAGATGGCTTCCATCTAAGTGGAAATGGAGCAGCTGTTTTCTCAGAGAACCTGCTGCTATCTGTTGACAGTGGGACAGGTTGCATCTATTCAAACTAGACTCACAGAGAAGCCTGAAACTGGAGGCGGGCATATATAAAGATAGCACAAATAAATCAGCAAAGAACAGAACTTTCCTGAAGCTGGATATAAATGTGTTTGTTTAAATGCAAGGAGTACAGTAAACAAACGAAATTAACTAAATATTATAGTAGAAGATATTGACCCTCATATAATAGGTATAATCGAATCTTGGGCCACAACCGATATATCAGATGCCGAATTGGGACTGACAGGATATGTAATGTTTAGGAAGGATAGAATAGGAAGAAGGGGAGGTGGTGTAATGTAATGAATTAAAGAATATATCCAAGCATACGAAATATAATTAGAAAGAGAAGCAGATTGCGAAGAAGCTTGTGGTGTAACATAGTTACAGGAAACTCAACGTTAAGGGTTGGGTTAGTTTATCGAAGTCCAATCATAAGTATAGAAGAGAACGAAAAAATACAAAACGTTATAAAGCAAGTGTAATCCAGTCAATCTATGGTTCAACCTCAAACAAATTGCAATAGTAAATTGTGTGGCATTTTATATTCTAATGTATGTTTGTGTTACCAAAATAAAAGTACACAAAAATCCACTTGGTGGAACATTGTCATTTTCACATATTGCCAAGTGGTCGTAGGTCTCACTGATATTTAGGGGGGTACTCGTAATTATTTGTTTAGAATACTATAAAGATGGTGTATATCGTTGGAAAGGGGAAAGGCGTGTTCAAGCACCCAGCGCCACAGCCAGTGGCGTTTGGACCGGCTAGTCCTCTGTGGGGGTGAAAAGTGAAAATAGTAGCCTGCCGGTAAACCGTAGAACACTCAGATCAACCTCATTTCCTTGTGGTTCCCCCTGGGAAACCACTAACTTCGGTTGTGGGCAAACGAGGCTCTGACTAGGGGAAGGAAAACCCCAAAATTAAACCTACTGCGGAGGGCCAACAACCCCCCCAGTTCAATAATTGTTACGGAAACTAAATGTGTGACTTCGCCAGCACATGCTGGAAACGGTTATGACGAGGCGACGCTCTATATACCTGAGGACATCAGATACATGGAAAGTATGACACTTCCGGATCAAAGCCAATCGGACGTTCGGCAGCCGACAGCGTCGCTGACCAGACCAAAGGAAACTGTAAATCTAGGATGTTGGAACGTGAGAACGTTATATTCAATAGGTAAATCAGCACAACGTGCAAGCGAAATGGAGAAATACAAAATCGATGTCGTGGCATTAGCGAAAGCAGATGAACAGGACACAGGGAAGTCAAGTTAAACACTGGAGAGAGTTTTATTTTCTCTGGGAGAGAAGACAACCTACACAGACACGGAGTGGCAGTAATGGTGAGAAAGAAAGCAGAGCAAGCATTACTATCAGTGATATGATTATTTATGCTAGATTCTTTTCAAGATATATGAAACTATCAATCATACAAACATATGCACCAACAAATGAAACAAAAACAAAATTGACCATGTGCTAGTGAGCAAGCAGCACATAACATCAGCTAAGGACACCAAAGTGATGAGGGGAGCAGACATTGCGAGTGACCACCAGTTAGTGCACTCGAAGATCAGGCTGAAGCTAAAGAGGAACAAAAGACCAGTGAGAACAGAAAGAAATTCGACACAATCAAGCTGCAACAACCAACCATAAAAATTCAATTATCGGTGAAGCTACGGAACAGATATGATGTACTACACGACTACGACGAGATAAAAAATGACATTGTTGAGAGAAAATTGCAAGAATTCGAGGTGGACTACAAAGAAACAGCCGAAGATGTACTGGGTTACAAAAAGAGAGGACAAAAACCATGGATCAGCAAAGGCTCATGGGAGCTGGTAGAAGACAGGATACGACTAAAGAACAACATAGAACAAGCAAAGTCAGAAAGGATAAAGCAGAGCTACAAGGATAAGTATCAACAAAAAGACAAAGACGTAAAGAAACGCATGAGACAAGATAAAAGAAAGTGGGTAGACAATCTGGCCGCAGAAGCAGAGAAAGCAGCCGGGAATGGAAGGATGAAAGAAGTCTACAACATCAGAAAGAAACTTAGTAACGACAAACACAAGACAGTGGATGCAGTAAAAGACAAATCTGGAAACCTAATAACTGAAGGACCAGCCAGGCGGGCAAAATGGAAGGAGCATTTTTTTAAGAAGTCCTTAATAGACCTATGCCCGGTGACCCCGCTATAGATATTGAATTAGATCCGATCATAGATGAAATCAGCACAGACTCTATAACAAAAACAGAGATTAGAGCAGCACTGAGTGAAATTATATGGATAACGGTATAACAAGTAACTTTATTTGTGTATAATCGTACAATCCGAACATGGCCGTGCACGCCGCATCCGCCAACCAACATGCGCGACCCGTAAGTTCGTAAGTAAGTAAGGGTAATGGTGGTACGAGTGATCTATCATTACATCCCCCTTGTTATATAAAAAACAAAAAAACAAAAATCTTAACAGCGGAAAGGCAACAGCAAGATAAAATGATAATAATAATTATAGGGCATGTTAGTGTCACTACAGGTCAAGGATGCGCCTGGGTTTGTGCACTCTTCCCGCCCTGGTTCTGTAGGGGTGCGGTGAGACCGTATTTTGCGTAGGCGACGCGGGTTGCGCGGTGGATGTCGGCGTTGCAGCTGGCTCCGACGTGTTGACTGGGCGGAGTGCGCACGCCTCGCTGGCGGGAGCGTGGTCTTCGTCGAGACATCCGAGCTGCCCGTCGATATCAGGGAGGGGGTCGGCAACAGGTCGTTCGCGCGTCTTCAAGAGGTGTTTCCGATTTCGTCGGTATACTCCACGTTCAGATCGGACAATGTATGAGCGCGGTGTCTTCGGTTGTGGCGTTTGAATGACGACGGCAGATTCCCAGTGTGGTCTTGGGTCGGTGATGCGTATGCGTATGCGTTCGTTGACGTGGAGTGGCTCGAGGTTTTTGGCAGACTTGTCGTAGTGTTCTTTCTGAGTTGACTGTTTGCGTTCGAGCATGTCCTCGATGACGCTATGCTCAACCACTGCAGGTTTTAGATGCCTCGGTGCGCACGGTATCGACGACCGCAAACGACGAAACATCGCAAGCTGCGCAGGTGATGCGAGCCCATGCACGGGGGTGTTTCGCAATTCGAGTAGGCCCGAGTAAGGGTCTGTCTTCCCGTGTTTGGCTTTCTTGAACAGTCTTTTGATGGTTTGAACCGTTCTTTCGGCAAGACCATTCGATGTCGGGTATGTAGGGCTGGAGGTTGTGTGCTCGAAATCCCACTGTTTTGCGAATCTCCGAAACTCGGCACTCGAAAATTGAGGGCCGTTGTCGCTAACAGGTTTTTGGCACTGACCATGGCGCGCCAAGATTCCTTTGATTTAGTTAATGACGGTGGCAGATTTCGTGTCTCGTAGATACTCCACTTCAGGGAAGTTACTGTAGTAGTCCACTACAACAATGTAGTCACGACAGATCTGTCGCTACAACCTGCCATGGCAACGAGGGTATTGGATGGTTTATCAGTCTCTTTCTGGTTGGCATTTCTGTGCATCTGGCACGTGCTGCAGTTGGCAACAGTTTTCTCGATGTCGGCGTTCATACCGGGCCAGAACAGTGCCATACGTGTCCGTGATCGACACTTCTCGACCCCGAAGTGTCCTTCGTGTATTCGTGTTAGCATTTCTGGGCGCAATGCGTTGGGGACTACGATTCTGTCCGTCTTGAATATTAGGCCGTCTGCGTGCATCAGCTCATCTCGGTGATTCCAGTGATCGCTGATGGCAGTGGGGCACTCCTTACGCTGGCTGGGCCACCCCGATATAATCATGTGCTTTAACGTCTGCATGCGGGGGTCGTTCGCGGTGCTGGTCCGGATCTCTGCCAATTTTTTGTGGACGGCTATGTCTGGTTCTTCTGAGAATTCATCGTAGATCGGCACAGCGTTTGCAGTGAGGTTACGGCTCAAACAGTCGGTTACTGGTATTTCCTTACCAGGTTTGTGGACAATGTGAATATCATACATGTGTCGCTGTAATTCGACAATCATGCTTTGCAGGCGTTTCGGGGCTGCCGATAGTGGCTTGCGCATGATGGATTGAAGTGGTTTGTGGTCAGATTCCACAGTTGTTTTGCGTCCGTACATGTATTGGCGGAATCTGTTGTACCCGTGTACAATGGCTAGCATCTCTCGTTCGATCGTAGCCCAATTTTGTTTGGACTGGTCCAAAGCTCGTGACATGTACTCGATTGGGCGTCCTTCTTGCATGAGTGTGGCACTCGTCGCTTTTGATGAGGCGTCGACTTGTAGTGTCAGCTCCTTCTTTGGATCGTAGAAAGCTAACACGGGTGCTTTTGTGGTGATCTCCTTCATCTTTGCGAATGCAGATTCTTGTTGCGCATCCCACACGAATTCGAGTTCTTTCTTCAATAGATCTCGCATCGGGGCAGTGATTTCACTCAGTTTTGGCGCAAACTTAGCAAGATAGTTGGCCATACCAAGTATGGTCTGTTGCTCGGCTTTGTTAGCAGGGCTTGCCATTTTGACGATAGCTTCTATCTTTTTGGGGTCTGGTTTGATGCCCTCGGCAGATATGACGTGACCGTAGTATGCAACCTCTGGCAAATGAAAACGACATTTGTCCATGTTGAAACTTTTACCACTTTGGCGAGCTCATTGAAACGCTGCGCGTAGTGTAAGAAGGTGTTCTTCTTTTGACGTGCCTGCGACAAGTACGTCGTCGCTGATGCCAGTAACATATGGCAGACCTTCGTATGTCTCATCGACACGGCGCTAAAGGATGTCTTCAGCTGCGTTGATTCCGAATGGCATGCGTAGGTATCGGTATCGTCCATATGGTGTGTTGAATGTTGTCAATCGAGATGTTGAGTCTGTCAGTTTTATCTGCCAGTAACCACTTCGTGCGTCGAGCAGCGACAAGTATTTTGCGCCCGTCAGCGTGCTGGTGACGCCCTCTAGCGTCGGTACTGGGTAGTACGGTCATTTTATCGCATTGTTCAGGTCGCGAGGGTCCAGGCACACACGTATGTGACCATTACGCTTTTGCACGACAACCATGGAATTTACCCAGTCCGTGGGCTCCGTTACTTTCACGATGATGTTGTTGGCTTCCATACGTGATAGTTCTTCTTTGACGTTGTCGCGAAGTGCCACAGGTATGCTGCGTGGCGGATGTACGACAGGATTTGCATCAGGGTGTAACGTGAGCGAGTGTTCCCCAGGAAATTCACCGATGCCCTCGAACAAGTCACTATATTCGGCGAGCAGTCGCACAACATCTTCATCGCGATCGGGTTTATACTCGACGTTATCATCATCATCGTTACCGGATAGTTCATCACAGTTGCGTCGAAGGTCGGCATCAACGTCATTGCCAGACTTATCGTCATCGACAGACAGTACAAGCTGTATGATTCGCATCTCGATGCAAGATGCCAGCCCCAAGATGGGAGGAGGTCGCGCGTCGACTACCTGGAACTGCAGTGCATAGCTTTTGTTTTTGTGCGAACAACGAAGCTCACATGTACCCAAGTTCTTGAGGGCATGGCCACCGTAACCTTGAAGTGTTACTTTGCTGCTTTGTAGCTTGTTGCATTTTTGTTTGGCTCGGAGCTTGTCATACACGGACTTAGGTAGAATGTTCACCTGTGCCCCCGTGTCTATTCTGAGCTTTAGTTTTGTGTTGTTGCACGTGACTGTGACATATGATCTTTATTGTATGGGTGAGGGTCAACACTATCAACACAGAACTCATAATTTACGTCGCTGTCGCTGTCTTCAATGTCAGGTTGATCAACGCTGTTGACGTTCTTCTGGCGGCACACGGCGGCGAAGTGGTTTCGCCGTTTGCATTTGTTACAGGTGCGGCCTCGAGCAGGGCAGTCGTCCATATTCGTGTGCTGACTGTATCCGCAGTGTCCGTACGTCTTCTTCGTCTGACTGCTTTGTGTAGGTCGAGTGAAGCTCGTGGCGTATCTGTTGGCTTTAACACAGCGTGTTTGTTTTGATTTGACCATCTGGACATCTGTTGGTTCACTGATCATGTTGTTTAGTTGTTGTCGATGGCGTTTATTAAACTCAGTTCTCCGCCGACGTTTATAAACTTTTCATGTACCTTCCGCGCGTTCGTGCCATATACAAGCCTGTCCCGGATCATTTCGTCAATGATGTTGGTTGGGAAACCGCAATCACGTGCGAGTATTTTTACATCCATGATGAAACTCTCAACAGGTTCGCCAGCCCCTTGCACGCGGTTGTAGAATTTATATCGGCTGAATAGGACGTTACTCTTCGGTGATACGTACGCGCGAAATTTTGAACACACTGTGTCCAAATTTTGTCTTTGTCCGTCGTTGGGGTCAGTTTCTGATGTGACGTTATCGAATTGGAATGTGGAGTGGATGTCGCGGCCCTTCTCTCCCACCCACAACAACAGATAACTCACTTGTTGCACCTCGGTTTTGTCGTGTAACGGCCCAGCGAACATTAGCCGTGCGTGTTTTTTCGAATTTTGTCCATGTTTCTGACAGCGCCGGCGAGTCCCAGTCCAGCGTCGGATACAACGCGCTATTTTGGTCCATGATGTTCTTCTACTGCGACACGACACGTTGCTGCGTGTCTCTGGACGTGTGTTCCTTATTTTCTGACACCATGAAATGATATGGATAACGGTATAACAAGTAACTTTATTTGTGTGTAATCGTACAATCCGAACATGGCCGTGCACGCCGCATCCGCCAACCAACAAGCGCGACCCGTAAGTTCGCGAGGCCCGTAAGGGTAATGGTGGTACGAGTGATCTATCATTACACTGAGGAAGCTAAAGAATGGGAAAGCAGGAGATAAAGATGACATTACAGCAGATTGTTGAAAGCAAACATGGCGACAACAGAGAATTGGCTTCTAAGCATATTCAAAACAATATGGGAAAAAAAGTACCAAAGACGTAGAAACAAGAACTGATTGTTAATATACCAAAGAAAGGTAACCATACAGAGTGCGGAAATTGGAGAGGAATTACTCTAACATCTGTCCCCAGTAAAGTGTTCCGAAGAGTGATAATAGACAGAATAACAGATGGAGTTGACAACAAGTTGAGAGATAAACAAGCAGGTTTCAGAAGAGGACGAAGCACTGTTGAGCAGATATTCATCCTTCGAAACATAATAGAACAGGTAGTGGAATGGCAAGCAACGCTTTATGTAACTTTTGTAGAATTCTAAAAAGCATTTGACTTTGTGCACCAAGAGAGCCTTTGGGAAATCATGGCGAGCTACGGAATCCTACACAAGATAATCAGAATTGTCCAGATTGTGTACGAGGACAGTGAATGTGCAGTGTTAGATGAAGGTGAACAATGTGAGTGGTTCAAGGTAAAAACTGGAGTTAAGCCAGGAGACGTAATTTCCGGATTTCTTTTCTTGATGGTAATCGACTGGATAATGAGGAAAACAACTGAAGAAAACAACACAGGGTTAAGATGGAGATCATGTCAAAACTTGAAGACTTGGACTTCGCAGATGACATTGCGCTTAGGTCATCAAGTTACAGACACATGCAAGCAAAGGCAACAAAGATGAATGCCTTCGCATAAAAAAACCGGCCTAAATATGAATAAAAAGAAAACTGAAGTACTGAGGATGAACAGCAATTACAACAACAAAATACAGATTGATGACCAACAACTGAATGAAGTAGAGAAATATACATACCTTGGAGCAAACGTCAGCAAGCAAGGAGGAGGGGGTGACGATATAAACAACAGAATACGAAAAGCAAGGACATCATTCATGAAACTCAAGCAGATATGTAGCTCAAATGTGTACACATTAAAAACTACACTCAGATTATACAATACTCTGGTCAAATCAGTGTTACTGTATGGATGTGAAACATGGAAAGAAAACAAAAGCGACAACAAAAAACTTGACATTTTCCATTTCATCTGTCTCAGAAGAATTTTTAAAACTAGATGGCCAGTAGTAATTTCGAACAAAGACATTGAGAACATAACAACAGAAGAGAAGATCAGCCCAGAAGTACAGAGAAGAAGGTGGAATTGGATCGGGCATGTGCTGAGAAAGAAGGACCAGAACCACTGCCTGACAGCACTGACATGGACGCCGGAAGGAACAAGAAAAGTTGGTCGACCAAAAACAACGTGGAGAACCACAGTGAAAAAAGAACGAAAGCAACTGGGATGGGCAACTTGAAGCAAAGCCAGACACGTAGTCGTTGACAGTGCGAGATGGCGGAGTCGCACAGCAGCCTTATGGACCACAAGGCCCGGAGAGGATAGGTAAGTATATCGTTGGAAAGGCAATGCATTTAGCTGTGAAATGGTGCATAGCAAGTGTCATTGTAATGGATATTAAGGTCAGAATCGTATTCTAAACACATTTACAAATTATCACAATTTACATGTACCCCGATTGTTGGCCTATTCCTGTCAATCTATGGTTTAGCCACGAATAAATTGTAATAGCAATCATTATGGCGTTTTAGTTAGTACAATATGTATGCATTATTATATAAAAGTCCACAGAAATTCACGTGGTGGAACATTTTAATTTCTGAAGATAATGACAAGTGGTCGAAAGTTGCTGCTGGTCACTTTTGTCATAGTAAAATCTAGGGAAAGGACTCAGTTCAGCTCAGTATTCTACATTCTGTACACCATTGGACATGGCATGAGTAGATTAATACAACGATATATATCAAGTTTAATTCCATTTAGTAACAACATGAAAATGTTTTTTAAACAGAGTGAAACCTGAATTTTAGCCGCCGTGGGGTGTAGCTTTGCGATCAACCGAATTTTGCTTACATATATAGTCATAAACTATTTTATTTCAACACAGTTTATGTGCTTAGCTACTGTTTCTAAACAGTAACACCGTTTTCATGAATGCGTTAGTATGCCTTGTATTTGGTTGATATTTTAACTCAGATACTTATTCCAATATCTGTTATCTTTACCAAAACCATGCGCTATAACAATTGCAGTCAGGTGTGTGCGTACATCCTTATTATTGCTTAACATATAGTGTTATTTACTGGTACATGACACGTTCAAACACTGCTGTCATTGAGAGCTTCCACGGAGATGTTAGTTGCAATTTGAGACACCGCGCACACTAAGAAGTACACTCAAATCCGTTCTTTCCGCAACTACATCGCAACGGATTGTAATTTGTCTTTGCCAACCGTTCACTCGGTCGCCTGCTGAAATGTATACGTATCGCAG
This sequence comes from Escarpia spicata, assembly GCA_963995525.1. Classification (NCBI taxonomy): domain Eukaryota; kingdom Metazoa; phylum Annelida; class Polychaeta; order Sabellida; family Siboglinidae; genus Escarpia; species Escarpia spicata. The sequence goes on along the minus strand of OZ023211.1, from coordinate 41,861,620 downwards.
AATCACTTGTTGCGTTTGTCAACAAAGATACAAGTATACAAGGCTGTCGTCGTCACTCGTCACTACTCTTTTGAATGGAGCAGAGACATGATTCTTCTACAGAAAGCAAGTACAACTGCTTGAACGGTTCCACCAGCGATATCAGTGTTCCATCACGGGACTGCATTGGCAGGAATATGTCTCCAACAAAGAGGTCCTTGAAAAGGTAAACATCCGGAGCAGCGAAACCATGTTGATGTTCAGACAGCTCCGCTAGCCAGGCCACATCTCGCACTTGGATGACATCAGAATGCCGTAAGTTGTATTGTATGATGAGCTTCGTCAGGGCAACCGAGATAGAAGCCCCCCACAGGCGCTAGAAGGATCAGCTGAAACGGCAACTCACCCTGGCAAGACGACAATGATTGGGAACAGCTAGCGGCAGACAGAAACAACTACCACGAGAGCTGCCCGGGACTTTGGGCATTCCAGAAGAGAAGCAGACGGGGAGAAACGTACGCGGAGGAACGAATCTTCAGGCCAAGTAAACCTGTGCCCATCCTGCTCCAGAACCTGCATATCCAGGATGGGCCTCTGCAATCACCAGAATGCGTGCCGCCGCCCCTCCAGGGACGGGGATCTTCCCACTGATCTTCACAAGTGAAAAATCTGCCCCACACAACGGATGACCGCAAGCATACGGGCTGGAGCTGCTGGGAGATCAGGCAACTTAGGAATGTGGTACTTGTATCTGACAATCCAGCTCTAGTCCGTGGCTTTTAGACTTTTCTTGGATCCTTTCCACTGTTGGTTCTGAGAATTGATCATGCGGCTGTGATAGTGGGCAGCAGTTGACGTACGGGGTAGATTTATCCCTGTGCGTAAACTGCGCTTGATGCCACATTTTCAATGAAGTGCTTGTACAGCAAATCATCAAGGTGTTTGCCATTGTTCCCACTTTGGAAGCACACAATAACCTGGTTTCCTGCAGTAACCAATTCTTCAACTGCTGCTGTGGTATAATATCTTAGCCCAGATATTCTGTGAGAGCTCTGATGTACCAGATCGTTATTTACTTGTTGTACTATGCTTTGTTTAGGTTCTGGCATTAAGAATACACGAAAGAGCTCCTGTTGAAAGTGGTAACACATCAGCACTAACAAATCGGTATCTTCACCAATGAGGATAGTGTCGATTTTGTCTGATGTGTTCAGTGCTGTCCAACGATCATTACTTTAGCGTCCTCTGCATGAAAACAATAGCACCCAGCTTTCTCAAGCTCATTGCTCAGTAAGTTGATGAACATGTGCTTGTTTTCTCTGTTGGCCAAAAAACTCTTCCTTTTGGAGGAGGACCTTGCTGATCAGCCGCCTTCCATAGCATCATCTGATGATGTGCCCTCCGCACATAATCTGTGGGAGGCAACGCCATGATGCGCACTCATTCTTTCTCCCACACTCATCTTCAGATTATGCTGTGGAAGGCGGCTGATCACCAAGATCCTCCTCATTTGGACATCACGCAGTTTATATGGGAGGTGAAGGACGGTATCTCGTCACCCAGCTTTGACATTGGACCCTCGGATCCTCCAGGTCTGACTATTGTCATAAGATGTGATTGCAAAGCAGAGAACAAGGCATGCAGCACTGACGGTGGCAGTTGCCACGGCAATAATATGTCATGTACCACCTATTGCGCGTGTACAGCTGGCGATGGGTGCTCTCACGATTGGGGACAACGCGTATGTAATATATTTGAAATCATCGCACCTGAAAATGTATCTTTTGGCATCAATATTACGGCTCTAGGTGATGTTGGTCTTTAGATATAGCGATAATTGGTTTTGATGGGCGCCATCTTTAAAAATGGCTGAACGACTATCGTCCAGTGGCACTGACCTCAGTCGCCATGAAAGTGTTCGAGCGCATAGTACTCAGGTACCTGAAGTCGGTTACCGATGGCCTCCTGGACTCGCACCAGTTTGCATATCACGCAAACAGATCAGTAGACGATGCGGTAGCGTTAGGTCTGCATCACATTCTGAAGCACCTAGAGAGGCCAGGAACCTATGCCAGGATCCTGTTCATTGACTTCAGCTTAGCATTCAACACCATCATCCCATTTAGGCTGTTCAATAAACTTTCATTGTTGAATGTACATCCCGCCATGTGTCACTGGGTCCTTAACTTTCTTCTTCACAGGCCTCAATCTGTCAGAGTCAACAACTCTAACTCCATATCTCTTATCCTGAATACAGGTGCCCCACAAGGTTGTGTGCTATCCCCCTTCCTGTTTACTATCTTCACAAATGACTGTGTCTCCTTGGACCAATCGGTCCTTGTGATCAAGTTTTCCGATGACACCACTGTGGAGGGCTGCATTGACAATGCGGATGAGACGAATAACAATCTCGAATTGAACGTTTCAAAGAATAAAGAAATGATTGTTGATTTTCGCAAAAAGAAGACTCCCATCCGCCCTCTTTCAATAAATGGCGTGGAGGTCGAGCAGGTAGAATCTCCACAATTTCAAGCGATCTCAGCTAGTGCACAAACACACTGTGCGTTAAAAAAAAAGACAACAGCGCCTGTTCTTCCCGAGGCAGCTCAGGAGATTCGGCATTGCTCAGGAGATTATGATACGATTCTACCGCGCAATCATTAAAAGTATCCTCACTTTCTCGATTGTAGTGTGGTTTGGCCGCGCCAGTCAGGAGGAGAAACAACGGCTAGAAATTATCGTGAAGGGCGCATCTAGAATCATTGGGCGCGAGTTGCCAACCATTAAATCTATTTACCATGCTCGCTGTGCGCGAAAATCCAAGAGCATTGTACGGGATACTACCCACCCAGCCAACCATCTCTTTGAATTTCTTCCCTCTGGCAAGCGCTATAGAAGTATTAAAACAAGGACCATTAGACTTAAAAACAGTTTTTATCCGCAGGCTGTGAGTCACATGAACCGTGAGATGCCATGATACTGCTTTCAGCCTGTTTAGATTTTATGTCGCCATGCAAAATTATTTATTTAGTATTATTTTGGTTTTTTTTTAATTTGTTGATTTTTTATTTACTAACTTGACTACATGTATGTACATACTTTTTAACTGTCAGCTTAGTTTTTATATCGTCAGCTAGTTTATTTATTATTTATTTAACTACATGTACACTTTTTAACTTTTAGGTAATGTTCAGAAGATATTAATATTATGTTACCAAGTTCACTTTATGTCAATAGATGTACGACTGTCTTAAAATATGTTGGCAGTTGGCCTTGGTTTAAATTTATACTAGTTTTAACATAGTTTCATAATGTTTCTGATTGTATATTTTGCGTGTGCATGGTGGGGGGCAGGGGAAACAAGCGTGTATGTATGTTGACGATACAACGCCAAGAAATCCTCGTACATTTTAAATGCTACTTGGTAATAAGCAGTCTGAATCTGAATCTGAAAAGAATATATGATTGTTAGCAAAGGTCATGTGTAACATTTTTGAAATTGCTGATCACAATTCTACACATTAACAGAGACATGTGCGACATATTTGGTAAGATATTGTGAAATTTGTTTTGACGACCGCCATTCTTTTTAAATGGCGGATCCGAAAGTCAGAGAAGGCCAAACGTAAAATATTTGAAACCTCTGACCTCTAAAATCCATGTTTTGACACCAAGATTAAGGTTGTAGGTGACGAAGTTGTTAAGATATGCGGAAATGTGATGTGGCGGCCATTTTGTAAAATGGCTGCCATTTCTTTAAAAACAAAAACAAAAATTGCCACCTCAGATGTTCTGCTGACTGATACAATGTAGATGACATTCGTGCAAAAAAATTGCTTTTGGCAAACAAATTGCACGGGAAGACATGGTACGCAGCACTGTATTATTGAGAAGCATATGCAACCACTGTCAACTATGTGGATTGATAACTATTTATCCTATGTTGTGCAACAATATTACAACGAGATTCAATGTTTTTCTGTTGTTGATTGTGATATTATTATTATTATAGGGGCATAGACAACAGATGCGAATCAAAGTAATTGGAGATATGTTTAAAAATTGCATTGGAGATAATCATATACTAAGATCCAACATGGCCGATATCTGAAAGTTTTATGAAATGACAAACCTGCAGCCGCTATATACATCTGGTGATGTGTTTATCATAGACGTTGACCATGAAAATGTTGGTCTTGACACCACTTTTGTGACATCATCATGCATAGTTGCAAAGCTATTGAAGAAAATAGGTATTTCAGTAATGAAGGCCCTAATTTGCATATTTGAAAAAATGCCCTAGGTTGTTCCGAGGATAACCAGGCTGAATAGCTCCAGGGACCCCATGGGATAGAAAATATCCACAAAAAACAGTATACTATATAGCATTTATTCAATTTCAAATGGACTAAGTCAACGTTATATCGCAACGCTACTCCCCCATTGCGGCTAAAAATCTGGGTTCACTGTGTTTAGAAACGATTGTTCACATTACTCTTTCACGAATTTATACTTATAATATATCGCTGTGTAGATTAATCCACTATCTTGGCAATATTTTGCAAAACGTTTATGAAATATGCAAACAAATATATATCACAGCCTAAATAACGCCTACCCCAACATTTCAGTAAGCCAAAACGTCACTGGCAGCAACTTTTGACCACTTGTCATTGTCGTCAAAAATGACAATGTTCCACCATATGGATTTCGGTGTACTTTTTGTCTGGTAATGTAGACATATAGTACTAACTAAAAATCACTGTCATAATTACTATTGCAATTTGTTTGAGGTTGACCCTCTTTTTGGCATAGTTTGACTGGACTAGTGAGCAAAAGGGACTGTGTTATTATGAGGGATTTTAACCATGGGCATATACATTGGAAATCTCTACAAGGTATGGGGAGTGAGGACCACAACTTTTTAGTTTTAGTACAAGATAGTTTCCTTTCTCAATATGTGCTAGAACCAACCAGGGGTGAGAATGTGTTTTTTAGTTTTAGTTTTGTCCTCACAGAATGAATTAGTTGACAATGTCAAGATACGTGAGCCACTGCGGAGTAGTGATCACAACCAGACACATTTTACCATCAAAGTAAAATCAAAAAGGAATAATAAAAGTAGTACAGGAGAAATTTCCACAAACGAAGATATAAAAAAATGAGGAAATATTTAGTAAAGATAGACTGGAATAACACACTGAAGAATATGACAATAACAGCATGTTGGAATATCTTAAAGAGTGAAATTGAATGCATCGTCAATAAATTTGTTCTTATGAAAAAATAAGGGAAACGGTCCAAAAAAAGATGTGGAAGTCATATAGACGTACTGGAATTGATCAAGACTACAACATTTATAAAGAAGTACTTAACCAAGCTACAATTAAAATTATAAATTCAAAGAGAAGCTATAACAGAAATTAGCTTGTAATATAAAACATGACAGCAAGAGTTTTTATGCGCATGTTCGAAGCAAAGAGAAAGGTCAGTCCTCTAAAAGATAGTGTTGGGAATGTAATAGCAGGGGGATTCTTAATGGCAGAAGACCTGAATGAGTATATTCGTTTGGTGTTTAACAGGGAAGATATTAGTTCACTGCCAGTACCAGAGGCTAAGTTCAACGGGCAGAATTATACTAATTAGGACAGTTAATTGTAAACCCGGAAATGGTAGCTAAGAAAATAAGGTCTATGAGGGATAATAATTCACCTGGAGCAGATGGGATTTCGCCCAAACTACTATAGGAAATTATACAACAAATTAGCATACCGTTTACAACAGTTTTAATGTGTCATTAGAAGAGGGAGTGGTTCCTTTAGAATGGAAAGAAGCAAACATTATACCGTTATTTAACAAAGGTTCGAGAAACAAGTCAGAGAACTATAGACCAGTGAGTTTAACATCGGTGATTTGCAAATTATTAGAAAGACTAATTAAAGATCACATGGTGGATTTACTTGTTAAATATAACTTGATAAACCCATCTCAACATGGGTTTCTAAAAGCGAGGTCATGCTTAACAAATATGTTATGTTTTTTGGAAGATATCCCTAAGTGGGTAGACGAGGGGTCACCATTAGGTATCATCTACTGAAGTTTTCAAAAAGCTTACGACAAATTGCCATATCAGAGATTACTGCTTTGACTAAACGCCCAAGGTTTAGGAAATGGTATAATTAACTGGATAGAAAAATGGCTGATTGACAGAAGACAACGGGTAGTAGTTGATGAGGAGGTTTCAAACTGGAAATCTGTTTTGAGTGGGGTACTACAGGGATCAGTTCTGGGATCTATGTTATTCTTAATATATATCAACGATTTGGACGATGATATAACAAGCAAGATGTTGAAATTTGCGGATGATATAAAAGTATTTAGAATTATTTAAAGTGATGGAGATAGACAGCATTTACAAGATGATCTTGACAGGTTGATCAAAATTAATGGTCTGAAAATTAGCAATTGTTGTTTAATTTTGGGAAATATACACAGGATATGGGATCGAAGATGTACAAAATACAATGGGGGTACTGAACTAAATACTTCTGTAAAAAAAAGGACAGGGTTAACCATTAGTGTTGATATGAAGGTTTCAGAGCAGTGCGGAATTGTAGCTTCAAAGGGAAATAAAATCCTAGCATTAAATAGGCGAAATATAGCGTATAAAAATGAACTAATAATACCGCTGTACAAAACAATAGTTAGGCCTCATTTAGAATATTGTATACAAATGTGGAGGCCATATGGCAAGAAGGACATATATATGCAAGAGTACTGAGGAGAGCAACTAAAATGATACAAAAACTGAGGGATCTTAGTTATGAAATACGCCTAAAAGAATGTGGTTTAACAACACTAGAGACCAGGAGATTGAGAGGAGATCAGATATAAGTGTTTAAAATATTGAATGGTTATGACAATATTTATTATCGTTTTTTTCTAAGTTAAGAAAGATGGAAGGAGTAGAGGACATGAACTTTCATTAGCAAAGGAGCAGTGTAGATTAGATATAAGAAAGTTCTCATTTTCACAAAGGACTGTAAATTAATGGAACATATTATCTACTGATTGTGTGGGTGCTAGTAGCGTGAATGTTTAAAAATAAAATCGACACATATCTCAGAAGGGCGGGATACACATACATAAAAGGGCTGGACTCTCGATAAACCAAAGAGCTTCCTTGTCCACTTACCATCTAGAGTTAATTCTCTGGGTGGCAATCTTGTTAAATCTTGTTAATGTCATTGTGAACCTTTAAGAGGGCAGTCGCTGTTGAATGAAACTGTCTATATGCTGATTGTGACACATTGGCGCTAATTTGAGACATTAGACGACTTACTATAACCTTTTCTAGTATTTTGGAAATAAAGCAGAGGTTAGAAATAGGTCTAATAAAATGAGAAGCAATGACAGAAAGTCTTAGCCTGCAACCATGTTCAAACATCAGCTCTATGCTCGCCAGTGTGTGCGGGAATATTCAAAGCACAAATTAGACTTACCAGCCACATTCGGACCCAACGAAATCTATTGAAAAAGAACGGATGAAGAATGGGAAGCGGATATGGCTGAGAGGGGCGAAGACAGAGAACAGTTTGCAAATAAGAGAGAACGACAGAGGTGGAAATGAGAACGGAGATGACCGAATTGGGGTAACTACGAGACAGGAAACTGCCCAACCTTGATCACCAACAAGACAGAACGTTGACCAATGTTCAACTACAATTCGCCCGCTTATGTCACCCTCGTGACAAACCAAAGAAGGAGATTCACTGATCCCATGTGTGTTCGACGTTTGGTGGAGACAGACGACCCACCATGGGGTGCAGTGGCGCAGTGACTAGAGCATCGGACTCTCAATCGAGAGAACCCGGGTTCGAATCCTGTGCTGTCATGTCGAACCTTGTGCAAGTTCGTTCATTCTACTTTGTTCCAGTTCACTCAGCTGTATGCATGAGTACCTGGCTATACACAGTGGTGGATATTTGTATAAGAATAGTCTTTGCACATTAATTGCAGCGTGGCTGGATGCTTCCCAGAGTATTCGACATGGTGTTCGATTGAACAGGTCTGCAAGGGAGTAACGTGTAGAGCACTGTGAACAGTCCCAAGGACTGGATACTGCGCTATATAAGAAGTTTAATAACTTACCTTTATTTGTTAACTACCCTGGTGACTGGCCTTGTAAAGCGAAGACGGAGCGGCGCACACTGACGTTGTTTGGATGGGTATTTTACGTTGAACTTTTAATAGGATATGATGTTTTGGTGTAGATGTTATGTGATTTGTGTATGTGTTATAGAATGTAGACGGACGAGGACATTACAGTATTTTAGGAGGAGCTACAGTATGAATGTTTTTGTTGATATATAATTATTTTAGACGGTAGGCACAGCGGGGGACGGTATTTCTTCCTAGTGTAAGGTATATTTTACGACGCTGTATAATAAGCCTGGAGCATGTGCTATACATACACTTGGCCAGGGGACCGTTTCACAAAGATAAGACATGATAAGATAATGCTTTATTGTATAAAGCTCTATAATGAGCTGATCATTAATCCGTCGCTAAACATAATCGGTTGCTAAATCTAAGGAGCATTTCTAAAATGCCAAACTCAACCGTCGTATTACAGGACAGTATTTCCGTGACACACCGGCGAAAATGTGCCAGTGGCGCACCCTGCGGACCGTTTCACTAACATTCTTAAAGTCTAAGAGCTGTTAAGCCCGATTTTTGCTCCATAAATTTAAAATCGAGTGTTCTCCTTACCTAGGAGCGAAAATGAAAAACTGCGTTTCACCAACAATTCATCCTGGATTCTTCTTCTTCTATGCGCCATGTCTGTGACATGCGTTGACGATCATGGCCCTCCAAACCGCACGGACCCCGTCCCCGGTCGTTTGTAGTTTGTAGCAGTTCTGTTGTGCTCCTTCCACACCATGTTGAGAGACTATCTATTATTTTTATTCTCTGTCGTCCTCTGGATCTTTTTCCTTCTAACTTTCCTGGATACAGTCCATAAATACTGTCCTAAAAATGCAAATTTCTAAGTCTAAGACGTTACATCTCTTTAACTATCATAAACAGCTAGATTTTACTAACTGCGTTTTAATTTGGGTCCACTTTCACGCATAGAACCAGTTGTTCACAGCCAAATAAGTCTTCCAAATGTTAGCGATTAAAAGTTTCCTAAATCATGATTTGTTTACACGACATTAGCGTCGAGACCGGTTCGGTTGACTTGTGCGTAGCGGTTTACGGCTTTGCGAAGGCCAAAGTTGTTGTGACATTTGTTAATAAAGTTTGAGCAAAGTTTAACCTGTATCTAACTTAACCTGAGCGCTACTGCCCTTTATATTACTACAGTCGACGGCACAATTTCGGTTTAAGTTCGTGTGTGTCAACCGAATATTACCAACAACGACGCTCCCGTCAAAACATTGCATCGTGTGGACTCGGAAATAGTGTCCTCTGTGATATGTCGGCGGCTTCCGTGGTTGTTGCGCCGAATTTTAAAACACATTTTGACAACTGTTCAATCTATTTTGCCAAATTGTGCCAACTGTGAAGTTTATCGATTGCCATGATGGAAATATCACTGCATTAATATTAATTTAACGATCACGTTAGTGAAACGCATTTTGAAAATACTCCTTGATTTTTCCGTCAGATTCTGTTCTAGGATTGATTTTCCCTTAATATCTTAGTGAAACGGCCCCAGGTGTTGACAGTTTTCAATATACAATATCACTGTTAAGGAGCAAATTCGATTTTAAGGACTAAAATCAGGCTTGCGAGCTTCTACGAATCTTAGTGAAACAATTCCAAGGATTGACCTGACATCTACAGTAAGGATTTATTGATCTGTTCGCAGATTGGTCCATTTCGGCTCTGTTCAAAGTATCATGAGTACAATTGCATCCATCTGCACAGAGCAAAATTCAATTAAAGTAAACACTGCCAAGAACAAATGGAATGCCTGCGGCATATGCCTGTGACATAACACGGATTAGTATCAACACTTTATATAAATCAGCAGTTGGTTCACAATGCAAAGAAAATGTTTGTTATTCGTTCTTCTGTTTACAGTTTCTATTGAACTCATATTTCCCCACAATTTCATATACAAACATGCGCAGTAGTGTAAATTGGCGATCTCCAAACAGGTGAACGATAAACATAGTGGTCAGTTGGCAGTTAGAGTCATATTGCACCCTAATGGTGCATATAGGGTACAAATATGTTTTGCGCCCCAGCAGCACCTAGTTCAACCCTAATGTCTTTGTTTGCAAGTGACAGCCGCTGTATTGGTGGCAGAGGGGAGTTCCATGGTTGTTTGTGTAATAGAATAAATGTGTACTGCCACATTCTGGTTGGAGAGGCCTGTATGGGGAGCTGGTAACAAGTTTACGAATAATGGCGTGGTTTCATCACATATGTATTTACGTTAGGCCCTATGCTACTTATCCTAGACGCTTTGCATCTCTCGCCAAACTGTCAGGCGTCATCTACGACTCCAGGAGTTATGTTTGTCGATATAACTGTTTTTCACAATTATTCTTCCCGCTGTTGCTGTTCTGCCTACAGTGGGTGGGTGGGTGGGTAATATATATATATATATATATGTATATATATTATATATATATATATGTGTATATATATATATGATATATATACATATAAATATATATATATATATATATATATATGTGTGTGTGTGTGTATGTGTGTGTTTATGTGTATATATGTGCGTGTGCGTGTGTGTGTGCTTGCATATAAGCAACACGTCGAAGCAACTGTGACACAATGATCGTTTACAGAAATACGCATAGACAAAACGTGTATCTATATAGCGAGTTATTTATTAGATGACAGCAATGAATTGTACAATTTGCAATTTCATCCATGTCTGCAGCAGTGCAAATTAATTTATCAATAACCCGCTTGTCTGTAATGGACTCACTCGTCTATAATTACTGCTTCATTTGCGTTTCAGACCATGTTCTTGCAATAGTTATAGAGTTGACGATCGGGTCATTACTGGCCAATGCATGCCCCCTTGGCCATAAACAGCGCTTTTACTTCAGCTGGCCTCAGGTAATATTTCGCGAAGCTTATCTGAAAGAACAAAACTGGCATAAGTATTCGAGTCAGGTGTGTGTGTTTGTGTGTGTGTGTGTGTGTGTGTTGTGTGTGTGTGTGTGTGTGTGTGTGTGTGTGTGTGTGTGTGTGTGTGTGTGTGTGTGTGTGTGTGTGTGTGTGTGTGTGTGTGTGTGTGTGTGTGTGTGTGTGTGTGTGTGTGTGTGTGTGTGTGTGTGTGTGTGTATGTGTGTGTGTGTGTGTGTCCACTTAATTATAATAACACCAAGACATGTTTCACTTGCTTGTTTTAAATTTCATTTTGCTCTCGGATCTTGTAAGTTACATGATTTCCATTAAGCATCATTTACTAAAATAACTTATGCTGGTGAAATATGATTTTGTGTGCTGACTTAGAGCATAGGCATTGTCTGGAAAAAACTGGAGAACGTTTTTAGAAAGTATGACCGGTCTTGGTGGACACCCTAACTTAACCGTAACGCAATTTCAATTATTCATGCCACTGAGAAACTCCGCCTGGATACTCTCTATGAGAACTTCCTGCCGGTCCCAAGCCCGGGTAAAGGAGGAGGTTTGGGCATGGGACTAGCGACCCCATCCCGTAAAAACAGACCAGCTACGGAAACTGAAACAATAAAGAACACTGCACCCGGTGGTAGAAGCGAAGCAATCCATGGAACTGGTTCAATGACGGATGGCGGACAAACCCGCACGGAAGTCCCCCCCCCTACCCCGACAGCGGATCTCCTAACACCAAAATAAACGATTAACATTGGATGCTGGAATGTGAGAACGCTGTACCAGACAGGAAGACTGGCGCAAGTTCTCCAGGAAATGCATCAATACAAGATCAGCCTTCTAGGCAACACGGAGGCCAGGTTGACAGGAGCTGCGTGACCATAATAATTACGGTCAGGCAGAGAAAACAACCAGCATCGACACGGAGTGGCCCTGATCATCCAGAGGAAGCACAGCAACACTCTATCATTGGAATGGAAGCCAATCAGTGACATACTTCTTTATGATAGATTTCATTCCAGATTTATCAAATTCTCGGTGGTAATCTGCTATGCGCCAACAGAAGAAGCAGAGGACGAGGACAAAGACACCTTCTATGACAGTCTTCAATCAACTTTGGAAGACATCCCCCGACATGACGTACTAGTAGTTTTGGGGACTTCGGGAGTTTGGGGAGTGACAACACAGACAGGGAGAGGATCATGGGCAAACATGCAACAGGCAGGATGCCTGAAAATGGCAGCAGAATATGTGACATATGTGGGGAAAATGACCTTGTGATCGGAGGAACGCTTTTCTAACATAAGATAATTCACAAGCTGACATAGAGATCTCCAGATGGCAAGACTGAGAGCCAAATAGATCGCATCCTGATAAACGGGAAATGGAGGCGCTCACTACAAGAAGTCAGAACAAGGAGACTAACAGATGGTACCTGTGACCATAGCCTGTTGGTGGGAAAACTCGCATTCAAAATTGAGGAAGGCCAGGACTGGAGAAAGGAAGGAACAGCGCTTTGACACGGACAAGCTATAGAACCCAGAAACGAAGCAACAGTTCACAATTGCTCTGAAGAACAGTTTTAGTATTCTACAGGAGGAAACAGAGATGACAATACTCAGTTTCAGCAAGGCTATGGAGCAAGCAAGTAAAACAGTGCTAGGATACAGAAGATCAAAGAAAAAATAATGGATCTCCACAACAACAACCGACAAAATAGGCCAAAGAAAAGATATAAAGAAACCAAGACATAAAGAACGACTTTCAGAGGAATTTTCTCAGAAAGAAGTAAAAAAGAGTGCCAGAATGGATAATCGCACATACATAGAGAATCTGGCCACGGAGGCAGAAAAAGCCACAGGCATACAAGACATGAAGTCACTCTGCAAAATAACGAAGAAGCTGAAAAAGACCTCCCACTGAAAGCCACAGATAGAAAGATCATCACAGTTGAGAAAGAGAAGGTGGAGAGGTGGAAGGAACACTTTTCAACTATTCTCAACAGTCCGGACCCACCCAACATTGCTGACATTCCTGAGGCAGTGGAGGACCTTGCAGTCAACCTGAACCGGATCACTGAAGCAGAAGTCTGAGAAGCCATTAAAGCTCAGAAGAATGGAAAAGTACCAGGAAATGACAGTATTTGTCCATAAATGTTAAAAGCAGAGGAAGAGGAAACACTGAGTATCCTTTGTGAGATCGTCCAGAAGATATGGGATGAAGACGACACACCAAATGAATGGAAGACGGGCACTATCATCAAACTACCAAAGAAAGGCGTTTTGGGATACTCCAATGTGGAGTGGTATTTCCTTGCTATCCTATCACAGACATGCAAGATCTTCAGTCGCATTATACTGAAGAGTATATCAGCAACTATTGACACCATCCTTCGACTAGAACAAACCGGCTTCAGAAGAGGCAAGTCTTTCATAGATCACATATTCACATTAAGGCAAATCTTAGAACAACGCGCTGAATGGAACAATACCATCTACATTGCATACATTGACTTTGAAAAGGCTTTCGACTCCCTCCACAGAGAATCCTTGTGGAAGATACTTCGTTATACAGGGTCCCCAAAAGATGATTAATGTTATCAAGATAATCTACACAGACGTTCAGTGTCAAGTGGCTTATAACAACTACCTGACAGACAGCTTCAGTATCAAATCAGGCGTGAAACAGGGATGTATTCTTTCTCCCTTTCTGTTCATCGTTGCAATTGACTGGCTGATGACGGAAATCACCAAAAAATGAAACAGCGGCATCATATGGACACGTGCTGTTCTGGAAGACCCGGACTAAGCAGATAATAAAGGACTGCTGTCTAGCAGTCACAAGGACATGTAAGAAAAGATGGAGAAAATTATGGACTCAGCAGCACAGTTCGGGCTAAAGCTCAACACATCAAAAACCAAATTGATGAGGAGCAATCACAAAAGAAATAATCCTATTACTACCATCAACGGTGAATCCTTGGAAGAGGTCGAGGAATACGTATACTTGGGAAGTCATAACAGAAGATAACGAGAAAGATGCCACTGACAGAATCAACAAAGCCAACCAGACTTCCGCCATGCTGAAATCCATCTGGCAGTCAGGACAGCTGAGATTGAAAAAACTAAACCGAGACTAGACAATAGTAACGTCCTCAGTGTACTTCTCTATGGGTCTGAGTGTTGGAAGCTGACAGCAAGACTAACAACAAGCTAGAGGCCTTCCAGAACAAGTTTCTCCGGAAGATATTAGGGGTATTTTGGCCGAACACCATCACCAATGAAGATCTGCTCCGCCAGACAGATTCAACATCCCTGGCTACGAAGATCAAGAGACGGAGATGGAGATGGCTGGGACACTTTTGCAGAATGCCCACAGGCGCATTACCAAAGAGAGCCCTACGTTAGATAGTCGCCCAAAAGAGACGTGGAGAAGAACAATGGAGAAGGAAATGAAGGCCTGCCAGCTGACGTGAAATACGATCAATGCACGGGTTGCCGATCGACAGCAGTGGCGCTCTCTTGTTAATGCCTTATGTGCCACCTAGGCACGAAGAGGATTGATAAATGAATACAACTGAGAAGATACAATAAAACAAATGAAATTTCCTACTACTGTTTTTGCTGTCACGTTCGTAGCTTTCTTATCAACACTACCAAATCTGCCGGGCTGGAAGCAAAACTTACGCTGTCCATAAGTCCTTCGAAGTAGGTACCCGCGGGGCACAAGTTGGCTCCAATGGCCATTGGGAAAAACGTTCCAGGTAACCTTCCTGTATCCAAAGAGCACATGACGTCACAAAAGACACATAGTGTAGCATGATTATTGTAGGTAACACGACATTAGATAGTTGTAAGCTTATACCGTATACTTATACTAGTTCCTTTAGTTATACATGGTTACACTATGAAGTACATCAATGTATTAGGACGCGAGTGTTTGTGGGGTTTGATGTTCGTCAAACCTTGGAAATAATCTGGCGATGCGGAGTTACACAAATGTTAATACTAATAATAATAATCCTCTAAACTCTATAACGCCTACATCCTCAGGAATCTTAGCTCAGAGGCGCAATATACAAGAATCTTACGGCAAAATCGTGAGGGACAAATATCAATCGGGCTTAGCTGCACTAAACATGTGATTTGTGAAAGTTAGTTAGTGTGCCTGCTTTCTACAGTGGCATTAACCTACCTTTCAAGAAGCCAGTGGCTTTCCATTCGCCATCAATATAGATTTTCGCCCACCCCCATCCGTTCACACGATTCATCCGGGCCGTCACAACGACGTGGACGAAATTGTTCTGAGAAGGCTGCAACATACCAAGGTGTCAGTGACAATGTACGTGATATTCCAGGTGTGTGCAAAATGTTTTCAAAATTGAATATTTAAGACAATCGATCCTTTTAGTTCTAACAGTAATTGTTTACTTTACTGCATTATAGATGTGGTCCTGTAAATCGACTGAAAACAGCAATTGGGGTCTGCGTGCAAACATACGAGTTATGATTTTATCAGGACATCATTCACGCATAAATCATAAATATAATTATGTTTTTAACGTTGAATACCGAACCACATTTCATCAATATGATGACAAGGAGATGCTACATCACATAGCCTTGTTAAGTTGAGGTTAACATATAAATTTGAACTGTCACAATTTAATGTTTTGGTGTAATTTAATAAAGAAATATCCAAAAGCGCCATATTACATCCAAATGATCTTCCGGTGGTGATACGTCTTACAAACAAACAAAATAGTGAGGTTACTGTTCTAACCATATTTTATCAGAACAATCATCAAGAAAAATGTGTTACGTACGGTTAAGACATATTGATGTTGACGTTGAACATTTTGCGTGGCAATTCAAAATATCAACACTTCAAAATACATCACAACGATCGTCTTAACTATTTGTTCTTCACCAGAGTTCATCATGTTAATCATCCAAAGTTATTACGTAATAAAACTTTAAGAGATCTTGAGACTTCCCCTGGCAAGAGAACATAAACGTCAAGACACGCGTGTTACACGCAGTATTTTATTTGCGCAAACTCGATGAGCGTTGGCAAGATGATCGATTGACTTTAATTAACGACATCCACATCGCATAAAACAAATGACAGTGTCTAGTTATAGACAACACTCGTGGATTTGTATTTTTTGATAAATGACTAAATCATGTCACCCGGTATAGATCCAGAGACATACACGCACTTGTGTTTCATCAAATACAACGCGCTGACGCCATCTGTTGTAGATTAAGAAACACATGAAAATATGCCACTTACTGTAGAGACCGTGTCCGTGTATGTCACATCCGTGGAAGCCAACGTCACTTTCACACTGGTGTCGCTCATGCTGACGATCTGAAAGTGTACAAAAGGTGGCCGTACCAGAAATATTCTACTTGCAATAAACCAATAGACAAATAGACAACGGTATAGAAATGGAGTCTTGTGGCAGTGTTAAATGATGCCTGAATATGAATGAGACAAGATTTATTTGTAGCCGGATCTTCTGAAATATTTCTTAATTAAATTTGTAAGCAAAAATTAGTCACATTGCTAAAATGTATAATATCAGCAGATAATATTTGTTCATCGTCCTTTGTGTTAATGATAATACGTTTTGACATTTAATCTATGCTATTCTGACAACGGAGCGGAATCATCAGTTATGTGTGTGACCGTCGTCAAACTTTGCTTATTTTTTTTATAATTGCATAATATCACAAGGGCAGGATGGCGTCTGCCCAATCTACCTTTCTCGATCACATGTAGCTATTTTCCTCTGTGTCTTTCTCGTAGCCAACAACTGCTCATGTTCGATTTCTATTTTGAAGGCTTAACGAATTGTGTTGCTAGGCAATAAGTCACGTGATGGATAGGTATATTATACAAGCGTCAGATCTACTGATTGTTGCGTTCCGTTGCTAGCATTGTGATTGTTATTAAGCATCAGTGGCCTAAGGTATCGTTCGAAATTGTCGACATTATCTGAATCGTTTATCTTACATTTCGTACGCCAGGGAGTGATCGGTTTTTTTTCGACATATTAAATAAACCACGAGAACCTCTACTGGCGATTGTCAAGAGAAAACAACTGGCATGGTTTGGGCATGTAGCAAGACACGCCAGCCTTCTGAAAACGATTCTTCAGGGCACCGAGGAGGGCAGACGACGCCGCGGACGACACAGGAAAAGTTGGATGGACAACGTTAAGGAATTGACGACTAATGAATGGAGGAGAATCACAGCTGCAGATTCACTTATGCTCCCCCCCCCCCCCACCCCCGACTACCAAGTTAGTTAAGGGACTAAGTATGTAAGTAATTTTAAATGATACAACAAAATTGGTTTTCTGCAACTGTATTACCAGCACCACTACGCATATGGCCTAATAAAATCAAGATTAACCGAAATAAGTATCCACAGTTATATGTTCATCCATGTATAGCCCCCGCCTTTACCAGATATCTTTCGATTATATTTTACACTAATTCGCACAATCTGCATTTATATATATAGCATTTGCTCTAATCATTAATCATGAATACTTTTGTTCACACGTTATGAATAAACGGCGCAAACTACGAAAAACGGCGCAAACTACGAAAGATTATTTCCACGTGCCACATTTGTATTATTCCACTGGCCGGAACTAGCGACTGGTGATTATGCAGAAGCATAACTTATCGAATAACGTCCCGAATGCCAAAGTGACATATATGGTAACAAATATGATCAAATAACTGCGGTAGCACAGCGGTAAGAGTTCCGGACTCTCGACTGAGAGAACGCGAGTTCGAATCCTGTACGGCGGTGTCGAACTTTGACAAAGTTCGTTTATTGTGCATTGTTTCTGTTTACCCAGCTGTATGAATGAGTACCTGGCTATAGACAGCGGTGGATATTTGTGTACGAACAGTCTTCGCGCATCAATTGCAGCGTGGCTGAATGCTTCCCAGAGAAGTTGAGATGGTGTTCCATTGAACAGATCTGCCAGGGAGTAAAGTGTAAAGCGCTTTGAACAGTCCTGAGGACTGGATACTGCGCTATATAAGAACTTACCTTTTAAATAAGTAACCACTGTTCATGTTGTACACATATTTTCTTAAACACAGAGTTAAAATGGTACTTTAACTCAGAATGCTACTTTAGGATCTCTACCTCTATTAGATCGTGTTATATCACCGTGCTAAGCAAAAAGACAACATTAACGGCCAGCGTACCTCTATCGTTGGGTCAGTCGTACAATCGCCGTTGCTGGCGACCATCGGCGACGGTCCCACGGCAGCAGGGTCCCGCTTGAACCAGAGGCTGACAGCGAACTCGCTGAAGTCGTTGCCCGCCAGGTAGGGGATCTCGAGCTTCGACGGGTTCTTGAACTCACCGCCATTCGTGCCGCCGACGCCGCCGCCGCTGGCTCCGACGCCAGGGGAAACCTCAACGCCGTAGTTGTTCACAAAGACGCCATTTGACCCGATGGGATCGCCGAACCAATCAAACAGAGGAGCGTCGAACGTGATGCAAGTGATCGCGTTCTTGCCGATGATCGCACCTGTCGCATATCAGATGACGGGTTAGATTCTGTTGAATAAGTTATGAAATATCATGGCACGCACGCATGCACGTAAGCAAGCAAGCACAGATGTATAGGCACGCGCACGCGAACACACGCACATACGCACACACGCACACACGCACACACGCACACACGCACACACGCACACACGTACACACGCGCACACGTAAGCAAGCAAGCACAAATGCACAAGCACGCGCACGCACCCACGCACGCACACAAACACACACTATTTAGCCGTAGTGAATTAATTAAAACAGGGAGTAACTGTTCCATAACGTGCATGCGTACTTCCTCAATTAAACACATTTGAACACGCGTAAACATTGCAAATGTACTGCGAACTCTTTAATCTGACGTACCATTAGGAAGAATAGATCGGTCTATGTATATCACGAAGACAACTTGCAGTATATTCGTTCAACAAGTTCTTCCAAATCTGGTATGACAAGAATATTTACGGTCTCTAACAACGAAAGTCCCTAGCTAAAGGTTACCGTTATTATCCGGAATATTGCCTGGCGACGAACTTACCTGATACATGAGAGAATGTTGCAACGGCCAACACAAAGAGAGCCAAACTCGCCATGTCGGTGGTATGCCTGATTTCTTGAATTAATGAAAAGACACGTTAATGGTATTTGTGTGTGTTCCAAAACTGCCCTTGTATCGACGTTCTACTTTATTTCATCAAATAGAATATTTACTCAAACGTTTCTGCGCGTCACGAGACAACATTGACATAGCCATGCAATACTATTCAGCTTATTAAATTCCCTGAAAATTAAAAACTCACATTTCAACCGCAGAGGTTTTCGGTCTTCGCATTATATCGACTGACTATTGGTGATCCCGAAGCGCGCTAACAGTAATAGCCAGAAATGTTTAACTCCGTATACAATTCAGTCCATCGGAGATCAGATGTTCATGCATAAGCGCAGTCGGTTTAATAAAAGAATATTTAGTTTTTGTTACAATAATCGAAATATTTTAACTTACAAAAGTGTGGGTAGGTTTAGATTAGAGCGCCGAGTTTCGATCGGCCTAATTGAAAATAACTTAATAGGTTGTTCGATGGCGATTATTTCTTCAAAACGAAATAACATATTTGCACAAATGAGCTTGCAAGCCATAGCGATCCAACAAGTTTATCTGTTTGATGTTTCACTACATATTTTATTAAACAAGACGAGCAAACAAAATTTAATTGCCGATGCATAGTTCAGTGACTACCGACACTACCATTAATTTTGTTTTGCCAGTAAGACACTATTTTTACCAATATGACACTTTTATTATAAACAGGTACAAAATTTCTAGCAGTGAACATTGACTCACCTTCGCTCTGTTGTAGCACGCCGTCTCTGGTTCAATGAAGGATTTAAAGTCAACTGCTGTTCGTCTGCGTACAGCATTAATATACCCACCTCTGGCAGCCATTTTAGTCATAAAAAGACCGCGGCGATCACTCTATCGACATTCTAGCAGGGCGGTCACCAGTAACACTATACCATGTCGTACGCAAGAAGCCGTTCACATTATTTATGGAAATATATGAACTGTCAAAACTAACGACGTCTGTCAACGAAGAAGGATGGCTCCACGTCAACAATTACGTCAGTCAAACTCAGGTTTGCAGTCAGACAGTTACTGTTACACGATATAACATTTCGAATACATGTTCAAGTATGATGAGATATGTTTTGTACATAATTATTGATATTTAAATATGTTTCTCTATTTGTATTGTTGTTTTTGTTATTGTGGTTCATTTTGTACGTTGCATTACTACATGTTTTTATATTACAAATTGTGAATTGGGTATTTACACACATAAAGCGTACCTGTATGTATTCAGTATTATTGTTTTATTAATTTGATTATTACAAACAATGTTAAGGATTTTGTATTTCAAACTAACTTAGATAATTCTTCTTTCTTTTAAGTATATGTACTTGTTTTATTTGTAAAGGGACTTGCATTGCATGTAATAAAACATGTGTCATTATCAAAACACTGCTGTGATTCCTGACGGAACTGGAATTAAACGTGCATTGCCACGCAATATGCTATGCTGATGTTTAATAGCCGCTAACGCCAGTACCCGTTGTAGTCTATTGTCAGCGCTTTTGGAACGTACGCGACTGTCACAACAATTCCTGATCAACACTCCTGGTGAGCTAGCTAATTCCACGACCACCTTGTTCGTTTATAACCCTGTTTCAGGTACCAAAAAAGTTAACAAAATTCAATACGATCTTAACCAGATTGTCCCCCAAAGCACCACGATCCCTATTGCACGAAGAGATAGCTATTGGCTAACACACGAGCGTCGCTGGCATTTTGGCACAATCGATCAAGTTTATCGTTCTGTGTGATAATAAATATCATTTTACATCCACCCTGTAATGACATTATTTATTGTACATTGTACATCGTAACATCTTGTTTGAAAATGCATTCTGAGTTAAATAACAATTTTAACTGTTTTTATGAAAGCATATGTACAACATTAACAACATTTACTTATCTGATCACATTTGCTACCGTATAAGTCACGTTGGCATTTGATATGTTATTCGTTATATGTTGCACACATTGGTTATAGTGCTACATTTCCTACTTATTTATTTTCGAATAGAACAAAGAAAAACATCGCACTATTAAGACGTATCGCTTACATGTTACTGCAATATCCGTGTAATGTCATTTTCTCTTTCCTTGTTAAGATGTTTAATATGTTAGCTGTTTTTTCACTGGTAAATTATTATCTCGTGTGCTAAATGTAACTGCTCTTCTGAGAAGTGTATCCGTCTTATTGTGCGGTCTCCATATTTGTTGTGTAGTATATCCATCTTATTGTGTGACCTTCATAATTGTTGTGTAGTGTATCCATCTTATTGTGTGGCCTCCATAATTGTTGTGTAGTGTATCCATCTTATTGTGTGACCTCCATAATTGTTGTGTAGTGTATCCATCTTATTGTGTGACCTCCATAATTGTTGTGTAGTATATCCATCTTATTGTGTGACCTCCATAATTGTTGTGTAGTGTATCCGTCTTATTGTGCGTTCTCCATATTTGTTGTGTAGTGTATCCATCTGATTATGTGACCTCTGTACTTATTGTGTAGTGTATCCATCTTATTGTGTGACCTCCGTACTTGCTGTGTAGCCATCTTATTGTGTGACCTCCATATTTGTTGTGTAGTGTATCTATCTTATCGTGTGACCTCCATACTTGTTGTGTAGTGTATTCGTCTTATTGTGTGACATCCATACTTGTTATGTAGTGTATTCGTCTTATTGTGCGTTCTCCATAATTGTTGTGTAGTATATCCATCTTACTGTGTGACCTCCATACTTGTTGTGTCGTGTATCCGTCTTATTGTGTGAACTCCATACTTGTTGTGTCGTGTAACCCTCTTATTGTGTAACATCCATACTTGTTGTGTAGTGTATGCCTCTTATTGTGTTACCCCATATTTGTTGTGTCGTGTATCCGTCTTATTGTGTGACTTCCATACTTGTTATGTCGTGTATCCGTCTTATTGTGTGACCTCCATATTTGTTGTGTCGTGTATCCGTCTTATTGTGTGACTTCCATACTTGTTGTGTCGTGTATCCGTCTTATTGTGTGACGTCCATACTTGCTGTGTCGTGTATCCGTCTTATTGTGTGACCTCCGTACTTGCTGTGAAATGTAACCATCTTATTAGGCAATATGACCTCTACACAACAGTCGCAGTGCGTACTTGCAGTTATAATAAGAACTCAGATATCATTATTTTATTTGATCTGTTTATTTGGCTTTTCCCAATGTGTGTTTTCTCAAATGCGATTTCTTAATTTTCGTATCTATGGCCCGTTTATTTAATCCCATCTGCGTCAAATTCCCGTTAGCGATGGGTGTGGTCCTAATAAGGCCTGCGTTTAACCAACAAACGAGTTATAAATTAAGCGGCTGTTGGTTTACTAACGTTCCGGTAACGCGATGCGAACAATATAATTATGTCAAATACCGACTTTATTTGCATTGGATTCCGTTATTGTCGTATTAGCAATTAGTCTCATTAATATTACTGTTTAACCGTTCGTGTTGATGAAACTTGTAATATATTGCATCGAACATTTGACAAATATACTAGCATTACTGATTTGTTCACATTTCTGAGTGTGTGTGTGTGTGT
Source organism: Escarpia spicata (assembly GCA_963995525.1). NCBI lineage: Eukaryota > Metazoa > Annelida > Polychaeta > Sabellida > Siboglinidae > Escarpia > Escarpia spicata. The sequence goes on along the minus strand of OZ023211.1, from coordinate 41,838,740 downwards.
GTGTGTGTGTGTGTGTGTGTGTGTGTGTGTGTGTGTGTGTGTGTGTGTGTGTGTGTGTGTGTGTGTGTGTGTGTGTGTGTGTGTGTGTGTGTGTGTGTGTGTGTGTGTGTGTGTGTGTGTGTGTGTGTGTGTGTGTGTGTGTGTGTGTGTGTGTGTGTGTGTGTGTGTGTGTGTGTGTGTGTGTGTGATTGTGTGTGCGTGGTGCGTGTGCGTGTGTGTGTGTGCGTGTGTGTGCGTGCGTGTGGGTGTGGTGTGTGTATGCGCGTGAGTTTGTGCGTGGGTCTGTATGTGTGCGTGCGTGCGTGCGTGCGTGCGTGCGTGCGTGCGTGAGTGCGTGCGTTCATTTGTGCAAATACTATTCAAATTATTGCACAAACTATTTTAAGCACGACAAAACTCAATTTATTACACATGCATTCACCATAAAATGATTAAAATCACAAATAAAGGCAACACATTTAATTGATAAGCTAAATAAGCAGGACATTTGAATCACGATTAACAGACATGATTCTAATATAAAGCTTATCAACAAAGATAAGATATCATACAGCGCATTATCCAATCCTTACATTGAGAGTCTGATGCTCTAACAACTGCGCCACTGCGCTCCACTATACATATAAAATGTTCATATGTTTCCAGCAAATACAAGAAACACGTAAACTGAAACAGTCGCGGTGCTCTGAAATAATCGTGTAACTGTATGGCAACAGGGCGTGTACCGGAAACATAGCTGCCGTTGACTATCTCGTTAACGAACGAACGTCTATGAACTGTTATGTTCAATATCTGATGTGAGATTAATTACTGGTGAACCTCTAAGTTGACTCCCTCGCTGGAAAACAAGAGTCACTGTTGTCTGTTGTCAACAGCAAAACAGCACAAGATGTCCTTGTTTTAGTCACGTCACCTGTCACAATACCATTTTAAAACCCAGCATGCAAGGTACCCTGTAGGGCTAGAGAATAGGGCATGTCGAAACAAATCCTGTCTGGATAATATCAAACCAATCTACCCCTTCCGGACATACCAGACTGACGCAGACAGTACAACGCACCACTACGATCGTCCCGGTCAAGATAAGTGAAAAGCCTGCACTCTATCCGGATGGTTTTTGTAAATGCTGCGTTTCTACGCGAACGAACTGATCCCATTTGAATGTTCTCCATTGTATACAATATACAAGTTAAAAATACATGTAAACGCAATTTTTATGTATATGCTTATGTGTATAAGACGAACATAACACGGAGGTCTAATGTGTACACGGACATTTCTATGCGGTATGCATTTCACGTTCGTTTCACCGACTGATCTCCTGGTCGATGCCACGATAGTATTGTAATCGCACTAACTTTATTTTGGTTGTATTTTGTATGTGTACTCTGTCCCTTAGCCACTCCTCAAGCCTAAGCACGATCGGTTTCAGGCACGGATCCGGGATTTCGGGAGATATAGTGCGGGTCAGTTTCTGAAAATAAGGCACTTTGACCATTTGGGCATGAAATCACAAAAACAGCAATGACATCAATAATAGACAAAAAGGGCACTTTTAAACAAAAGTTGTACTTTTTGTATTTTTCAGAGGGGGCAACTGCTACCTATACGGCCCTGATTGTATGACATAATTCCGCCAATATTCAGAGGCAGGCACCACCATGGGTAATGTTAACGCTTTACAATAATAATATTGACAGTCGTGTCTGTTTCTACAGCACTGCCATACAGCCAGCAACGTCCAGTCGTCCAGAAATCTTTAGAAGAGATCACATTTCACCAGATTGTATCGTAAGCTGGAGTCCGAGCTATAGAACGTACAGCATGTTACTGTTGAGTTTTGAAAATGAGTAGGACGATCTATTATCGAACTAGTGAACATACTATACCGAGCAATTATTCAATATTAATAACGCAATGGCCCAGTGACTGGAGCATCGGACTCTCAGCCAACATAGAACCCGGAACTTATCCTCTTTATTTAAAGTAGATGCTCAGCTATCTGGCTTTATTCCAAAAGTTCGTTTGACGTGTATGCTAACACACGATGATGACGTCACTGGTATAAGTTTGAGACGTTATTTATGTGACTGTTTGTTTGTTGCTGTCGCAGCTTTTGCACATAAGTGCTTAAGATATATAGTTCGTAAAACCAGTCAATTTGGGTTAACTAATTGTTGTGTACGCTGTATTAGTCCGAGTTATTTCCCAGAAACAACTCATTCGACAGGGATGGTCCCTATGTATGTGCGTTTCTGAATTGTTTCATGTAAATTAAACGTATGCCTCAGCAGTTTGCAACAACGTACTTGATTAGGCTGTTTATATAAATGGAGTGATGTAATTGTTTAGATACTACAAACGAAGTTTTAATAACAGACGGAATATCGCTTTCCCAAAAACATATCGGTTTGTACGGCAAGCACCACCATGGGTACTGTTAACGCTTTACAACAATTTTATTGACAGTCGTGTCTGTTTCTACAGCACTGCCATACAGCCAGCAACGTCCAGTCGTTCACATTTCACCAGATTGCATCGTAAGCTGACATCTCTAAAAACAAATACAGCTATATTAATTGTAAATAGGAAAAACTGCATCAACAAACAAAACAAATACGTTCACAGCCTACAAATAATTCATTAGCAGTAGTTTTTGTTGTGTCATATACTGCACCGAATGAATAATGTTACACTGTTATTCTCAGCGTCCTATTCTCCTGAATAAATTGTCTCAGCTATTTGTTACAACGCACTTAACTAAGCTGTTTCTATAAATAAAGTGATGCAGTTGTTTACTACAAACGAAGCATTAATAACATATAACATCCCATATATTATATACATATATCGGTCTGCTTAGCGACATATCTAATAATGCAATTACTGTATATCAATTGTGATTAAGAAACACTGCGTCAACAAACAAAACAAATACGTCCTTAGCTTACAAATGACGGTATTTGTTGTTGTGTCACGTACTGCACGAATGAATAATAATACACTGTGTGTTATTCTTGGCATCCTTCTCTCGTGGATAGACGACAATGGTTTGTGCCGTAGGTTAGTTACAGGTAGTGAACTATGTTTTACTTTAGAGCCCTACTCTGCCCAGGTGTAGCAACAATATATTATTTTTGTGCATTTTTCAATTTGACCAAACTGTTTTCAACTTAAATTCAAAACACTCTAGAGTATTTTCAAATTAATTTCAAAATACTCTAGTATTTTTAACTTGGGTAGTGTTTTGAAATTCGTACACCGGCGGTCTCTGTCGCACTTGCTGCAAATGAAGGTGTTCGTGAGAGAAGAAGGTGCATGGCTTGGTTTTGTTGGTCCGTCTCCTCGTCCAGTCGTGTTGATCGTTTGTATTTTACTCTTCGTATGCCCGTTTTAACAATAAACCGCCAATGGCCTCGATCATCGGCGTTTGGCTCCTAACATGTATCCCTCGCAAATGTCATTGCAGCGTATATATAGACAGCCAGCTAACCGAGTCCCAGTGACAAGACCACCATATATATATATATATATATATATGAGATTTTTGGGTATACGATCGTCAACCATCAGATGAACATGGCTGAGGCGTCGCTGAAGGTGTGTATTATGCTTAAGAAGAACGCTCGCTCCAGGATTTGTGTTCGTGGCAATGTCATGTCAAAATATGTCGAGGATGCAGCGAAGGTGAAACCTATATTTAGTCTTTTCTCTGGTGTATGTTGTCCAGGCCTCACTGCTGTAGAGGATTGTGCTGAGGACACATGTCTGTCCAGTTTGGACTTGACGACTGCAGTTTTTGCTACACGGAGGCCCTTAGCCAGAGACCTGTTGTTCCGTTATTGGAACGGGTTTTTGGAAAGTCAGAAAATGTTTATCTTTTTTTCAAATAACCGGTCTTTTGGTCTTTAGATAACCCTTTTTTCTGGTAATATTCTTTTGTAGTGGATCACAACGTAGTTGTTAAAAAAAAAAACAAGGCCAAAAGTGTTTTGGTTATCATAAAACGGGCATTGTACTACGTGTGAAAGCTAGTGTAGGAGCAAATTTTGCGATCCTCAAGAAGAGGGTGCTGTTGTTTGTTTTCGGAGAGCTCTCTAGGAAGTACAGTTGTAGGTATTCGGAAAGCGCTCGTGGGAGTACAGTTGTAGGTTTTCGGAGAGCTCTCAATGGAGTACAGTTGTAGGTATTCGGAGAGCTATCATGGGAGTACAGTTTAGGTTTTCGGAAAACTCTCAAGGGAGTACAGTTGTAGGTTTTCGGAGAGCTCTCAAGGAGTACAGTTGTAGATTTTCGGAGAGCCTCAGCTCCTGAATATTCACCACGTTCCGACGCCAATGGCCAATGCATAAGTAACAGGGTTTTTTCATTAACATAACGGATAAGTACAAATGAATACGGGTAAATTGGAAAATGTCACAATGCTGGTTAAGGGCCTGGCTACGCGCATGTTAATGTGAGCTTTTGTGATAAGATACGGGTGGCTGTGGAGCCTGTGGTCGTTACGTCACTAACGACATAACGTGTCACGTTACGGATAATGTTTGATGGCGACGAAACTAACTCGTGACATACGTGTTCTTACGCTGGCAATCAATCACAATTATTCGCAGGTGTGGGGAGTCTGTACATTAGTTGCTGAATGTATTCCTCCCTCGGTGTGAGTTGTCAATAGGCCTACAGGATCATCGGCGGAGGATATTATATATTACTATTAATCATTACAACACTAATCTAATCCAACCATGTTTCACCGCCCAATCTGACTCCACCTTCTTGCTTTATGTCTGGCCGACATATATCCTTGAGGAAACATGAGAACATCTAAAATGCAGAACAACATTGAAACGTAGTTTTATTTACAACTTGACTTAAATGTATGCGGGGTGCGCGCGGGTGTACACGCCCGCGTGTTTGTACGTACATATATATCATTAAGTAGTAGACTGATTTGCAACAATGTTCAATTATTTACGATGTGTATCAACTCGAATTACAACGCTTTCATTTGGTGTCGTGTGCGTGCGCGCGTGCGTACGTGCGTGCGAATACAATACACCTTTAATGACTTGAATGAACGAACGATTGTGGCATTGCCGCATTAGCCTTACTAACTAAAATGGCTGTTTTCTAACTGGATGCCTTGATAGATGGCAGTCGTGATAGAACTATGTACCCAACGTTAGGAAACACACAGCATTGTTACATAAACACCATAAGGCGCTCGCAGGCACTTGTTGTATTTTCAAAATGACGGAGTTCTGAGAGAATGTGAAGTTCATATTACTAGGCCCTAGTCGTGATAGTGTATAATTGTCAAGTAGTATTTGTATTGCTATGCTTTTGGCATGAGGATAGACACAAGCATATTGAGTCAGCGTCTAGTTCGTGTTGCAAAGTTGATGACGCAGCTTCCGTTTTCTGGACGTATTTGCGTGGTTCCTGCGATTGTTAAGATACGTCTTACGCACGCATTACGTTCCGAACAACTGAATTTCCACATAAAAGGTGATAATATTGACATATATGGGATATTTTGAAAAATATTGGTCTTACCCCTGGGGTCGTAGATTAATCCCTGAAAATTTTGCGCTCGACGTTCATGGCGTCCAAGATGAAAACGTTAACATTCCCGCATATATTATATACGCAAGCTACATTACGTTAAGATGAATGGCAAAAGTGCTAATGCGATTTTAAACGCAATGTCACCATGACATAATGCAATGGTTGCTTTCGTTGTCATTCCAATAAACAACAGTAAATGATGATTGTGTCGACGTGTCTAGCCGCTACGGTTCACTGGACCATCGCATCAAAGATTTTGCCTGCACTGCATGACATTTTACTCACCCAACCACCCAAGTGGGCAATTACAGTTCTGACTTTGAATACAGAAAAAGAAGTAAATTAAAGCCTCCATTTTCCACAAAAATAAGAGCGGTATATCTTTTAGTTTTGTCGAGAAATAAAACAAATGAAACATAATAGCTGTACAAACGACAATATTTATTACCAGGTGAATAATTATATGTACTAACATTTGTCTCCTGAATAGTCTTTCTTCTGTGTCTCCTCTGAATATGGAGAGAACATGTACATCGTGTTCCATTAGACGAGGTGTCTAATGGAACACGATGTACATGTTCTCTCCATATTCATTTCAATGATGTAACTCCAGAAATGTCATATTCGCATCTATGTACCGTTCCAAAATATCATTCTGAATACTATCATAGAAATTGTACAGTAATCACTTTTGTATACTTTCCTATATCTGGTAAAATAGCAGGAAAAATATATTAATTATCGAATAAGATATTATAAGTTTCTAAAAATTAATGAGAGAATTTAGATCTGGGGTAATCCTAGATGATGCCCTGATTAGATGAACATTTTCATCTATCATTAATAGCAATACCAGCTTGCCACAACCACACCACCTTATCAAGCCATGCTTCACATCAGTACCAGTAAATGTGACATTGCCTGTGTTGATGGTAACTACAACCATTGGATGCTGGTCACCAATTCTTCTTTCTTGATTCGAAGGCAAGGAGGATTTGCAAGGAGAAATAACCATAGAGGAACGTCTGAACTGACCACTTGATGCAACACCAAACACTGAAGTCTAGTGTCCTGAAACAACAAAAAGAACACTTAAAGGTGCCTCCGAACAAGTTTTTAAAGGTACATCCTAACAAGTTTTTAAAGGTGCTTCCTGAATTTGATTTTTCATTCCTCTCATTTCAAATTTGTTTTGAAAAATAGCAAACCTATCTATCTAGTATCCACTAACACATGCTAGCTCGATTGTGTAACTTTTAATGTGTTTTTTTGTAAAACCATCAAACAAACTATTGACCTATTCATTGTAGAATCAATTCAAGCGATTCTCAAAATATAAATCTTCGTCAATCATGTGAAAAGCCATTCTACCCAATACAATATATCAATGTTGCCTATTTGTAAAATAAACTTAATTTAATAATATACTTAAGCACTAATGCTTTCAATAAATCCATATAAGTAATTATTCAGACTGTTTATACCAAGTAACATTTAAAATGTACGAGGAATTCTTGGCATTGTGGAGTCAACATACATACACGCTTGTCTCCCCTGCCCCCCATCATGCACACGCAAAATATACATTCAGAAACATTATGAAACTATGCTAAAACTAGTATAAATTTAAACCAAGGCCAACTGCCAACACATTTTAAGACAGTCGTACATCTATTGACATAAAGTGAACTTAGTAAAATAATATTAATACAGTCTGAACATTACCTAAAAAGTTAAAAAGTATGTGTAGTTAAATAAATAAATAAATTAGCTGGCGATATAAAAACTTAGCTGACAGTTAAAAAAGTATGTACATACATGTAGTTAAGTTAGTAAATAAAAAAATTATAAATAATTTAGCATGGCGACATAAAATCTAAAAACAGACTGAAGACAGTATCATGGCATCTTGCGGTTCAAGTGACTCACAGACTGCGAATAAAAACTGTTTTTAAGTCTAGTGGTCCTTGTCTTATTTGTTCATCAATAACCAACTCCATCTTTCCCAACTCAGTTCTAGTTACACTAATGTTTCATACCTAAATAAATGGCGTGAAGGTTGAGCAGGTTGAATGTTTTAGATTCCTTGGAACAAAAATTTCAAGCGATCTCAGCTGGTGCACAAACACACAGTGCATTACAAAAAGGCACAACAACGCCTGTTATTCCTGAGGCAGCTCAGGCGATTCGGCATTGCTCAGATTATGATACGATTCTATTGCAATCATTGAAAGTATCCTCACTTTCTCGATTGTAGTGTGGTTTGGCCGCGCCAGTCAGGAGGAGAAACAACGGCTAGAAGTTATCGTGAAAGGCGCATCTAGAATCATTGGGCGCGAGTTGCCATCCATTGAATCTATTTACCATGCTCACTGTGCGCGAAAATCATTGTACGGGATACTACCCACCCAGCCAACCATCTCTTTGAACTTCTTCCCTCTGGCAAGCGCTATAGAAGTATTAAGACAAGGACCACTAGACTTAAAAACAGTTTTTATTTGCAGGCTGTGAGTCACTTGAACCGCGAGATGCCATGATACTTTCTTCAGTCTGTTTAGATTTTATGTTGCCATGCTAAATTATACATTTATTATTTTATTTATTATTTACTAACTTAACTACACGTATATAAAAAAATTAACTGTCAGCTTAGTTTTTGTATCGCCAGCTAATTTATTTATTTATTATTTATTTAACTACATGTATACTTTTAACTTTTTAGGTAATGTTCAGATTGTATTAATATTATGTTACTAAGTTCACTTTATGTCAATAGATGTACAACTGTCTTAAAATGTGTTGGCATTTGGCCTTGGTTTAAATTTATACTAGTTTTAGCAGTTTTATAATGTTTCTGATTGTATATTTTGCATGTGTATGATGGGGGGCAGGGGAGACAAGCGTGTATGTATGTTGAAGCCACAACGCCAAGAATTCCTTGTACATATTAAATGTTACTTGGTAATAAACAGTCGGAATCTGAATAAAACCTGATGTTACTAAACATTATTTGCTGACTAACTTACCACGCCACGTAAAATGCAAAGGGAGCCTCAACCATGTGTGCTGCCCAGGCTAGATAGAATCTGTAATTGGACAGACAAAACTTATAATTTTAGTTTTTCTTTACATGATTTATGATGGTATCATACCTTCTGTTTTTACTAAAGATTAATGGTATTGTACATGGTGTGATCATATTGGTGTACAAAGTAATATTTACACAACCATCATAAACACCGGGGCTAAAAAGAAAACCCACTTTATAAAATTTATCTTTGCGATAATTTAGTGGTCCACTTATTAACCGTGACCATGAGAAAAAAACATATATAAAAAAGAATTTCTACGTAACAATAGTACTGCATATGCTTTTGGAAGAATAGAATAAAAATCAAGACTACTACCTCAAAAGTTCTCTTTAAAAATGTATATTTGTTACTATAACTTTACTTTCATCTGCACCTTTAATAACCATTGCATGTTGCTATAATTCATGCCCATAGGGTGAGGTACTCAATACGATAGGCTTACCCTCACTGAGGTATATGTTCTATGAGCCTCAAAGGGGATGCAGTTGGGGGGTTTAAGGGGATGCAGTTGGGTCTCATGCGGGGTGCAGTTAGAGGGGTTTTGTGCGCCTGCAATCGAAAAACACCACCTCACCCCATCAACCAGCCTGTAATTTAAGGAGAACTTTAGCCAGTCCACAAGAACTGCACATTATAAAAGATACCTTTACTTACATGGCTGGTATGACGAGGGGATAATGATACATGAGGTACTTGGTAATCGTTCCTATGGGACCGAGAGGTAGCTGCGCTGTCAAACCTGGCCACAAAGTCGCTATCTGCAACCATAGTCAGACAATGTAATTGAAATACTACAGAGGCACCCTATCTGCAACCTCTACAGGTATGGTTTTATTGGAACTGCTGGATTTTGATGCCGATGTGTGTGTGTATATATACAATTGTGCTGTGCCAGATGCTTTCTCTCCAACTATAGTTGTTCAGGGCAAATCTGGCTGGATAGACGAGTAAAAAGTAGGCTTATCGTCGCAGCTTCTGTGGGGTTCCTCTAAGGTTTCATCGGATTATGCCCAGCATTCTGTTGGCACAGGAGGTGATGCTACTGATGTGGTTCTGCCATGACATTGTGTTAGATATAGTGATGCCTAGGTATGGGTATTGTATAACCATGGATAGTGTACATCCTCCTAGATGGTAGCCGGCATTGATTCCATTGCGATGGAGGGTAATTTGCATAGTGTGACATTTATCTGTGTTAAATTTCATCTGCCATATGTTTGAATTTATTCAGGTCTTCCTGAAGTGCTATGGAATCAGCTGATCTATAGATAGGTCTATAGAGGAGACAGTTATCTGCAAAAAGACGGAATTTAGATGTTATTCCTGTTGGTAGATCGTTGATGAAGGATAGAAAAAACAATGGGCCGAGGACTGTCCCCTGGGGGGGGACTCCTGAGGTAACGGGAACCTTGTCCAAAGACTTTCCGTCCACCACCACTCGCTGGGATCGGGATGTCAGGAAGTTTGTATTCACAGCAGTAGGGGGCTTCGATTTCCATAGAGGTGACGTTTGAGTAGTAATCGTTGGTGGGGGACTCGGTCAAATGCCTTGGAGAAGTCAAGAATCACTGCGTCAACTTGTTCGCGATTATCTATGGATTTAACAAGGGCTTGGGTTGTGATAATTAGTTGTGATTCACAGGAACGGCCGGGTCTGAAACCGTGCTGGGCATCTGTAAGAATACTGCAATTATCATAATGCTCGATGACTTGGCTGAATATTATGTGTTCAATCAACTTGCTGCAGATTGACGTGATAGACACAGGGCGATGACTGGATGGTGTGGCCCTGTCTCCTTTCTTGTAAATTGGGGTGATGTTTGCAAGTCTCCAATCTGAAGGGATTAGACCTGTGTCCAATGACTGCTGAAATATGGTTGTTAATATTGGAGAAATTTCAACTGCAAGGTCTTTCAATATATGAGCAGGGAGGGCATCTGGTCCAGTGGCCTTGTCAGTTTTCAGTGACTGAAGCAGTTTGAGAACACCATCCGGGGTTATTGTGATGTGATGTGATGGATTGGCGGATGTTCAGGTTCATTTATGATTGGTAGATTGGTGCCGTTTTCATTGGTGAAGACTGAATGAAATTGTTCATTGAAAGTGTTAGCTTTCCCTTTGCTGTCAAAGATGACATTAGATCAGTTTTTTAAGGAAGAGATATTGGTCGAGTCTTGTTTGTTTGATTTAATGAAGCGTCAGAAAGCTTTGCTGGATTTATCATCAAGGTCTTCGGATATATTGCTTAGGAAAGACCAGTATTTGTCGCGCCGTTTCTTTTGGGTATCTTTTTTATAGTCTTTGTGAGTCTTCCAGTCCTCATTAGTGTCTGATGTTTGTGCTCTGTTGTACAATCTTCGTTTCTTTTTACTCATTCTTCTGATCTCTCTAGTAATCCATGAGTTTATATGCTTTGAGCAAGTCATCTTGAAGGAAGGGTACTGCCTGCATCCATTCGTAAATATTGACGGGTGTCACACATACAGTAGGTACGTGTCAATTTTTTTAGAATACTTTGTATCTCAATAAAACTGATATCACTGGAGAGAGCTTGGAAATACCTTTAACATGGTGCTTATATATTTGTACTATGGTGAATATTAAGAAAGTTATGCCAACTTGAATGTCGGAAATTATGTCTAAATTTCGTCCCTTTGTTTTACAGTAAAACATAAGCAAATGTGTGACCAATAATCAAGTTTTTGCACTTCAAAATGTCATAACTTTCTTAATATTAATATTATTAAGATAACAATTTTAGTGCATAATTCCTATGGACAACCATTTATAATTATGTAGTTTTAATTACATTGTGATGCTAATTAAGTTCTTAGATTAATAATTAATTACTCAAACGAACGATTCAATGAGATCATTTTTTTTTTAAATTCATTCATACATCATGTATTTTAATGAAATGTTCAGTGAGATCACACCACAAAATAACATACAAACAAGTGATGGGAAAGTAATGTGTCTGTCCATAGTATTTCTCCAATCAAACATCATTAATTACTTCCCGAATCACTAATTAACTAACTTACTGGACTCTTAAATTTCTTTAAAACATGATTCATAATTAATATATTTCAATGACATACACACAAGAAACACTACTAGACAGTAGAGAAACTGGAGATAACAAAATTAAGTATTTAAATTGTATTCCACAATTACACTTAATTAATTATTTCATGAATAACTAATTAACCGACTTATTTAGACACACGGACATGCAAACATGACAGTTGTTTTACATGTATTCTATTCATAGTTAGTCATAGTTGTCTGTTAAATGCTGCCTAGCAAGTCCAACTTTAGCAGCAGGAGCCTTCTGTTTCTTTTTTGGAGGCATCTTCTGAAATTAAAATGTATAACATGTATTAATTACTATGTAATAGTATCCAGATTACAGATAGTAAAACAAGATTCAATATTATACTTATATTATTGTATGTGTGCGTGTTGGAATGATTATGTATTAATTGAGTAACAGTTAATCAATTAATATATAATCACACCCACCACTCAAATAACCTGAATCCTACAGCTTGTGTATTTGTGTTTAAGTATTCATCACATAAACCATAATCACATATAAGACATACAAGTAGTTTCAATTACAACTTAGAGTAACAATGGCTTCTTTTTAAGTTGAATCACCTTTTGTGTTGGCTCCAATATGCTGAACAGCCAACAAAAACAAAGAGGACTGCTAAGTTAAATAATCTAATTGCAATCAAATATACAATCACTATCAAGTAAAATAACCAAATACTCAATACACTAAGTTACTGTCAAAACATTAAGCAAAAAACAACTGATGTAGAGGATTGCATTGAAACCTCTGTAGATCTAACAGCAAACAAGCTTAAAGCATAAATGCACGTCTTTGTTTGTAAGCACTTTCTGAATAGCCAATGAGGATGCCTAAAACAGATCACGTGATCACCGGGCTGGTGACAACAACGATTGAGAACGATCACAAATCGGCAATCATCCTCTAATCCGTATTATTGCATGAGTTACCAACAATCCATAACTTGCTAAAATATAATAACATTAATATTGGATGCCTTAATGGCACAATTAAACATGGTTTTGATGGTAAAATAAAACAGTGGGTGACCGCTCGAATTTGTCAACATCGCCATTTCTCGGAGCGAAAATCGTTTTTTCCTCGCCTAAAAACAAGTACTTCTCTGCCAGATTTTTTTGCTAAACTTGGCCAATATATACATAAATGTACATTAAACATGTGTATAAAGTTTAAAAACTTTCTTATCCTTACCTTCAAGATGAATATTGACGCTGAAAATGACGTTCAATTTCAAAATTTCACAACTTTCCAAGTTTCCCTCCGATATCAACAATTCGAAAACGAGGTAGCAGAGGAACATATGAACTACGTCATCAGTGTTGCTGTGGCTTGGGTATCCCTAAAATAGACCGATGACGCTACGGGAAAGGGGTCGACCCTTTTCCCGAAGCGCTCTACAGCGAAACGAAGCTCGCGGCCGAAGCGGCCGCCGCGGGGTGGCGGAGTTTGTCACGTACCTACATACAGGCATTTTACGAGAGCTAGAAATATTAGATGTTGACTAAACTCGACCAGCATGTCAATGAGATGATAACAGCAGGTGAGAAGTTTAAGAAACTTTATAGGCCACGTTTTCTTATAATCACACAAAACGTTTACATGGTCGCCAATGGGAACACTAACAGTGTGCTGAGCCCTGTAGCTTTACGATAAGCAGGAGCGCCACCTAGCAGAGTTTGGATAATAAAATGGGGCCTATACAAAATCGACAAAAGAATGGTAACAGAGTTAGACCAGCTTACGATTATTCTTCAACAATGTTGTAAAGTACACATATATTTTAGATAATGCTATACAAACCGATATATGTAGCATTCCAAGTGGGACTAACAGAAGAACTAGTATTCCCGGATAACAAAAATAATCTTTGTAAACGATAGATGCCATGTTTGTTTTGGCTTTAAAACAGTGGCGTCACGTTACGGAAACGTTATAATTTAAGATCGGCTAGAGTGCGGCCACCTACCGGGGATTTACTAGTTTAGTTTTATTAGCGCTTTCTTGAGAATGAAAAATAATTTTAGGGCACTGTAAATGTGACTTCTCCCAGGCGTCGAGGTCCAGTCGCCACTTTCTTGGTTTATTCCCTTCCTTAGACAAGTGGCCTCTGAACTATCATGGGTTGCTCTCCTCAGTGTTCCCTGCTGTACAGGAGTGAGGGCCAGGTACAGTAAAGTTGAACCACTCTCTGTGTCTTTTCCTTCCATTGTTTTCTGTTCATTGCTCCCTCTCTCCATCTTTCATCCTCCCCTGATCTTCCCATGTCCCTCCTCACGCAGTCCTCCCACCTCAGCTGTGGCTTCCCCTATCACATGACAATGTTTAAAACACAAAGTCAAAGGTATAGTTATTGAGAATTATTTAATTTACTCGGTGAACATGTTGAGTTATTAGCCATTCACCAAATGTGGTGCCATTGTGGAGTTCTTTTTGATTTATCACAAAATTATTAATATTACATGCTGCATGCAATGTCATAATTGGTGACAGCATATATTAAATGGTCAGGGGAACGGGTTTAAGTTCAGAATACAGTAATGCCATGGTGATTGTTGTTCTCTTGGTGTGTTGCTCCATTGGTAGGTGTAAGCCAATTCTGTTAACTCTTTCTATGATTAACTTGTTAGAATTGGTATTACAATTGTTGCAGTATTTTTATTAATACCTTTTTTATTATCCCCATGATAAAAAATAAGCATTTACTAGCTGGACTATTTATCTCAACTTGCCTGGAAGTCGCAGAAGATATAAAGGAAAAGGGTAAATCTAACCACCGAAGTCACCGCCTATGTTCAGGAAGAACGAATCAGTAAAAAATACCCCCCCTATGTCCTGTATATAGGTGTATGGAACTACAAAATCTCACATGCAAGATGTTTTGGTTCCCGTCATTTCGTTAGACGTTAGCTCTTTTCTTGCTCTCATATATGACGTCAATTTATATTTCTCCAATTCTCAACGGATCGTTATTTTTTTACATTTTGATTACGCACAAAAAGAAATGTCACAATTGCATATTCAAATCAAAGTTGGTACCTGAACAGTGGAATGTGCAATCCCGTTAGCAAAACATTATACAGAATATCTATGGAATTTATCCTATAGAACACACTGTATAAGATTTTTATGAAAGGTTTATGATATAATATTTTATTATAATTATAGTTCTATATAATTTCTGTATTATATAAAAATGTATGTGGGCATGAAAAGATCACATCAATTGTTATAGAATTATACAGAAATGTTACACAATTCTGTAGATTTTCTATAGATTTCATGGAATTCTATAGCTTTTGCTAAGAGCCTCATTTCGAATATACTGCAAATTAAGTGATGAACGCAACATGTCCCCAATCACAATTCTTACTCGCATACATGGTTTCAATGCGTAAACAAATGTGTTGTGTGATAGGACAAATTTTGCTTAGAACAGATCACTATTACTGTCCTGAAAATACGTGTTTAATAATATATGTTGTGATATTGTTTACTACTTTGCAATCATCATTACCTTCTATAAAAAAAATCACAGTACACATCTGAAATTAAATCATTATTTTATTATTATTCACTGTTTTATTATATATTTTTTACAACGTTTCTTCGTAGAAAAAGAAGCCCGGCGGCCTTGCGTGACTAATAATATCTGCGCCGACCCTGTCAGGTCGAGCACTGGGTGCGTCATTCCTGTGGAGCGCTGCGGCCACTAAATTATGCATGTGAAGATGGGGCGTTGGTGGCGCCGCCTGTCGACCGTGCCAGGCCGCTGTCAGTGTGTGGCCATACAAATGTTTATCCGGGAGAGGAATGAGGGAGGTGAAAATGGCGGAGCTGCAGTTCGAAGCCCCTCTCGCCCGGTTTGACGGCGAGGAATGGAATGATTACAACGACTTTCAGACGGCAAGCGATATTGAGAACTCTAATAGGCCGCTAGCCGGACCGATGGCTTTTAAAAAACGGGACGGCACATCGGCTGTGGACAATTTCAGCGAGACGTTCTCCGACTCCCTCGAGGACTTGGTGAATACGTTCGACGAGAAAATCACAAAATGCTTCTGTAATTTCGACGAAAAGGTCGAGAAATTCGCGCCGGTTCAGGTCCGATCACAGGAGGAGATTATGAAGGACTGCCAGTGAGTATCGCTCTCTTTTTTCTGCGAACTTGATCAACAATCCAGAAACGATCAGCTAAAATTAGGCGTCAACCTGTCTGGGTTTTGGCTTTTGCCGTGGCCCAGACTCAGGACGGGGAATATAATTCCAGTAGGCCATGCTGCTCGTCATACGACCATAGAATCCTCCTCATTTATCGCGAAATACTGAAAGACGTGTCTGACAATCACACCCGAGGCAGAAATTATAAACATTGTGAATAATTGTTCTGACTGATCGGTCACGTGCACAAAATGGCATTTGACATCTGTCAATCAGGGAATCGATCGGGTCCAATCAGTCATGACACAATGAGGTGTTGATTTGTTATCACACAGCAATCGATGTTCACTTATTAAATCTAATAATTAAAAGTAGGCAGTGGAAATTCGGAAATTCTTTTAAACCAACATTTTAGAATAGAAAATTTAATATTACAATTAATTTTAGTAAAATTGTATTGTCTTTTTGGTAAAGGCTATACAAAGCTCTATGTATAACATTTTTATTTTTTAACTTTGAAGCTAACAAACTGAGTTCCATCCTACTTGTGTATTTATAACATCACTGCGAAGCCTGTCTCACAGATTTTTTGTTATCCATCCCAAACAATTCTGTGTCAACTGAATGACAAGACCAAGCTGTTTTCCTGGGAGTTATGCTGTGTATTAGTATTATTAAAATGTAGCTCTGGTCATAATACAAAGTAACATTTTAATCCAAATTACAGCAGCATCAAAGGTAAAAAAAATGAGTAATTATCAGAGAGATACTCAGGACCAAACAACTTTTGAAGCAGTTCACTTAGACCTAATTATAGTTCATGTAACATAACACATGTCTGTAAAAATAGTTAAACTGCAATACTTTGTATGTATCCAAATATGTTTATAAGCCAACCGAGCATGTACCCTTGGGGTACCACAATAAGGATGTAGTTCACCTCACCAGTGACATTTACCTTAATTTGGAGTGCTTCTCGCTAATCTGGTGCAACACATATATACTATATATGAAATCAGACTCTCCTCAGGGTACCTGACTGTTGATCCATGCCATCCTCTCTATCAAATCATCTTGGCTTGCCAACCAAGAAAACATGATTCTCCTACAATTATAACTGTCTTGGTACAACGTCAGTAGAAACATTGAAGTAAGGTTGTCTGTTCTATCACCCAGCCTTCAGAGTTTCTTTGAGGTTGGAACATGTCCCTATGCAAGAAGTGCCAATAGTGGTTGTTTATTAATTATATGAACCTAGTTTTAGTGTTATCATTTCGCTGGCAGAACATTCAAATTGTGAACACTGTTTCAAGCATATTAAACACAATTTGACGAGTTGTATACCTGCAACATATTTGTATTCTAGATTAACAACATGATATTAAAGAATGAGGACGAGACAGCCTTTAGTTTTAGTGTAAAACTCACTTGCTTTAGGTACCCATATATTCCTAAATGTACAAGACACTTAATATGGCATAATTACCTCACAAGAAACTTTTGTTCTCTTTTGAATATTTGAATATCGACTGCATCTTCAGGGTTTACGCTGATGCCTTTTTTTGGGCGATATTACACGGTTTTTCGAGGCAGGACGCGGTTTTTCAAGTTTCACTACGGATGCAGATTTTCACGTTTTGCTGCGTCCCTTCAACGCAATTCTATGGTTCTTCAAAGTTATTTCTAGTACCACGTAGGTCACTTACAAAAAATACGACAGATATCCAAATTGTGTGTCGACAACCGCAATTTTGTTTCACAACAAAATGGTGCCACCACCTAGTGACTAAACTGTAAAAAACAGAACACTGAATAGTAGTTTCCACTGATGCGTGTCAGTACCGCGTAACAGCTAATTCAGAAACTAGGTAGAACGACTAGTTTGGCGTCCGGTCAGCATTTTTGACATCATGACATCGCCAGCGACTAAGAAGCCAAAAAGAGATCGAGACCACACATTAATTTAGTCCATTTAATAGTCCATATCTTTGGACCCCATTTTTGGGACCATGTTTTTTGAGGTCCATGGCAAACACTGACATCTTGCACTCTTCATCGGCAGAATGGCGTTACGGGTGTGTCACATGACCACTGTTATGTGACACTAGCTGGGCTGCTGGAGAAAGACTGTTGGGAGCACCTAGCCGAAAAAGTTTCTTGTGAGTTAATTATGCCATATTATGACAACCAAGAAACTAGACTACAGAACTCAGAATAAATTTATCTTCAATCCATTCAAGGAAGACACTTAATTTTGTCAGAATCACCCATACATTCACCGAGGACATTCACCAACCAAATGTGGTTGTTTCACATGGAGCAAAAGATCTGGCTGATGTTAATTCAAGTGCTGGAGACTGCTGGAAACCTTCGGGTGGTGTTTCTTTAGGAAGAGCCCATTGTGGGACATTAAAAAAGATTCTGACCTTGTATTTGGAACAGAGCTGTGTACACCGGACTAACATCATGATGGCATCCTTTCTTGAAGAATATGCTGCTCAAATTTGTTAAATTATTTAAGTTTCCTCAAGCCAAATACTCAAATGTGTACTGCACTGCAGCCCCCGTTAATGTCATCATAAAAATTCATGTAAATTTTGACTCACTTTACTTTGAAAACAAAACGCTGGCAGAAAACTGGCATTAGGAAGCATCTTCCTTGAGTGTGTTTTATATAGTTTTAGTAATTTTCATGCCATCATTGTTATTTCATTTACATAAAACCTATAGACCTATGCAAATCAGTGTGCAGTTAAATTGTTTTAGCAGATATAATCAGAAGATCTGCCCAAACCTGTTGGAAGTCTATTCATTATTCATATCAGTATCGGGGTCTTAAAATACCAGGTTTCATTAAATATTTATGTGACTGCTATAGTTGACACATTTTCTCTTCCTTTTCACCAAAATGGTACCAATGGCAAATGTGTAGCTATGTCAGGTATCCACAGGGCGTCTTTTCTTTTCTTAAAGATCCTACTTGTAAGTAAATACTTTGAAAGCCCTCTGTTGAATGGGTTTCAGTTTCATTGTGACACTCTTTCAAGTTGACGAGTGGACCGTGACGACAAGCTCTCACTGTTCACTCAGCCACACCTGTCCTCAGTGAATTGAAGTTCCCATTATGCAACACTTTACAAGTAGCACCTGCACTTGCTGAAAGCTTTTACTTTGTGGGAATCTTAAACAGTTTAATGTGGAAAGGTGTGCGCCCAATTACCTGTTAACATTTGTGAATCTCTGTAGTCTGTTTTACCACTATTGGTCATGATCAGTTGCTGACCTTGGACTATGTTATACATCAGTCATGCATGTATAAAGGTCATGCAGGCATTGTTACACATCAAAGTTTGCTGAATCACGATACTGACAAACGTGTACAGTAGGATACTTTTGACAAAACTACAGGGAATGCATGTTACAATTTCTTGCAAATAATGTTGATATCACAATATTTATATTTTAGGTTATAATAATAATAATTAACTTTATTTATACACTAGTCTCCAGAGTACGACTCTGTTCAATAGTGTGTACAGAGTCGCTAAAATAAAACAATATACATACATCAGACTTAGTTGTGTAAACATAAATTTAGTCTGATACTTATTTTAAAATAGCATCATTAAAATAAACATGGCTATAAATTATATATATATATATATATAAGAAAGAAAAGACTACATATTTATTAAAAGTGAGACTAAGAGAGCAAAAAGTTGTAAACCAAATTAAATTAAGCATTTTATTAATTATAACATGATTACTTAACGTTATTATAATGTTTAGTAATGATATAATACTATTCAACTTAACCGTAATAGCAGTGTTATACAATAGTGATATCATAACAATGTCATAACAGTGCTATACCACTGTTATAAATGTTATATAACAATGTAACTGGACTAATATTTATTTTAAGTAATCTCAAAATATACAAACACACAAAACTCGTTACAAAATAGGCATTTACTATGTTTTGAAATAGAAATGAACATTACAAAGCGGTCATTGTCTTTTTAATGTAGCACAATTTTCTTCGTAAATTTATCTTTTCATCACATTTTTGTTTCCATCAGGTGTTGTTGTAGCATGTTTAGTCTCCAGGGTTTATTGGACCTCAGGCCTGGGATCAATTACATTGCAATGTAATCTATCACTATTACTTTGTTTCCTTCCTATTACTTTTACCATTACATGCTGAATTCTTCCTATTACTAATTAAATTAAATTGTTTTGGTATAATGCATTAAATGCATAAATACAATAAGTACAATACTTTCATCATCATCATTAGGGAAGTAGTATAAAGTATAAAAATCATAAATATTTACAACAAAATATATCTATGTTGATTATGTAGTATATACTATGTAACATATACCATATTTAGTACAGTCTACTAACTACATTGACTAAGGATATAACATATATGTTCCATTTTATATAAACAATAGTCAATGCCACATAACAGTCTAATAATTACAGTCTAATTAAACAGTATTGCTTGCTTGGTGCTTGGTGGACAGTTAACTATTGGCTCAAGTACAAATACATCAGGATGTTTTTCACACCCACTGTAGTTTAGGCTGAATTGTGTGCACCATGGAGGCACTCACTAAACGCATAGGCTTACTTGAAAAGGGAAGTTGGCACTTGGCAGAACTGGCTTCAAAACAGTAAAAGCCCAGTTTAATCCCTTTAGTCAATGCAGCAGTCACACTGTACCAGTGTCTCATGCTATGTAAACGCTCATAAAACTAGGGTAAAACTTCACCAGGGCAATGCTGTACTTGACAAATTTGCTCAACCTCTATTTCTTCAATACTTGTACTCGTTACTATTACATATTACTATTACCCCGGACATGTTATTGGTGTAATGCCACTTGGAAGCTGCACCTACTGAACCTATTAGTGAGGTACAAAAACTATTAAATGAGCATACGTGATCTATAAATTATTCCAACATTTTTCATGATTTATTTATGACACAGCAAAACAGTCAGCAATGCAATACCTAACATTTTGGAATAGAACAGTCACACAGTGCAAAGTTAGAAAACTATATATATATCAAAATACATTTGTAATTATGTACATATTCTATATCATTATAAACAGATTTTTTTTGAAGTTGACTCAGAACATTTGAATTAAACTAAGCATCTGTACAGAGCTGACTGATTCGCGGACAGAAGGTGCATGTTTCGCTTCACTGAAATCAGATATCAGTACATGTAAACATGCAGCTGATTATGAACAGTACCTGGTACCCCACCTAGAAGGGCATGCTCGAATTACACAACGTTGGTCTACTCATTCGATACATTAGTACTCAATACCTCATCCTAATTCAACAGAGACTTCAGTCACATGCCAGTCTTCTATTTAGAATGCAGGTGTAAACAGAGGACAGATCTCAATATGCTGCACAAGAAATGAAATAATTATGGTGTTTTGTCAGAATTTGTTAACTCTCAATGAGCTATTGGATTCTTTATCCATCAACCATCTTTAGTTTGTTGCTTTGGAAAAGCAATCTGGTTAAATCTAAAATATAAAAATGTCTGGATGGATAGTCGCCTAATTAACCTATCCATCAGATGATCTGTTGCCTAGAAAAACCTCCATCGAGCCATCATAAAACACGTGGTGGGTTCGGACATTCTGTCATATATTTCGTTGAAATTCTGGTCACATAAGTGTTTCTTTATGACAAACATATCATGCAAAGTTTTTAAAGTGACAACTGTATGCATGAATGTTTGATTTATGAGATGTCATCATCATGCAGAAATATAAATATATTTCACATGTATAACTGTTATCAACATAGTTGGCAAAGGCAACACTTGACGGAGGTCATGCAAAAAACTAGATTCTGAGTAATATGTGACATAGGCAAACCGCGACATACTGGAATAACTGGACACACCAGTTGGGACAGTAAGTTTCGACCACAGCCTGTAATCTGTCTTTCCTTAAAATTGTCAGTGTTCCACAGAAGAAGAAGAATGTTGGGTTGTACCATGCCTGTGGTAATAGTAATATGTAATAATAATAGTAACAATTAGTCAATTACAAATATTTAAGTAATTATAAAATAGTAGTAATAGGTGGAACAAAACATTATGTAATATGAGACAGTGTAATACTAACAGCATAGTAATTTACCTATTACTTTTCTATTTTGCTGCATAGCTAAATGGATATTACGTTGCCTTCATCGTGTAATTACAAATTTATAATAGAGAAAAAACTACCCAGTAAGTATTAGTAATAATGTATTACATTGTAATGTAATTGACACCAGGCTTGGGTGTACCCAATGCCCATTTGAAATTCAACTATATTCTTAGAAAACCAAAAAATACTGACACTAATAAAATACACCCAGAGCAAGACTCCAGTGTCTTGGGGAGATTGCTGGTGCCCAGCCCAGCGATATGTTTATCGTGTGCTTCTTGACGAAACTACAGAAACAGGAAGACATGAGATAAATATTGCATGGATGGAGCACTGGTGCAGTGCACCATAAAAAGTCTCTGAAGCTTTCTGGTCCCTGTGACGCCGCTGTAATAATGATTACTGCTGAGACATGCAATGTCTTGCCTGCCTTTGTTTCTCAGATTGGTTACTATTATGAATAATTCATTATGTGAAACCACTGGTTTAGGCCGTATAGTTATACTTTGATTTGGAAGTCCAGGACATCGCATAGCTAAGGGCAGTCATTGTTTATGTTGTGCATTGTTTACTTTATAGCAAGTACTTATCGTAACTAAATAAGCTTGTAAAGTTACCTCTATTTTAATAGGAGTAGTGTGATTTTATTTGGATTAATTTGTCGAGTTATTTATTTCTGAATGAATAAATAGTAATATACAACATAGGTACACATTTAAACACATTTTAAAGTGATTGATTTTACTTTTAAAAAACAATTTTCAAACAAAAAGAGAAAACATTAAACATGCACATTAAACACTTTACGTCAATAACAATGTAACATGTGCCTATTTTAACAAAATTATATTTATAATGTCTTTACTAAATAATGTATATAATTTCCAAACTTAAACTGAATCTGTTTAACTTATTTAGATTTCAAAATGTTCTCCGTTGCAACATAATTATTTAGATATGAAATTGGTATTTTCAAGAAAATATAATATAATCATCTAAAGAATTCTGTGGTAAACTTTGACATTTAGAGTCAGACAGGAGATTCCTTATATTGTGTACAGTACGTGAGTTTATCAATAAATCACAAGTACACATACCAATGTCATTACCTGTGACTCTGTGAGGCTTCCACCTTTGCATGAATGGGTGCTGAAACTGCTGCAGGCTAGGTGCAGACCTGTACAGTTATATATAGATGCTGATTTCGTTAGAATGCCTCTTTGTGGGTATTTGTAGGCTTTCCTTTATTTGAGTCTCAGATCCAGGGAAAAAAATATTTATGATTATCCTCTGCATCATCAGTTGATTCAATGCATTCCATCATAATATCACTATATTAGACAGGCTCCAAATTGTTAAATTAAACATTGTTTCCCAAAGATACAAAATTTTGGGGAAAATAAACATTTGGGAATAGAATCTGCAGCACAGTTATATATCATTGTCACTTCTGTTTCATTTTGTGGCATTACATGTCCAGGTGAATAATGATTATAAGATTCAGGCTATGATGTGCCTAAACATCCACAGCCTACTGGGAAATCAAGCCAACTTAATTCTCTCAGTCCCCCCCACACACATTTCATAACAACTGGCACACATTGCAATGTTACCTGGTTTTTCCACGAACCATTCTTGAACTTTGTTTTTCTTCTGGGATGTTTTATTCACAGGCATTAATACCCACCTGTGTAAGCTTGATTACTCACATGCGATATATTCCTGCAGAAAGTCAGGCTGAATGTTTTGTCATCGATCATGTCTGGGTAACTGACTTGCTAATTTCAGCCAGCTAAGCTATGTTGTAGTAACCCAGTCAGTTTCTCAGACTCGGCAGATGTGTGTGGATATTGGAGAACAGATTGGAATGGGATGAATGAGGCGTACGGGCCCCTACTGAATGTACATCTGGAATGTCTCTCCATAGGCTGCTTTTGACCCTACAAATCTGAATCTGTGCTCATAAATATCACCAAATATGCAAAGAAAATGTTGAAATTAAAGTGTTTCTTTGTGTGTACGTAACTTTTAAGCGTGTACGGAAAACTGCGTAGGAAAGACTGAACATTGAAATGTTAGACTCTCACGAAAATGTTTCAAATTGGTTGATCGATTACTGGAGTATTTGTTTCTTCAGTGCTTTGGTTTATTCACTTGATTGATCGTAGCAATGTTGAATAGCGTAAAGATGATTGTGCCTTTGCAGGCTTTGTATGACAGCCATTTCTGTTAACCATTACCTTACAAAAATGGCCCATTTTCAGCCATGCCACAAAAACAAAATGTCATTACAACAGCGGAAGTGGCCAAAAACCAGGTCACCCAGGAGGTGAATAGTTGGCGTCCTAATCTGCAGACTATTTGCAGGACATTTATCGTACATAACAATCATTATTGGCTAACAATCATTGTTTGATGTTTGCGTGAACAACTCAGCCACGGCATACAACTGTTGTTCCCGTGGATATGTGCTAAATTAATGCTGGAACATCTTTATTTGACAGACAGCAAATGCGAATCATGTAAAGGCATTTTCATAAAAGAAAAAACTTCTGCCGGGAGACTCTCACTAAGACGTGAGAGCCACCCATCCACTAGTAATTGTAACTAAACATTCCTACTTCTACTATTCAATTTAAATATATCTGCAAAATGTTTATTTTCTGCCAAGTTAATGGAGAAATGTATTTGTACAGTATTTATAACTATAATTATTAAATGGTGCTTTATTTAAAATTTCAAGTCATGGATATGGATCACCCATAAAATGTGGCATGTTAGTCATGTCAGTTAAATTATTCAATAAACAAAGTTAATAAAAATGGTTATTCCATGATTAACTTATATCTCCTTTTGTATTTCACACCCTGTCGCAGGTATTCTGGATTGGTATGTTTAGTACATATAGATGCCATGTGTTGATGTTTGTTTTCAGAATGTGGTGGACAATCACAGGCAACTATGGCAACATCCTGCCCATAGACTGGTCAAAGTCATACACACAACAACTACAAGAAAAGTCATTAAAACTAGGAGAAAAGCGGGTATGTGTTTCTACATGTTACAGTAATATAATGTGTTGTTATCTTTGGCGATGTCATAATGAATCGTTTATGTGATACTGGGAGGTAATACTTACTACTTAATAACAACCAAAAGTTTGAGGCAACATATTTTTTTCATTTCTGAAGCAATCTTATTGATGTATTGCTGTTAACAGGACTGAATGAGGTGCTAGCGACCAATAAATTTAGTGTTTTTTTATGTGTTTTGCATTGTACATTTTTTCGCTTGCTTATCTATTTTTGTTACTAAAAATGTGTGAATTGTAAAAATATTTGCTGCATAACAATATCCAGGGGTGAAATATTACATGTACATGGATTAGTTAATCTGTAACAACCCACTACGAAAACAGCTCTAGACAAAAGACATTGATTAAACAACCTTGTAAACATTGTATGATGTCACAGGAACGGGACTCGTCTGACCTGGACTTATCTGATGACGAGGAGCTGACCCAGGCCTTTGACATACACTCTCTCATTATCTCAAGTCTGCAGCAGGAACCCATGTTTACTGCGGACGAGGTCATCGACGAGATAGAGGGCATGATGGAGGACTCCGACGACGATGAGGTAAGACCCGCAGGCGAGATACCTCTGTAATACAGCCACCTCACAATTAAGGTCACCCTAGTATAGTCCCACATTTGTTCCATATAGAGTAAAGTACAGTAGAACCTCGGTTTATGGTCAGTTTGGTCACCTCTTTAATACAGCCACCTCACAATTAAGGCCACCCTAGGATAGTCCCACATTTGTTCCATATAGAGTAAAGTACAGTAGAACCTCGGTTTATGGTCAGTTTAGTCACCTCGGTAATACAGCCACCTCACAATTAAGGTCACCCTAGGATAATCCCAAATCTGTTCCTTGTACAGTAGGAAATTAGTCCCGCTGATATTGTCACCTCACAAATCAGGTCATTTTGCTCAGTCCCAAGGGTGACCTTAATAGTGAGTGTCCATTGTGCTTTGTACAGTCATCGTCATTCAGTCACCTAGGGAGGTTGGTTGGTTTTTATTATAAAATTGTGTTTATATATTTGAATTATGTGTTGTAACATACTGTAATGATGGTATGTATTTGAATGCCGAAACATTCTTAATGGCTCAGCTGTACGAAAACATATGGTACAAAAATAGTTTTGTGTCCGAAAACATACAGTCACTATGTACTGAATGTATTCGAACATGTATCAATAATAGGTGTCCAAAAACATACAGTCACTATGTACTGAATGTATTCGAACATGTATCAATAATAGGTGTCCAAAAACATACAGTCACTATGTACTGAATGTATTCGAACATGTATCAATAATATGTTTCCAAAAACATACAGTCACTATGTACTGTACGTATTCAAACATGTAACAATAATAGGTGTCCAAAAACATACAGTCACTATGAACTGTACGTATTCAAACATGTATCAATAATAGGTGTCCAAAAACATACAGTACAGACAATTTTTTATTGTGGATTTTTACGTTGTCCAAAAACATGCAGTGTCCAAATACGTGCCGTCATTACGGTACTTACAGTCCAAATATGTGCCGTCATTACGGTACTTACAGTCCAAATACGTGTCATCATTACGGTACTTACAGTCCAAATACGTGCCGTCATTACGGTACTTACAGTCCAAAATACGTGCCGTCATTACGGTACTTACAGTCCAAATACGTGCCGTCATTACGGTACTTACAGTCCAAATACGTGCCGTCATTACAGTACTTACAGTCCAAATACGTGCCGTCATTACGGTACTTACAGTCCAAATACGTGCCGTCAATACGGTACTTACAGTCCAAATACGTGCCATCATTACGGTACTTACAGTCCAAATACGTGCCGTCATTACGGTACTTACAGTCCAAATACGTGCCGTCATTACAGTACTTACAGTCCAAATACGTGCCATCATTACGGTACTTACAGTCCAAATACGTGCCGTCATTACGGTACTTACAGTCCAAATACGTGCCGTCATTACGGTACTTACAGTCCAAATACGTGCCGTCATTACGGTACTTACAGTCCAAATACGTGCCGTCATTACGGTACTTACAGTCCAAATACGTGCCGTCATTACGGTACTTACAGTCCAAATACGTGCCGTCATTACGGTACTTACAGTCCAAATACGTGCCGTCATTACGGTACTTACAGTCCAAATACGTGCCGTCATTACGGTACTTACAGTCCAAATACGTGCCGTCATTACGGTACTTACAGTCCAAATACGTGCCGTCATTACGGTACTTACAGTCCAAATACGTGCCGTCATTACGGTACTTACAGTCCAAATACGTGCCGTCATTACGGTACTTACAGTCCAAATACGTGCCGTCATTACGGTACTTACAGTCCAAATACGTGCCGTCATTACGGTACTTACAGTCCAAACTTGTTTTAAGGAAGAAGAAACAACTTTTGAAGTGAACAGTGCAATGTTTACAGAATCGCAGAGCTGTCACTCAAATCATTATATCCTCCACACACTGAGTTCTTGGATGAACCAAACTGCTCCCATAATTGGCTGAGTTGCAGTTTTGTGGGTCAGAGGATGACCTGAAACTAAGCCGGCAGAGGTAGCTTGGCGTCATCCAGCAGTGTTTAGTCTGCTGTTAGTGGGACTGTGTAGCGCAGTCCAGCTGGGGCCAGAGCAATATTTAATCAATGACTCCACAGCAATTGATTGCTTGTTGCTTGGCCAGTTTCTGCCTAGGACCAAGTGCTCTGTCTGTGAGGATGTCATGAATCAGTTTGATGTCCCATACATCTTCACCCTTGTGGTGTTTGGGTCACATCACTTGGTCCGTTCTCTTCTCTCAGTGATTTTTCTCCATCTAGCGCTATCCTCTGCATGTTCACCACATCTCTGCAGTTCATCCCTGCCCTTTAAGATCTCCCTTGGCAGTTGACACTGTCTATCCAGCTGAATGGTCCCAGTTTCCATGCAAGGTGATCAGGAATCAGTGTGGTGTCCCAAACAGTCTGCAGTGTATATCAGGAATCAGTGTGGTGTCCCAAACAGTCTGCAGTGTATATCAGGAATCAGTGTGGTGTCCTAAACAGTCTGCAGTGTATATCAGGAATCAGTGTGGTGTCCCAAACAGTCTGCAGTGTATATCAGGAATCAGTGTGGTGTCCCAAACAGTCTGCAGTGTATATCAGGAATCAGTGTGGTGTCCCAAACAGTCTGCAGTGTATATCAGGAATCAGTGTGGTGTCCCAAACAGTCTGCAGTGTATATCAGGAATCAGTGTGAGCTGGTGAATCAGTAGATTGCTGCTCTCCCACACTATTTCGTGGTCAGTGTGAGGTAGAGCTGTGACGTAAACACGGTAGTTTCCCATGATGTATGACAGGTTTGTGGGGCATTACTCACTGCTGTTCATGGTAGACAGGATCACTTGTGATGACTGGGATGCAGGGGGAGCGGTGTCGACCCTGAAACAACTTCTGAATCATCCACCTCCTGCTGTACACAGGTGTCAAATGTTGTGTTCAGTTCATTCATTTATGTTGAAGATCCCAAAAGGAGATTAGGTTACACCTGATAAAATTTTAGTCATAGCCAGAGAAACTCATTGCGTCAAAATCTGGAAGATTAGGACATAAAACCGGTGTTTAAAATACATATTTGAATTGCAAATATGACATTATAATATGAAGAAAGGTGAACAGTTCATAGCAAAATCTTCATCAAAGATAAATGTTTCGTTCGTGAGAATATTTGTTACATCAGTAACACTTCACTTGGATCTAGTAGTATTCGACCAGTCAGGACTTTATATTTATAAATTATAGGGATACCTAAAAGTCAACAAAAGATGACTGTGTTCATCAAGATTACATGTGGCCGGAATGACAAGTATCGTAATATATTTACCCAAATCAGCCACATTGAATTGCAAGCACAGTGTGTCATTTAACGTCATACGCCCACACCAGCCTAATGAAGCACAGAAATCGTGTAAACATCGCGCAACTCCTGTTCTTATTCCAGCCACTAGAGATGAATCCACAAGTATGGACAGGGCATTAATCTCGCTTCGAGAATTTGTGTCAAGGTTGCCACAGTTGTCCCCCAATTGTTCCACAAGGTTCCACGGCCGATGGTCGCATCGATCTGTAAGTCACTGCCCCTATATCCATCCCTAGTGAGAGATTGACATGTCAGAGGGAAATTACTCAGCTGGGAGAATTAGTCAATTCTCGGCACATATCCACGTAGCTGGCTCGGCGCTTCTGAGCACATCCCATGTGAGAGTTGAGTGGCGGACATGGTTCTGGGCATCCCATGATGCCATTTACACTGGCGTGATCGCATGTTGGCCACAATAACAGGCAGGGTGGCAGTAACACAATTGTTGACCCAGTCATTCCAGTTCTCATTAGTGTTCACTCTCGGATGTCCATTGTCACCTTGACATGACCTTGAGCGTTGGAATTACATCTGTGTTTTCGGTTGAGGTGGCATTGTTTTGTAAATGATCACGTGTAACAGACTAAATACACCATGTTGTCTGTGTGTTTAAATCAGTGAGTGATTTCTAGGAAGATACACAGGGCAGTTATGCAGAGCATTTTTTCATCTGTTTATATCCATGTTACATTCTTCATTGGCTTATACCATTCATATTCCAGTCAGATGTTGCAATCTACCAAGTAATTAAATGTAGTATACCCACATCAGACAGAATCTGCTGCATTTTGTCTGGATTCTGCCTCACATCAAAACTATTTGCCCTTCAGTTGGCATATGTTTGTCATTCAGAGTTATTTGTGTCTGGTGAATACAAGAAAATATGTACCTTTTCACTTTTTTTTCATCTGGAGTAAATCCATATGTGATATGGACTTGTTCCTACAAAAATTTCAAAAATCCACATTATACACAGGATCAAGCCATACTGTAGGGTAAGTCTGATGTTCTGGATTGGTTCCCTTGCAGGACTCATGTAAGTATTTTCACAATTATGAGTCCACTTGAATCAATAAGTTTTTCAGCTATTGGAGTGTACACGTAACGTTATTGGAGTAAATAGCATTTGACATCGAGTCATTTATCATTATCTTCCCCCACGTATGAAGCAGTAAGAAAAGTCCCCAGACATTTGTCTATAGTTTATCACCATTCTGCAAGAATATCAGAACCGGATGTAATTTGTCATGCCTAAAAATTCTTAAGACCGCCCACTAGGCCAAGCAGGTAGTTCCTGTTAGTAAATTACTGCATCATTATATGGAATACATCCTGATTGCTGACTAATCAATTGTTTAGGTTTATCTCGTCACACTTCTTGAAAGGTTTCTGTGTTTGATAACACATTGTTTGATTAGATCTACAAATGCAATGCACTGATAAAATATAGTGGTGCGAGTGTTTGCTTATCACTTAGATCCATCTTGCCAGAAGTAAAACTAACTCCACGATTCAAAGGCCTGTTCTGATGTGTTACTTCATGTGTAGATGTCCGGTTTTTCAAAACAACACTTTATTATGCTTCGTACACAAGTACATATTGGTAGTCTTGATATTAAATATGATATATAACGAATCACTGTGTGTGTAGTCTTTGTGTCTTGCGGACAAATAAATATATCATGTTTCTATCAAATACATATCAGCCATTAAAATCAGTTTCAGACTGAGACTGTCTGTAATATTTTACATTATGAAAAGTGTACTGGTGAAATTATTTATCGAGTTGGTAAAGTTTTTGAATGATTATTTTAACATATTCACCCTTGACACAACTACGAAGTAAACTTATTTTCTAAACGTATAGATAAGGTCCTTTGTAGTGCAATATTCAGTACTTAGAAGGCTCACAGCGCATTACACCCTGGCAGACCTGTTCAATTGAACATCATTTCAACTTTTCTGCACTCAGCCAAAGGTTGTTGAATACAGTAATTGTCAAAAGGATAATGTTAAAATGTTATCATTATAAAACACACTAATTCTAATGACTAAGTCAAATGGTAACTTGTGGCTGGACTGTTCAAAGCTGGGCAGGAATAAGACGGTTTAGACCGCACAGCAAACTGCTGCAATTTGTAACACTACTAAACTTTGTACCTCATGTGGATTGTTTAGAAGCAGCAGAAGTTGTTGAATGCATGATGGGTAAAGAGGACACAGATACCTACATAAACACTTTCAAAGGGCAGTCACAAGTTGAACAGAACTGACATATGCCATGGAACCCAAGACGTTCTGTATCTGAGACTTATCTAGGATAAAATAGTCATTTTGTCCTTCTTACAACTCACTTAGATCAGTATGTATTACCACAATCATGGCATAGCTGTTGCAGGGTAGTAATGTGTGTCTTTAGAGATAAGATGTTATCAGATTGTTCTGCATGTTATCTAATGTGCCTATATTTTTATGGTGGTTCAGCTGCTTATGCCTTTTGTCA
This sequence comes from Escarpia spicata, assembly GCA_963995525.1. NCBI lineage: Eukaryota > Metazoa > Annelida > Polychaeta > Sabellida > Siboglinidae > Escarpia > Escarpia spicata. The sequence continues at coordinate 41,807,130 of OZ023211.1, read as the reverse complement.
TCCTCTCTGCTCCGATGACATCTGATCACTCCATTCACTACAAAAGGATCCTCTCAAAATGTAAATGTATGACTAGCTTTGCATGGAATCTTACAGTTACTCTGAGCAATAGTCTTAATGTGCTTCTAAACATAACTACAAGAGGTGAACATTACTGTTAATTATATTGGTCATACCCCACGTATGATTACAAAAAAATTACTTACAGAATGGCTACTAGTATTACATCAACCATGCAACATATAGGGTTACAAAACTGTTGTACAGTACAGAATGGATATGGGTAGAGGGGAAAGGTCGAGACATGTAACATCACGCACATATGTTTAGACATAATGAGATGACCTCAGATGTCACTCTGAGGGTGTTCGTATTCTTCATGCCACCCATGTTGAAGTTTCTCCGGCCCACATTGTTAGAACTTCGTGAGGAGATAGAAGAGTGGAATGAGAAACCTAACTTGTTATTTTGCACAAAGCCCAGACATAAATAAACACGGTTTCCCACATCCTAACTATACCTGTCTTACTCAACTACGTGTCTTAGCCTTGGATGCTGGTCAAACGATACTAGGTTGTGTAAACTGTTACTACTGTACGCAGTGTTAGGTTTTCTTTACATAATTCTTAACACTGGTGTACATGAACCGTGTCTTCCATAGTGGTGTATAGCTTTTTACCTTAAATAAAAGTACCACTATGCATAACTAAATTCCTAAATGTCATTGTGTGCCATGATTCCGCACATTTATTTTAAATTGGTTGGGAAGTAGTAGGACTTTTTCTTGAAGCTGCATAACTGCTCACAAATCAACAGTTAACCAATAACAAAACTGAAACATTTCAGGCATAGTAATTGAGCAGTAGAGTGCCAGACCCTCAACGTGAACCATGGTCTGTATCTTTGGAAAGAGACACTAAAACCATTGGTCCCATCTACCTGTTGTCTAAGCCATGGCGCAGGAGAAGCAAACGATCCCACACAGGGAAATTGAAATACCCTGTCATGAACTCACAGAAACAAGGGACCCAGTCGGTCATAACCCATGTATGCTGCATTGAATGCTGCCATAAAATGGTCTGATACTGATAATAGAGCACCCTTTTCTAGACAGATACCATTGTATTAGAGCGAGACCACACACACTCATTATGATCTCGACACATCTGCGGTCTCTATGAATGTTACTGATACAGTTCTACGTGGACGTTCAACCATTGTGCAGGCTGTGCATGTGTTATTTTATACATCATGGATTGACAATGACAGGCAGGGATAAGGTCATGACGGAGTTCTGCGCATAATGATTATATTGATTTTGAAGAAAAATCCATGTTTTGTACTACAAATGGCTAGTGGCTGTTTCAGACTTTGAAGTCAGTCCAATGACTCACACTGCCAAGGCCTCATTCATTGTTCTCAGTGATGGCATTGTATTTTGCGCTGAAATTAATTCCATATGGTTACAGTCTTTTCCTGATGTGCTGATATTTCATTCATCTTGTTTTGTTGCCAAGCATTATATCAGAAATGTGAATGCATCATATCAGAAATGTGAATGCATCATATCAGAAATGTGAATGCATCATATCAGAAATGTGAAGGCATCATATCAGAAATGTGAATGCATCATATCAGAAATGTGATTGCATCATATCAGAAATGTGAATGCATCATATCAGAAATGTGAATACTAACTGCAATAATTTTTTTTTAACGTCATCATGTCCTAGTCCAGAGCCAGTCCATGCCAACTTTTTGAGCAAAATTCGTATTCAGCATCCCTATAGGTGATTCTATATTAATTCACCTTATGCTGATTTATACTAAGTAAACATCGCATGTTTAATTTTAGTATGTAGTATTATTTATTAGGTGAAGTTTTAAACAACTAAACATCACAAGGTTAATCTGAGTATATATAACTTGTGCAAAGATATTCTGTTCTGAAAAACAATTATTATACCTCACATGTTTAACTGTGCACACCTTTCAGACAGTGCTTTGCTAACTTGATTATAATTTTTTTCTTCTAAATAACCTAAACATGATATATTCCTAACATCAGTTAGTTAAAACAATGGGAAATATGCATGCAGTAGACTAGAACTTTTTTAACTGTTAAGGTTAGGGCGATCTAGATTTTATAGAATCACAAACATCTATACCATTGGTAAAAACTGAACAAGAACATTGGTATTTCCAATAATTTTATCCAGGTTTTTTCTTCAGGATGCAATGCAACCTAGCATCTAACCACCTGAGGGAAACCTTCACACAGTTGCCTGTTGGTATTCTCTGTGTGATGCGTAGAAACATCTGCCTCCAGTATTGATTGTTCCTCTTTGGCCATGCCTGGCCTAATGGTAACATAAGATGGAATTTCTCTGTACCGGGCCATCAGCAAATGTAATTTTGCCACTTTGCTGGCTAGCTGGCTTTCGCATTGTTAGCAATAACTTTGGGTGCATATTTATTTTATTGTGATAATGTTATTTCATCAGTGGAATAAGTTTTTATTATTGCTCCAGTTGTCTCATATATAATGTAATTTAGGTAAGAGCCTTTTTTGGGTTTTAGTTAAAGACTGTCTAAAATACTCGTATTTAAATGATATCTAGGCGACAGAATGTGTATGTTTTCAAGATTATTTTGAACATTACTAAAACGCAACCTGCATGACTGTAAATATTCTAATATGTATTTTATTAAAGTCACTTGACAATAATCATGTAACAAATAAAAAAATTGTGATCAACTTGTGATAAAAACAACATAATGTGATATCACTCAGACTGTAGATTACTGATAATATTTGACAGTAAACTTACATGTATTCATGTAAATGCTACAAATAGTGAGATCGTTTTTTACCTCTGTTATACACTCCAGTGCATATTTGCGTCAGGACTGACAGAAAATTTAGTTTATTTTTGACCTATAGTTTGAATAATAATATTTGTTGTGCCAAATAGCAACCATATGTGACGTGAATTAACTATATCAGCATTATTAGACGTATATGTAAAATACCCGTCACACTAACAGCAGTATACAGGTGATTGATCCCAGAAACCTGCATAGAAATGCGAACGGGCCGCCACATTGTAGAACTCGTTATTAAAATATTAATAATTGTTTGTCGTAGCCAATTAATCACTTTCCAGTAAGTCTGGTAGAGTTGCATGAGACAGCGACTGTTTGATACCTGGATTGTCTGGCTCGGGCGCACGTGTTCTCATACATCACCCGGCATCTTCTTGTGCCTGATCTGAGAGTGAAATGAAATGGGTGTGGCGCCGTGTTGCAACTGTCTGGCAGCTGTGGCGGTGGTAATACCTATTGTCTGCTGCGCCGTGCTGCGCCGGCGAACGCCAGTCATTGTTCTCTCATTGTTACGGCGCAACTAACAAGCGAGGGATTCATTTGGATTGAACGCAACCATTTGGTTGTATTAATTTGTCTAAAATAACTGTATTGTATGAATGTCAGAATTATTATTATTCAAAGTACAAAGATGAAACACTGTTCTAGTGTAGCAGTTGGTGTGAAATTTATTTAGCGTTGTTTATAAAACGGATTAGTAAATTCGGAATTGTGTTGATCCTGATCATTTGCTATTTTTAAATTATGTTTTTTTTCTTAAATATGTATTGTCACACCTAGCTTTATTATCACCTCAATGATGCAGCCACCTCATGATTAAGGTCATCGTAGAACAGTCCCAAGTTATTTCCATAACAATAAAGTATAACAAATTATCATGCTTTTTGGTCACCTTGTTAAATTTAATGTGGTAACTTTTGGACCAGTGGGGACCAGTGAGGTTCCAATGTATATTAACAAAAATATTACGTAATTTCATCTTGAGAAGTAAAATTGGTATACGAATGAACAGGTCAGCCAGGGGTTTAGGAGTACAGAATTGTTCTATGGGATGAACTAGATAAGTATTATGGAAGAACCATGCCTTTACTCGAGATATTAGCATGTCAACACTGCGTAAACAAAACCCGATCAACTGAAGTGTACAATAGACAGATTGACAGTTCAAACAAAAGATCGTACCCAATCTATTGAAGATGATTTTAGAATTCATAGAAACAGCATGTTATTTCGCTAGCAGACTGAGCTGATTAATTACCTGCGAGCTAACTCTGGTGCAAAGAGCTCCTTGGCTGCAAGCAGACGGACACCGTGGCACCAGTTTTTTAGGTATTAATTAGCGTTGACCATTTCACAACCTACACGTGAATCCGCCACACTCGCTGACCTAGGTAGGTTCCCGACAGATGTAGTAAGTGCAGATGGGTTTTGGTCAACACACGATTATGTATGAATTTAATCAGAAGCTGATTGTTCAGACCGCTTGACATTTTACTCACTGTATTGAATATCTATCTTGGAGACAATCGATGCTCTTGCCCACAAGTTCAAGTTCATGCATTTGACATTCTGTCTGGGGCAAACATATGTTTTAATTGTTCTTGGATTTGGGTATTTTCATAAAACCTATGATTTTTTTATTTTCAACAATACCATAAAATTATGACCCTTAAAAACATTGGCAAAATATGACAAAAGTCAATGTGGGTTGACTGGAGGAGGATGTTTCCCCCTTTCGTTAGCATTTAGCTGCTTTTCCATCCACAGAAATATTCATACTAATCTATTTTAAATGTTTACCAAATCCTTCCACTTTCGGCCCATGGGGGTGTAATGATTTTGGTCTCTGCATTAATAGTTTAATGGTAGTTTTCCTGAATTGATATGTTTTATGAATGACAGTTTAGCTCACCAAAGACATGCAGCAGTCTATTAACAGGGCCACTTTCCTATCGGAGATATGTATCAGTTTTTATATTGTGGTAGTTCCTGAAATCTGATCTCAGACGAATACCATTGGAAACAATTTCCTCGTAGAGATGGCTGACAGAAATCAAATATCCGGTACATTATTTATCCAGTATTTTTTCTGTGTTGGTATCCAGATGTCTAGTGCAGATAAGTAGCGCACACACACTTACGTGTGTGCATATGTGTGTGTGCGTGTGGGGTATGTGTACATATATTGAGTGCATATAATATGTACAATGCACGCACGTGTGCAAACATTTACTTTGTGTAACAAACAATGTATTTGCATAGTACTTCTCATTGACTCATTTTTAACAATTATATGATGACGGAGGACTCTAAATATGTGAGTTTTAATCATATAAATTACCAGCTTTTACAGTAACAGGTTACACATTTACTCCGCGTACGTGATATTTTACTTGCCCAAGTAGGCTACCGGTAGTACAGACACCAGGTAGAATGGACTTTCATTTATTTCATCCAGAAGATTCGGTGAAGAGTGAACAAAAATATCCTAGGTTTTGATACACCATCAGGTGGGCCCAAACCCCGATAGTATCGATTCACAGTCCAACATTCTACCGCCATGTTACTATGCCATGTTACCATGCCGCCACACTTTGATGTTTGTGACGTCATCGTCAGGTAGATTCAGTGTCAAAGCAGGAGGTGTCCTGTGTCATGGCTGTAGTCTTGTCACGCGTCCCTATGGGCACCTCTACTCATGTCCCACTCCCCTTCTAGGTGTTGGTGACACCTTGTCTTATTAATTGTCATTGTCACACGACCATTATCTTTGGTAGGGTACAGGTGGGATTTGCTGAAGAAGATTGTATGTTGTATTTGTAGCAGCATGTGTGGGCATGATTACGTGGTGGTGTGTGTACGTGTGCACGCGTGTGCGTCCATGTTTAGTGCGTGGGTATGGGTGTATGTTTTACATGTTTGCGAGTGTGGTTGGTGTGTGTGTGTAGGTTTGCGAGTTTGTGAATGCATTTGTATGTGATGTCATTGTTAGTATGTATGCGTTTGTGTGTGATGGGCTGCGAATGCGTGCATGCATAGGTCTTTGTTTTCCGTGTTCATGCATGTCTAGTTGTAGTTTTATGTATGGGTGTGCCTGCATGTGAGCATGTATGGCCATGTCTTTATCTGCACATATATTTCCAATGTTCTGAGGTGTATAAGTTAGCCCAGTCAATGCAGTGTAATAGCCCACTTATCCATTACTGTGCCAGGAACTAATCTGCAGCCTGTCAGCCAAGAATAACTGCACTGATCATTGTAAACTGAGACATAGATTACGGCAACATATACTGTATGTATATGTATCAATAACTGTGCCTAGTCACTTTGAACGAGTAGATGTAGATTGTGTATCAATTCATCATGAGGTCTCCATTAGACAACAGGGACTTTAACTACACGGGTTTTTGCCATGAATATTTACAAGAACGCATAATGGTTGGACTGCTGATGTTTACTGTACAAACATACCATGACTTGTACACCAGGTATCATTTGAAATAATAAAAGCCAGCACCCATCCAAGACAGATATGTATTTTCTCTTGTACTTATGACTGATATGCATTTTTGTTTGTGTTCATAAACAACTACGTATGGTCATTGCAAGAATAGTGTTCTGGCATTTGTGCACAGGGTCTTGACTTGTGCATACAAACCAGTAATGCTCTTCTTTTGCTTTGTCGTTTTGCACAATCAAAGAGAAAGCCTGTAGAAATAAGACAACCGTTAAAAACATATTTTTCAATGACAAGGAAATATGAAGAATTGCAAAAAGTAATATTAATTTAGTAATTAATCAATAGAATCTTTTCCTTGTTTGTGTCGTACCGCTAACTATTGCATTTCAGTTAGGTAATGGCAGACAGTATTGGGGGATTAACTACTCAGGACTCTATTTCATTTAACTTACATTAATAAAATATATATCTATATAATCACATAACACAGGTACTTATCTCAATCACAATGTTTATTAACAGCTGCCAATGTTAACAGAAGTACAATTACGGAAACTAAACATTTACAACCAAATACACCTAAAACTACACGTGGCTCTGCTACTCTCTACCCAAACCAAGGTTTATCCACCCACGAGACTTACCGTCAAAAAGCCCAGAGTTCATCCCACCTGCTCTATTTATAATCTCCCCCTTGGGTGGCAAAAACAGTCACATGACTCATAAAAACCATGCCCTCTGGTGGGAATATCCCTCAGTACTGCCCTCGTGTGGGACTTTCATCCACTTATTTGTTGTGGCTCTACCGTATTGGAAGGAAATTCTCTTAAGGAAAAATGGATATGTCCAAATATCAAGTGCAGCTGTTGTCTTTCTCATATTGCTGCTACAATTGCACTCCCAGTACAGAATCACAAGTAACAAGTTGATTTGCAGATGAATCATAGAAGCGAAACCAGGTCTGCGTAAACATTCTGTAGAAGAATTAAGATGTATTGATTCTTAATGTACTCATGTCTGACAAAGTATGCTGATGACCTCTACAAATGACATTGCCAGTTTCTGTTAGACAAGTACATGTCAGACCTCTGTTACAAAGTGACCCACTCAGTATATATATATCTTAATAATACACCTCATTGTGCTCAACTAAGATCAATACAGCATGGTTTGACCTTCGAATGATGACGAATAATTCACAATCCAAAGCTGGACGAAATATCCTCTCTTTTTTTCCCATTATTTCTCCTTATCGCTCTGTAATCCTCATTGCTAAAATAATCTGCCCTTGACATTATCCAGTTCCATCCTGTTAGCTTGTAGCCTCCTCATGGACCAATGGTAGTGTTCTATGTTCAGTTCAAGTTGATCTACTAGAAAAATTTGAAATTGAATTCAGTTCCCGTTGCCATGTGAACAAATTAGTGTTTTACGACTTCCATTTCCTAAAGTCCAGGCAAGTCGTTTTTCATGAGGTGTATTGAATAGTTCCACCAGATGCCTGTTTCAGTTTCCCTAGAAGAAAATGCATGACATTTCAATAATTAACAGAAATAGTTCGCATCCGTGACTGATAGATGAACACGCGTTATACTGCAATTGGCATCTGTTAATGAAACCTGGTTTATTTGATGAGAAACGAAATCCTACATGTTGTCTTTTGTTGCACATACAGATGTGCTGGATATTACCTTGCTTTGTAATTTGAAATATGAGAACATAGCCTTAATATATATTTGACTTTACAAAACTACACTTACGCTATATTTTGATAAGTGGAATGGATTGCATGTTGCTAATTGGTATCTACCTTTAATCAAATGATTCATTGTCATTAGCAAATAAATAAATGGCCTGTACAGGATGTTTGTATAAATTTCATTGTTATTTTACATGTATATTGAATTTATGGTGGAGATTTGTTTTCATTATCTTAAAAGGTTTTTACATCTCACAGACTATTGCAACAAGCACCTTGTACAAGATTCTCCACAACAGTTGGCAGTCTTTTTAAACATCTTTAAGATGCATAAATCAGACTGCAAATAAGTCACATCCGGTGGCTAGGCATGAGCCATAATGTAACTAGCATAACTATAAAAAATAGCATTACATAGAGCTATAATTACAGTACAAGTGATGTTTAGCAGCGTAGTTCCACTCATAGATGTTCGGCTCATACTTTTTCCTTACCTCTTCATTGTCGCCATGGTTCTCGGTCGTACACTCTAATGCATCCATTCATCAGTTAACTGCATCCTGATTGGAATCAACACACCGGAAAAACTACCACTAATATCACGTGTCACTTTTTCACATAGGTATAGAAAATGACAAAATTGCTATCCGCCCAAAGTGCTGTGTCTTGTGTTCGGCACTGGCATGGTTTCAGGTAACTTGTCGTTGTCATTCAGGTATTATTCTATATGGGATGTGAGTCATGATTAAGTAACATTTTCCACCGTGGATGAATGAGAAGCGTAAGGCGTTGCTGTGTGTGTGCGCAAGTTTTTATAAAAATGCTTGATGTGAGTAATGTATGAGGGTATGAGAACCCTCTTTGCCACCTACACAAAGTAATCACACTGGCAGGTAATTACAAGTGTACAGTGTTTTTTGTTTTGATTAAACCATAATTTAGGAAGCTGGTTTTTATTAGTTTTCCTCCTGTACACAATATCTGCTGAGCCCAGTTCAGCAGCAGGCAATAAAAGAACGGTTGTCTGTCATTCAGCACCACTGAAATTGTCAGTTCTGTCTGAATTAGCTGTCTCTCCCTCACTTCAGTGGTTATTTTAAAGGATTAGTTCCAATTAAATATCTTGTTCTGTTTGTTATGGAACTTTTAGAGTTGGTGTACATAGACGATTAATTCATGTAGTGTATGAATGCACTTCCCACTTCAGGGGAATACTGTAGGAGCTGGTCTCTGTACAGACTTCTTTTTTGTTTTTTGTTGGATATGGTCAACATACTTTTTGTAATTATATTGCATCAGTTCTGATTCTAGTAACAGCACTAATTATTTGATATACCGGTAGTTCAATTGAAATGTAAGGCCATTGCCGGTTTTATCAGATACTGATAACACCAACAGTTAAAGCACAATAAATTTTCTGTAATCGCAACAAACAAAATTTGAAGGTTATGCAATCGTAATCAAGACTATAATAATACCCAATTCATACAATGAATAATTTATGAAATGCCTATCAGATACAGCAGATGGAAAGAAATCGATCTGGCCAAACATCCTGCCTTTCGGGATTTGTGCATATTCCAGTTTTTTCTTTCCCCGAGGGCAGCGTGTGATATTGTTTTTTGGTACAACAATGGTTATGGCTTCGTATTAACATGTTCCATTAGATTGTGTTCTCTAGCTCAGCAGTTAGAGCACCAGACATTCAGTCAGGATAATCAACGTTTGAGTCCAACTACTGCCATTTAAAAGCAGTTTTATTCACCCGTACATCCTTTGGGAGTACACCTAGATTCATAGTTACCTTCTATGTGTTGTCTAAAGCCAGTCGAAGTAAAGACAAATATGTTGAGGAACTATGGATTCAACAATCTACAAAAACCCACATTGGTACTGCATTAGTTGCCAAGTGTCAGTCTGCTGTAACCAACTTGAATGATGCAAAACACTAGAGTGACTTTTAAGATGTTTACTGCTTCCCAAAATAAAATTTATTTTCAATGACTTTTGGATACTGACTCTGAGACTGTATCAGACTTAGTGTTTCACCAATTAGGTTAAGGATGTATTTGTGAATGATCATCTACTTTCAATCCTCCTCCACTATCTCTGTCACCTCCATGTCTCTCCTCACCATGACACCCTGTCCGTTGCGTCCTCCTCCACAACCTCTGTCACCTCCATGTCTCACCTCACCATGACACCCTGTCCGTTGCGTCCTCTTCCATAACCTCTGTCACCTCCATGTCTCTCCTCACCATGACGCCCTGTCCATTGCATCCTCCTCCACAACCTCTGTCACCTCCATGTCTCTCCTCACCATGACACCCTGTCCGTTGCGTCCTCTTCCATAACCTCTGTCACCTCCATGTCTCTCCTCACCATGACGCCCTGTCCATTGCATCCTCCTCCACAACCTCTGTCACCTCCATGTCTCTCCTCACCATGACACCCTGTCCATTGCATCCTCCTCCACAACCTCTGTCACCTCCATGTCTCTCCTCACCATGACACCCTGTCCATTGCATCCTCCTCCACAACCTCTGTCACCTCCATGTCTCTCCTCACCACGACACCCTGCCCATTGCATCCTCCTCCACAACCTTTGTCACCTCCATGTCTCTCCTCACCACGACACCCTGTCCATTGCATCCTCCTCCACAACCTCTCACCTCCATGTCTCTCCTCACCATGACACCCTGTCCGTTGCATCCTCTTCCACACCCTCTGTCACCTCCATGTCTCTCCTCACCATGACACCCTGTCCATTGCATCCTCCTCCACAACCTCTGTCACCTCCATGTCTCTCCTCACCAAGAAACCGTGTCCGTTGCATCCTCTTCCACAACCTCTGTCACCTCCATGTCTCTCCTCACCATGACACCCTGTCCATTGCATCCTCCTCCACAACCTCTGTTACCTCCATGTCTCTCCTCACCATGACACCCTGTCCATTGCATCCTCTTCCACAACCTCTGTCACCTCCATGTCTCTCCTCACCATGACGCCCTGTCCATTACATCCTCCTCCACAACCTCTGTCACCTCCATGTCCCTCCTAACCACGTTCCTCAGTCCTGTCCACCGGCATCCTCTGTACCTTCTTGATCACATGATCTTGTCTTTTCATACCATACACGTGACAACTACACATGCTATGTAATGTATATGTTTTACGCTTCATTATTTGTCAATGATGACATAAACAAAAGACATGCCACTAACAATCATGACATTGTGTTTACAGCACAGCCTACCACCATGTGACCTGCCGTCATGTGACATGATGCCAACACCAACCGGTTCCGACATCGTGAACACGGCGACTGCGAACATACTACAATCACGGGAGAACTCCCAGGCCACGACCAACCTGGAGGAAAGTACGTATTAAACACCTTTGATGTGCCCGTTTTTGTTACACTCATCCTCGCAAGCCACGGCTGTTTGCCATGCAAAACTAGCCCTGGCAAATCTCCTACGCGAAGTGCGGAAGTTAACTGAGTCAAGTTAACTCGCCAGTCACGACTGCATCACCCATGAGAACAGCGCAAATACCCACCCCATTTGAAGACGGATAAACAACCTCTGGGAATCCCAATATATACACTGTAATGACCCGTTTGCGCATTAGCACAAGCAGCTGAGCGGTATTGTGTATTCGAATAATTGCTTCTACTTCCTAAACATTGCATGTAACACGAGCCACGGTTGGTTGAAATTAGTTTTATTATGACCACCAGACCTGCCGCCAACCAAACTGATCTAGTGAACGATTTCATAGGCTGAGCTTAAATTCAGAGTTTAGCAAAGCGATCAGCCAGGGTGTACTGCTGGCACTGACATAATCAGCAGCAACGACCCCTGGCACGCGAGGAAGATTACACTCAACCTTCAAACTTTCCAAGATGGCAGAAACAGGTGGATATCTCCAAAATGGGATGTCATGGTAGGAGGTTCTTTAACAAGATTGTTGCTAGCACCTTCTGCAGAATTTGTTTGCCAACATTTACCCATCCATCACATGGCCAAGCAACAAAGTTTATCAAGCTACCAGAAATGGATGCCAAAGATGTGTTCACTGTATGACATTGTGTAGAATATTATGCCAGACCCCAGATGTTTTTCTTTGCTACAAAATCATAGGGCAAAGTTATTTAAGCTGGGCTAAGTCATACACGTAAACAAGTTTGATCAGCAAAGCATGACTGAGGTCATGCGCATAATTTTTGATTGTGATGCGGGCAGATCAGTACGTACGGGATCCATCAATTATACAAGAGCTGATTATATAGTTAATCTGTTTCAACATCCACCCCCCCCCTGAAAACCAATGAACACTTGCAACTGTCCGGTTAGTGGCTATTGATGTTTATTTAAATCCATCACTCATTGAATTGTTGCATGTAAATAGAATTATTCAAGCAAAAAAATGACAACACAAAAATCAGGAAAAGCAATTATGACAAAAATGGGAGATTGTTTTGGGAATCACAATATTGAAACGATGTTTGGAAAATGAATAAAAAGCGGGAGATCTCGTACGATATGTGGAGACTTGGAAGATATGACAATTTACCCGTCACCCTATTCACAACCGATTATCCAGAGATTTGGGAGATTCACAACTTGTCCTTTACCCAGTGAACAGGCAATTATCCTCTTTTACGTAAATACTACGTATATAAGACAAGCACTTACAATCTATATATATTTACATAATTCTCGTCGGTAATCAGTGATCAGAACTTGATGACTCACATTGTGGTTGGGTCTGAGAGGTTATCAAAGTCTCTCAAAGGCAAGCATCAGATAAACTCGAGCTGTGCACTCACAACTGAAATAACAGTGCATCCAGTGTCATTAAATGTATTAGCTAATATTGTGCGTCATAACGTGCAGTGCTGACATTGCTCAAATTAACCCGAATGTATAGACTAGGCTTCACACAATGTCACCAGTTTCCACATAAAACTAAAATCAAACAAGAAACCACAGAGAAACATGCCGAAAGGTTATATAAACCTTTTATACAAAGCTAAGAGTCATTGTACCAAGTTTGGAATATAAACATTCAAATACAGTAGTTGCCATTTACAAGTGCAGTAATGTAAATTTTTGCAGAAAATGTAACATATATCTATGCCTGGTTTTTCATACAATATTTTGTAATGTTTATATTTGACCAAAAACCATGTTTTTACTTCCACATGGCCTGTGTTGTAGATATATACGTACACCCTGTTTCACAAACGAAATGGTTGTTCTTGCGACTTGTAGGCAATCGATTCATCACTGTGGGAAAAATACGGTTGGAAAACAAATCGCTGAAATAATTCCACATGAATCAATACTTTTGCTAGACTTGTTTTTTAAGCAAATGAGAGCATTCTAAACACAGAACTATGACACTAAGTAAGGATTCACAATTGATATACAGTCCTACTGCTTCATTTGACATGGCTGATTTAAATGAGTTATGATTCGCAATTTATATAGTTTATATACAGTACTGGTTCATTTATCATGGCTGGATATAAATCAGTCTGACTCTCTTTGCTGTGCTTTAAACTGACCATGCCTGTTTCATTTTTTAATATAATGTTGAGAAAAAGGCCAAAACAGAATTAGAACATACGTTAAGCAGTATGGGCAGAGATATACATAATCTGATTATAGTTATTTGTAATCAGAATCTTGAAAACTGAAACATATAGAGAATACGTAGTATGTTAATCTGTTGGAAAATTATGAAATACCAAAATGGCAAAAAATCAAGTTTAGGTCCAGCGACTACCCTTAATACTTGAATAAATATGTTGGTGCTATACTACAAAAATTGTGCTTAATCAAGGTAAAGCTTTGTTCACAACCGGAATGTTGCACCCACAAAGCATTCACAAATTGTTCATAGAACGTTATGATAGTAAACACCTTATTTGCAGTATTATAAAGACAGGCAGAGCTGACCACAAGTTCCTGGAATTGCCCTTAAATGTTCAGCAAGTTCACCTAGTTAGCACAATCGAGATTGCAAGTAAGATGGCATTCAACTGATCCAGCAAATTTCCTGTTAATAATTGCCACCCCGGGCTTGATAGAATGATTCTGGGTAACACCACAGAAAAAGTTGCTTCAGCCTGCGACATGATGAATGAAAGTTTATTCAACAACAACAGCATAATACATGCACAGTATGGTGAGCTGCTGCTGCTGCTGCTGCTGCTGCTGCTGCCGCTACCACCGCCGCTGCTGCTGCCGCTACCACCGCCGCTGCTGCTGCCGCTGCTGCTGCTGCTGAAAGGACATAGCTGAAGTCATAGACTTACATGTTGCTGTGCATTTCTCAAACTAAAAAAACTCAATATATACAACACAAATTATAAATAAATTACAAAATAATATTCACAACTCATGTATAAACTTGTTACCATTGTGCGTGTGTTACTAATGTATGGGTTTAACTAAACATCATCTTCAATTAACAATTCACAAACTTGAATATTTTTATTAAATTGTGTTAAACTTGGAAGCTAAGTATTGACTCATATTTAGTAAATTGTTCCACGTTTTTATACCCTTGACGGTGAATGACAGCAGTCACAGGGTGGTGTTTGTCTTGTTAACATAGAACAGTTTGCTTTGTCTTGTATCATGCATGTGTATAGCTGCGGTTGGTTCAAATAATGCTTGAACAGACCATTTAAAGAGTGGTTGTTTGCTTCATAAAGTATAATCATAGTCTTGTATTTAACTAAATCATGAAATTTAAGCATGTTTGAGGGATGGGAAAAGACAGCTGTATGGTCTTGGTAATTAAGGTTATAAATAATCCATGTAGTTTTTTACTGTAACAGAGATAATTTTCCTTTTTAGAGTCTAGATTGATAAGTATTTCCCCAGATCTCAGCAATATAACATATATGGTTCAACAAGTGAACTATATAATGTGTGTAATGCTTTAGCAATCAAGAACATGCATAGTTTTATACAAAACTGCTATGTTTTTTGATTAAACCATTTTTATGTGTCCTCGCCATGTTAAGTTTTTATCGATGGTTACTCCAAGGAATTTTTTATATGATACCTGCTCAATGTTTGTCCCATTCAAAACTATATCAACATCTGTTCTAGGTTGTTTGTTATTGTTAAACATTATAAAAGTTGTTTTGGTCAATTGAGCAATAATTTGTTTGCTCGGAACCACAGGTCTAGTTTTTAGTCCAAGGACTGAACCTTGCAGGATTCCACACTTGATTTCCTTTTGTTCTGAGTTACTGTTGTAATAACATACCGGGTAGATATTGTCTACAGTTGGTTAAGTAGCTTTTTGTCCAGTCCACAGCCAGCCCCTTTATTCTGTAGCATTGCAATTTGCTTAACAATATGTTGTGGCCAACAGTTTCAAACGCTTTTTTTAGGTCGATAAAGACATCAATGCTAGCACCATACGTGAGAGAATGTATATTTATATCGGCCTACATCGAGGACTCTGCAATATCGATCTTGTGGGGCTGAAATGGGTTTGATTTGAAGGTCTAAAATGAGACAAGATACTTACATGTAATGCGCAAAAACATCATTTTAGGCCAGTGTTCTTCATTCACATCCAACAACTGACAAGTCATTGCATGCACACACGCACGCACGCACGCACGCACGCACGCACACACTCGCACAAAGAGACGAGCATATTGATCAATTCTCGGTGGAAACAGCCATGCAGTAGACTGGCTCATCCCCGAGAGATTTACACGCACACGGTGCAGCACATACCAAATTAGAAATCATTGCCACAAAAACTCCCCCGGCAGACCAACAAGACAGTACTGATACAACGGCTGGCGGTGTTGTCAGATGACAGCATCAGTCATGTGACATTTCTGGCTGAAATCCGCATAAATTTGTGTAAGTCCGTATGATATTTTGCACTGGTTATTGGCTCATTCCTATGCTGCACTAGTAACAAAGTCTAATATGAACTATCCATATATGTACATAACAAAATCCACTAGTTTTAGACAGAAATTATGTAGCGGTGCTATCAGGCTACAAAACATAATATCTACACCAAACCAAATCTCCTCAGTTTTGTTATAGCGTAAGTTATTTTGTCTTCAAGAGCTAAACATTTCGCATTCGATTTTATGCCTATTGGCCAGAATCCAAAAGATCTATATTGAATATGATGTTGTAGCAAGCTACTAGACATGACTCCTCCATCATTCCAGCCTCCCGGTGTCTCGCTCCTGTCATAAACCAATCCCGGTCATTACCGTTTGATTGCCAGTAAATCTTCCCGTGCATGCATAATTCCGGCTTGTTCCTTCGACATGATCTCACTGGTGAAGCCAACCGAAAAATGGATCGTTTTGTGTTCAACCGAACGAAAGAAAAACAACTGATTTGGCACTGACGCTGTAATACGTAATGGAGGCACAGTATCCATTGAATTGTTGCCAGTTCCACTGGACAGGAAAGGGACACTCTAGATTGTACACGTGGCCAATTTCCTGCCTTGGCCTGCATATCAGAATGTCATCAATCCCAGGTTTTGTCTTAGTTAAGTTACAGACATCTGCCCTGTTTATTTGTCATGTCTTGATATAGTTATTGACATACTTTTGTCTGTGTTAGCTTTATGTAGTAATGCACCAAAACTCAAAGTCATTTCTTAAGGCACAACTATCTGGTAAAATACCACAGTTAGTGAGTATTACCGACAGAGATTGCCAACTCTGTGAATTCATGACAGGACACGTCCTACATTCCCCTGGCATAGACGCCAAATCAAAGTGACCAACAGCATTTGTCTCTTCCTAAAAACCTACTCATAACAGTTCTGTTGCTGTTTCATATACCGTACTATATAATTGTGATTATGTAAAATTTGTTAATCTTTTCCTGCATTACTGCGTTAGATATTAATACATTTATTTAAATAAGGGATTACAAGCCAGATTACTTATCCCCACTGTCATTGATGATATATGATACTATGAATGTATTATGCTTTTTATCATCAAGACAAGTCATTCATTCATTCATTCATTCATTCATTCATTCATTCATTCATAAAGACGCAGGCAGAGTGGAGTGAACAAATTCAAAATTGCTCTTGTTTTGAAACGGCGTACATGTAAACCATAGTCCTCTCTGTCAATGGTCTAAATCACACCAGTAATTTTGATGTGGTTGTATCAATGTGCCTAGAACATCTGTGCAGACTTCACCCGTACGAGACAAACCATTGATTAGCTAGCAACACCGGGAGACAGTAATTAATTAGCACACACTCTAGTACATCCACTTCACGAATTATGTCTGTAAACATGACTGTATTAGTTTCACAGCCAATTCTTTCTATGGTTCATTAAATTGATAATGGTACACGTTACAGCATAAATATACCATATATTAATGTAGAATGTTTAGACTGTAATGACATAGGCCTGCCCATAAATCTTCAACACTGACGGTGAGCTACAAAAGATGTCCACCGGATAATTTATTGGCCTCTTAAAATTCCCATTTTGTGCCATTTATGACGATAAATATACCTTCCAATAAGTTCTAAAAATTACATATAACATTGTTAATTTATATGTAATTTGGTATAATTTTTTTTTAGAGAATTTGCTCATTTTAATTATAAAAAATCCCCAACTTGCTGTTTATTAGTTAACCAATGAGAACCATCATACAGCAACGCAGCACTCGATATTAAGATCATAAGACATAACTCACCATAATGCAACATTGCCAGCATCACTACACTCAGGCCTTTATAGTTCAGTTAGCCTCCAATCAAAAGACGTCATCGTTACCATGGTAACAGAGGATTCTTGATTGCGTTATATAAGTAGAACCACTTCAGGGCCACAGTGCATTTGTAGTTTCTTCTATTATCTCTGCCAAGTAATGTCTTACACATCTAAAGCATACGTTGGATACACTGGAAGATTCGGCTGAACTGTCTAAATGCGTTTGTGTAACAAACAAGTCTTTGTCCAATTTTTTGTGAGTCATGCTGTTGAAATTGTGGTCTGTCTTGAGTTAACCATTGATAATCAAATACTTTAAAAATTACGTGTATATTTGATGTTGTAAGAACAGGTTTTAGCCACTAGAAATAGACATGTTACAGTAGCTAGTCAAGTTAGTATATAATTTTGCAATATACACAAAATTGTATTTTTTCAGTATTAGACTTCATCTACCTGTGACTAATGATGCAATAGTATTGCCATCTGGTGGCATATTTAGATGGTAAAACCCAGCCATATTGGAACAAGTCAGCAGGATATGATTAAAATACCTCATCAATTGATTTGGCTCATCCTAAATCAGATTGTGTGATGTTCCAGTATGTAATTTAGTTAATAGTGTAAGTAATGTGCATATTTGGTTTAATAAGAATGCAAACTTTGGTTAAAATCATTGGGAGAAATTATTTTTAATATTAGATATATATATGTATAGATGCATAGCTACTTTGCCATTTTTCACACAAAATTAATGTTTATCTAACGATTTCAAGAAAACAAAATAAGATATTTTCCCAGGTAAGTTAACAAGTCAATGTATACTGGGTAGATTGTAATTTTGACAAAATGAGACAAGCATTCAGATCTGGGAAGAACCATTAAAGACCACTCAGAAACAAAACTATTTGGAGTAATATCAATCTGAATTAAACACTGAGATAAACCTAATTTTATGTATGCGTAAATATAGCTCTTTTTGATACTATAGTTGTAGATCAAGTTTGTTACGTGCTGAGTATCTGCTGCAAAAAACTTATCACTTTTTCACAAAGATCTGTTCGTGTGGATTCTTATGATTTTTTTATTCTGGCATCGCACAAAATGTAAAAATGTGTAGGTTTTCTTAATTAACGATCTGTTCCGTTTCCGTTTGACCTTTGTGCAGTGCTTTCAGGTATTTATGTGTTCACTTTAACCTTCAGTGCTAGTTGTGTCAGTGCTGATCATAGTCAATGTATTGGTGCGTTTTATTGCACGGCTAGCTGTCGTTTCTAGGCTGTAGGTGGAGTGTTTTAGATGTTTGTTATGCGTCTGTGTGCAACATATGTTGGAATATCCTATCAAAATTACAACAAAGTCAGCTATACTTTACATCCCATTATTCATAAATAAATAACATTTTAAGTAAACAAAATATTTCCTTGTAACTTATATTTTCCCCCCATGTGTCTTATTTTGGAATGCATGCATTAATATAATAACAGTTGAGACAAGAGTATGCTATAAATAAACGGTACCATCTTTTCAGTCATCAACTACAATATGTATATTCAGTTGGGTGTAGTGCAAATTACAAATATTTATCTGCCATTTGTTGTTTTCTACATATAAACAAGTAGTTCAGTCATAATTGCATTTGCACGCCCATTCGATTACAAATTAAACATTACCGGTAAGTTGATACGAGACAACCTGTCAGCATATTGACACAGTCATTTAAATTTATTGTTACCTTTAGTACATACAAATCAAAACAAAATTGTACGTAATGTAATAACATAAAAATTAACAATCGGGGAGTAGCATTGTATAATGTTATACATGTACTCCCTGTTATATAATTCAGTATATATCACAGCAATAAACGCAAAAATAGCATGCAGCCGTAAACAAACTAATCGCGACTGTGCTGCATGTTATAGATTAACATCATTGTGTAATGTAAATGGTTTAAGTGTACATTTGTAGTGCATTCTTGAATTGGTAGAAGAATAAGCAGACATCGCATAATAAAATCCTATATTATTTCATGAAATGAGTGGGATTGCACTCACTTAGAGCCACCACCTTCCTTCCAGCCAGGCCATTGTGCAGATAGAGAGCAGACATGCAAAATTGCAAATGCAATCATGATAATGCCAGGAACCGTCTGTTTGGTGCTGACTTGGATATCGTGATTGTTAGGCATGTGCGCGCATGCATGCATGCTGATGGGCCGTTCAAGCCATGACAAAATGTTATGTTTGTATGTCTAGAGAGAAGTTTGTCTTTAAGTAGTCTGTTTAACATTGCGTCCAGTGTCTGCAGTGTCTCACTTGATTTCGAGTTTCAGTACCAAATCTCGAACTGCTTAAACTAGTGTCCATGCCACGTGGTTTGAATTGTACAACATCTGTTTAATGCTGTGTTCACACAGAAAACTTTACACAACTTAACTTTAAACCGGTTTATGATGTACAATTGTTCGCAATGTCATGTGTCCTTTCTCTAATTGTTCCAAGCTATGTAATTGTCATACAAGTTAGCCGCTTAATTAAATCACTTATGCTCTGTGTGAACACAGCATTATTTTATTTTTTAAACAGTTTGTTTTGTTCCCATCTGTAGAATTGTAATCATTGAATGTCACTCCCACTTTTTAAGTTTAATTCTTGCAATTTTGTGAGGCTGTTCGACAGATTTGTTTGAAAAGATAATATCGCATATCAGTTTTGCTGTATAAAACTGTAATCCCTGAGGCAGCTGTAATGAAGCGTCATTCTGCATCATTACTTGATAACGTATGACAGAGATAATGAATCACAAGAACTTCTGTATGTTCTCCTTCTACCTGTTATTTGACAGTGACAAAGTCAGCATAGTGTTTTATAATAACTTAATATCATGTTTTACATATTTATTTCATTATTACTTAAAATTTTTATGAATTATTTATTTAGTAAATTTTTTAACTTATTACATTATTTACTTTTAATTTTATCTATTTACATTTCCAACTTAATTACTTTTAAAAAGCTGTATATTTTTATGCCTATTTATATATAGCAATTGTATATGTGTTTTACCTGAAATAAATGTATTCGTAATTCTTGAAACGTTACTTCCAGTCAAAATCGCAATTGATGAAATGCTATTAGGATTATTTTGACAAAGATAGTATTGCAGCAATTCATTACTCTTCTTCTTAACAAGCATTAAACACCAGCCAGAGAGCGGACATAGTTTGTGTTGCTGTGGCTCTAGTACTCATTTCTTCTCTTGGTTATGGGCTCAAAGAAGCATGGTTGAGTCTAACATCATCCATTTGTTGCCGTGTCTGCCCGTGGTTATATCTGCCACTGATGACATGGTTGAGTCTAACATCATCCATTTGTTGCCGTGTCTGCCCGTGGTTATATCTGTCACTGATGACATGGTTGAGTCTAACATCATCCATTTGTTGCCGTGTCTGCCCGTGGTTATATCTGCCACTGATGACATGGTTGAGTCTAACATCATCCATTTGTTGCCGTGTCTGCCCGTGGTTATATCTGTCACTGATGACATGGTTGAGTCTAACATCATCCATTTGTTGCCGTGTCTGCCCGTGGTTATATCTGCCACTGATGACATGGTTGAGTCTAACATCATCCATTTGTTGCCGTGTCTGCCCGTGGTTATATCTGCCACTGATGACATGGTTGAGTCTAACATCATCCATTTGTTGCCGTGTCTGCCCGTGGTTATATCTGCCACTGATGACATGGTTGAGTCTAACATCATCCATTTGTTGCCGTGTCTGCCCGTGGTTATATCTGCCACTGATGACATGGTTGAGTCTAACATCATCCATTTGTAGCCGTGTCTGCCCGTGGTTATATCTGCCACTGATGACATGGTTGAGTCTAACATCATCCATTTGTTGCCGTGTCTGCCCGTGGTTATATCTGCCACTGATGACATGGTTGAGTCTAACATCATCCATTTGTTGCCGTGTCTGCCCGTGGTTATATCTGCCACTGATGCCATGGTTGAGTCTAACATCATCCATTTGTTGCCGTGTCTGCCCGTGGTTATATCTGCCACTGATGCCATGGTTGAGTCTAACATCATCCATTTGTTGCCGTGTCTGCCCGTGGTTATATCTGCCACTGATGACATGGTTGAGTCTAACATCATCCATTTGTTGCCGTGTCTGCCCGTGGTTATATCTGCCACTGATGACATGGTTGAGTCTAACATCATCCATTTGTTGCCGTGTCTGCCCGTGGTTATATCTGCCACTGATGACATGGTTGAGTCTAACATCATCCATTTGTTGCCGTGTCTGCCCGTGGTTATATCTGCCACTGATGACATGGTTGAGTCTAACATCATCCATTTGTTGCCGTGTCTGCCCGTGGTTATATCTGCCACTGATGACATGGTTGAGTCTAACATCATCCATTTGTTGCCGTGTCTGCCCGTGGTTATATCTGTCACTGATGACATGGTTGAGTCTAACATCATCCATTTGTTGCCGTGTCTGCCCGTGGTTATATCTGTCACTGATGACATGGTTGAGTCTAACATCATCCATTTGTTGCCGTGTCTGCCCGTGGTTATATCTGCCACTGATGACATGGTTGAGTCTAACATCATCCATTTGTTGCCGTGTCTGCCCGTGGTTATATCTGCCACTGATGCCATGTTTGAGTCTAACATCATCCATTTGTTGCCGTGTCTGCCCGTGGTTATATCTGCCACTGATGACATGGTTGAGTCTAACATCATCCATTTGTTGCCGTGTCTGCCCGTGGTTATATCTGCCACTGATGACATGGTTGAGTCTAACATCATCCATTTGTTGCCGTGTCTGCCCGTGGTTATATCTGCCACTGATGACATGGTTGAGTCTAACATCATCCATTTGTTGCCGTGTCTGCCCGTGGTTATATCTGCCACTGATGACATGGTTGAGTCTAACATCATCCATTTGTTGCCGTGTCTGCCCGTGGTTATATCTGTCACTGATGACATGGTTGAGTCTAACATCATCCATTTGTTGCCGTGTCTGCCCGTGGTTATATCTGTCACTGATGACATGGTTGAGTCTAACATCATCCATTTGTTGCCGTGTCTGCCCGTGGTTATATCTGTCACTGATGACATGGTTGAGTCTAACATCATCCATTTGTTGCCGTGTCTGCCCGTGGTTATATCTGCCACTGATGACATGGTTGAGTCTAACATCATCCATTTGTTGCCGTGTCTGCCCGTGGTTATATCTGCCACTGATGCCATGTTTGAGTCTAACATCATCCATTTGTTGCCGTGTCTGCCCGTGGTTATATCTGCCACTGATGACATGGTTGAGTCTAACATCATCCATTTGTTGCCGTGTCTGCCCGTGGTTATATCTGTCACTGATGACATGGTTGAGTCTAACATCATCCATTTGTTGCCGTGTCTGCCCGTGGTTATATCTGCCACTGATGACATGGTTGAGTCTAACATCATCCATTTGTTGCCGTGTCTGCCCGTGGTTATATCTGCCACTGATGACATGGTTGAGTCTAACATCATCCATTTGTAGCCGTGTCTGCCCGTGGTTATATCTGTCACTGATGACATGCGGTTATGACTATCATTGTCTTCATTCACTGATAATTTAGTCCATCATGTCCGCATCAGATGTGCCGTTTGTTGTTTATCTGTGGCTGTGCGTGTCATTGTCTGTACGCACCATATGTCATTCTCTGTATGTTTTAACTCACTCATTCACTCACCCAGTCACCCACCCACGTCTCCGGATGCCTCTGTCCATCGTTGCTGTTTACAAAGACAAAGCTTCCACCCCACATCTTTATATCTCCTGTGTCATTTTAGTCATATCTCTATGTGGCTTGGTCTGTTATTGTATGTGGTTGGGCATGTCATTATCTAGTTGTGCATATCGTTGTCTAGTTTGGCTTATCTGAATGCTTGTACTTGTGCGTGCGTGCGTGCGTGCGTGCGTGCGTGCGTGAGTGCGTGCGTGAGTGCGAGCGTTTTGTCAATGATGAATTGCTTAATTTCTCTGTTCTGTTTCACAAACTTTGTGGGGGGTGACAAACAACAAGGTGGCACATTTAACTTGTCTCGGGAAACACTGAACTGAAGACGTAGAGTCAGCTGCAGATTCACAACTCAGTCACTTGGCCTCTGGGAAACCAACTAATTCCTGCGGCAGACAGAGCAACAACACTCACATAATAGAATTAATCCCAATAACCTGTAAACCAGCCATCTGTGATGTCACGTATATGAAGCGTGTGCTGGCATGCATGCATGCATAATTGTGGGTATCAACAGAATGTCAGACCAGCGCTAACAGTGTCGGTGTGTCGCGCCAATAGTGTCGGTGTGTCTCGTCAGTGGTGTCGGTGTGTCATGAGGGTAAAATGTCAGGCATTAACAGTGGCTGTGCGTTGTGTCAACAGTGTCGGTATGTCTTGAAAGTTGAGACAGACATTGACAGTGTCAGTGAAGATGGTGGAGACAGTAATGCTGGATCATTGAGAGGACAGCACCGACAATAGTGTATGTAATTATAATAAAACGTCAAACTAGTAATATTTTTATTTAACAAGATTGCAGAGCTAGAATATGTCGGAATATGTTCAGTAGTCTACTGGTGGGTGTTCTAATCCTGCGTCCTAATGTTTTATGCCGTTTTTAACAAAAATTTATTCATTTTTCCATAAAATATATCTGTGTGCTAAATCTCTAATACGTATTCCATCAGATGTGTTCAAACAAACTTTTAAAAACGTTGTTTTGAGTGAATTATGAAACTGAAACCAGCAAAATCCAAATCATACATCCTATCTCACTCTAAAATAGGCCAAGAGCTTTAGAACATGAGATTTCAGCGACTCAATTTACAGCGTGACAAAAACTACCTTCCGGTCATGAATATATTAGTGTGTATTCTAATAGCTATGACATGGACTTTGAAGACCTAGAAACTACAGATTGTTTCCTGCTTTTACGGAGAAAATCAATGGATGTGAAAGTATTCTGTTTTCTAGTTTTACTCGCCATCAGAGGGAAGAGGTAATTTATTATTCACAGTATATTGATTGGCACAGCCAGTGCAGGGCTTGAAGCCATTCAGCTGAGAAGATGTTAGTGTACCTTGCTCGGATCGATTCACCATATTTGGTATAAAAAGATTGACGGGTCAGTGACTGTCTTCAGACTGTTTTTAATTATGCTGATTTTTGCATTGCCTTGGTAACACATGGGATAGTTGCAACGTCATACGGTCATTGTTTGTTTTAACTACCTAATGACATTTTATATTCAGTTTATTGCTGCATGAGAAAATGCATTGGTAAAATGTGCTTTGGTAATAAAGAACACTGTCAAGCATCGGTTCTAAAGTTAATGTAGTGTGCAGTAAAGTACAAACACTCTATCGTATGCTGTTGTTGTATCCATTTAGACAGTGGATGTTCTCAGCTGTAGTTTCTCAGTAGGTTCATTTGGGACAGGAATTGTATACACTCAAGAAGGCCTGATGATTTACCAGGCATCAATTGGATGATAAATTTACACTTAACACCATGTCACCTTGCTCATGTGTCTGTCTTGCTTGCTCCAGCTCTTAGTGAGCTTACCACACATGAATCTCTCGTAGCTCCAGGAGCTCTATAATTCTAAACTCATGCCTACCATCTCACTGCTCCGGTCTCAATGAGCTGTCTGTGTGAGCCCTCAATGAGTTCTATGACTCATATATATGTCACATTTCTCCATGACTCAATGAGCTATATGATTTATATATGTCTCATTGCTGCAGGTCTGAATGAGCTGTACGAATCATATATATATATATATATATACAGTGCCAGTATGTAACAAAGTACATTTTTGGTACATTACTTTTACTTGTAACGAAGTACATTTATCTGTACTTTTTTACTTCCATATTTTTAGTTACTTTTTATGCTATGACTCCACCGATGAAGCAGCTTCACCGGGCTTTTGTTTGCATTGGTAATCTGTGACTGACTACACTTTGGAGGAATCATGGCTTCTTTTGTGCTAGCCCTAGTGTTTACAAGCAGGTGATATTGGAACAGTGTGATTGCTGCCTCACCTAAGGGATTCAATGGTCTTTTAAACCACAGTCAGAACCCCTTTTCACACAAGGCTATGGGGACAGGGCTCATTGGCTTCCCATTCATCATCATCATCATTGTGCAGCTGTTGTGTCCTGTGGTTGGGCGAAGGCCTCAGTATGTTGTTTCCAAATCTGCATGTCTTGTGCTATTATCTGCCAGATGGTGCCCTTCCAGTACTCGTCTAGTCCATCTCTCCACCGGTCTTCCTCTAGATCGTTTCCCTTCGTAAGGTCTCCAGGTTGTGATATGCGAAGTCCATCAGTTATCTTGTAGCCTACTGATGTGCCCTGCCCAGGTCCACTTCTGTCTTCTGATTTGTTCTATCACGTCTATGACCTTTGTCTTCTCTCTTACCGAGATGTTTGTTTTTCTCTCCCGATATATGATGTTTACATAATTCTTTCCATCTATGTGCGGCTGCTAGCTTGTTCTTTGCCTGGATGGTGAGTGCCCATGTTTCCGCGCCGTATATTATCGCTGGAAGTACGCATGAGTTGTAGACTTGTCTCTTCAAGCAAGTTCCAAAGTTACCCTTGAAGATGTCGCAGTGTTTGGCGAATGCTGTCCAGCCGGCGGTGATTCTTATTTGAATCTCCTTGTCTTGGTTTTTGTCTCTGATACTGTATCGCTGTCCCAAATAGACGTAGCTTACAACGTTCCCTATCTGCGTCGTGTTGATATATATTGGTGTGTCATTTTCTAGCATCACTTTTGTCTTTGAAATGTTCATCTTCAGATCTTTTTTTCACTTTCATCAGCTAGGTCCTGCAGCATTTTTTTGTAATTCTTGCAGTGTAGTAGCACATATGAGTATGTCATCGGTGAAGCGAAGATGACTGAGATATTCTCTCAGAGTGTTGCCGTGAACAGCTTGGGCGATATGGTGTCACCATGTCGTACTAAGATTTATGTTGAACTTGTTGCTCTTTTTGTGTAATTTGACTGTCACCGAGCTGTTGGTGTAGATGTCTTTCAGGAATTTGTTGTACATGTCTTCTATTCCCTGTTCTTGAAGGGAGGTCAATATTGCTTGAGTTTGCACCGAGTCAAAAGCCTTCTCGTAGTCGATGAAAGTTATGCAGAGCGGGATATTATATTGTCGGTACTTCTCTTTCAGTTGGTATGAGGTCTGTCAATGAGTACCTGCTTCTGAATCCTGCTTGCTCTCGTGGTTGGTTGTCTTTGGGTGTCTTCTCTAGCCTATTCGTTAGTATCTTTGCAAGTAATTTGTAGATGTTTGAAAACAGACATATCGGTCTGTAGTTCTTTAAGTCTTTCTGATATCCCTTCTTGGAGATTGTCACCATCTTTGCGTTGTTCCATGTGGTGGGTATTCTTTTTTTCTGATAAGTATTTAGTATACAGCTTAGCCAGTATCTTCTCCTGCTTTTAATGTTTCAATGTTTACATGGACATTGCCTGATGTCTTCCCATTCTTCATACCTCTTAGCGCAGCTTTCACCTCCCATGGTGTTGTCTCTGGTACCTCTTTCGGGTCGGTGTGAATTATGGTACTCTGTTCACTGTCATATAGCTTGGTGTAGAATTCCTCTATTCATTCCATGATCATATCTTGGTCTTGTATTTCTCTACCTTGCTTGTCTAGAAGTGTAATCAGTCTGTCTTGACTTAGTGCCTGTGTTCCTCTGGCTTTCTTCAGGCTCTTTGATGCCATAATCGTTTTTCGTATGATCTCTTGTTTGTACTTTCTGATGTCCTCCTTCGCTTTCTTTTTTTATGGTGTTGCACATTTCTGCGCACTCTATTTGTTTTTTATGGTCGCCGTTATCCACCATTTCTCGTCGTTTCTTCAATAGTGCTCATGTTGGTGACGGTATTCTCATCATTACATGCCTGTTGGTCGCTCTTAGTTGGATCATCTCAGTGATGTTTTCACTCATGGTGTCGATGTCATCTAGATCTTCAACTAGTGTCTTGAATCAAT
The DNA here is from genome assembly GCA_963995525.1 of Escarpia spicata. Classification (NCBI taxonomy): domain Eukaryota; kingdom Metazoa; phylum Annelida; class Polychaeta; order Sabellida; family Siboglinidae; genus Escarpia; species Escarpia spicata. The sequence continues at coordinate 41,779,245 of OZ023211.1, read as the reverse complement.
TTCGCAGTTCAAGTTGAAATGTGATCTTTTTTGTTCCTATTTGTGTGGTACCTACATTTGGTGGACTCTTGTTTATAAACTTCTTCCTTTCAGCCTTGATGTCCAGATTGATGTTGGTCCTTATCTTTCTGTGGTCACGCGATGTTGACTTGGTTGATGACAGTTACGTCAGTGACCATGTCTGGCCTGTTTATCAGGGTGTAGTCAATTTCGTTCTTCGTTTCTCCAATTGGGCTTTTTCACATCCATCTCCTCCCTGCTTTCTTCTGGAACATGGTATTCATGATTTTGTACTTTCTTGTTGCCCATTCTACCAAGGTGTCGCCTCTTTCGTTTCTCACACATTCCCATTTATTCACTGACTAATTGCTGGGTACTATTTGACCAGCAGCTTCATCTTATGCTACCATCTTTACTTAGTGGCTACCTGCACGCTACTGACAGTATCACTCCCAAAGGGGTGAAAAACATCCTGATGCAATTGTCTTGAGTCAGTAAGACAGTGGCAAAGCATTAGTGTTTGGCTCATTGAATAGGTAATGCACATTGTACACACATAGGTAATGCACATTGTACACACATAGGTAATGCACATTGTACACACATAGGTAATGCACATTGTACACACATAGGTAATGCACAACATTCATTTTTGATCTGTTCATTATCATGAATAAATAATGTTTATTATTCAGTAGTAGTGTTGTCGGCCTTGGCTTGGCGTATGTGTCCATTCAGAATCTTGCTTGATATTTTTGTCATGGCAACAGTGAGATGGATGGGAATGCCAGAAGCAGAAGCCAGTATGGTGGGAGCAATGTAGGAAGGAACAGGAAGAGTTGTGACTGGATCTGGGATGTCGGAAGAGTTTCCAATTAACATTGGATTGAGGCAAGGAAGTGCCTTAAGCCCATTACTATTTATCATGGTGATGGAACTAATCAGCAGGAAGATCAGCACAAAGGATGTTCTCAGAAAGATTATGTATGTGGACGATCTGGCCATAGTAGCAGAAAGCAAAGAAGAGCTACAAGACATGTTGGAGGAATGGAACTGGGTGTTCAAGAAACACGGACTGAGAATGAGCCTGGAGAACCCAGAAGTGATGTGGGTTGGACAACAGAGAGTGGAATTGGACATCAGGTTGGATGGAAAGGACATTAAGCAAGTGGACGGCTGTGTGTATCTTGGAGGAATTGTTATGGAGGATGGGCGTTCAGATGTGGAGGTACGACGTCGAATACAAGCAGGAGCGAATACTTGGAGAAAGGTAGAGGGAGCCATGATGGACAGAAAAATCTCAAAAAAGCTGAAAGGGAAAGTCCTGAGAGTGTGTGTTACACCGGCATGCCTATATGGTCTGGAGACAGTGGTGCTGACAGAACAACAACAACAGAAGCTGCAAGTTTGTGAAAACAACTGGGTTAGAAGAATAACAAGAACAAAGAGGGTAGACAGAAGAAGGAAGAATGACCGGAAAAAAGAGGTTGGAATTCAATGCAGTGTAACAGGAGGATTATTGAGAAGCCGGATGAGATGGGCAGACCACTTGGCAAGGATGAATGGCAGAAAAATAGCAAAGAGAGCAGAGGCAGAACAACATAAAAGGACACGGGAAAAGGGGAAGGCCATAGTTAAAATAGGAGGACTGCGTGAGAAGGGATATGAAGAGATCAGGGGAGGATGAAAGATGGAGAGAGGGAGCGATGGACAGAAAACTATGGAAGGAAAAGATACAGAGAGTGGTTCAGCTTTACTGTACCTGACCCTCATATATATATATATATATATATATATATATATACATACATACAATCTCAGTGAGCTGTATGTGTGTGCCCTCAATGACTCATATATGTCTCATTTCTCCAGGTCTGAATGAGCTATATAGGTATATGCCTCGTGTTCCAGGTCTCAATGGGTTGTATGACTCATGTATATGCCTCATTGTTCCAGGTCTCAATGAGCTGTCTGTGTGCGCCCTCAATGAGCTGTATGACGAGCTGGAGCACACGTTCCGTGAGAACTCAGAGGTGCTCATCAACAGCCTAGCCCTGCGAGATGAGCTGGAATACGAGAAGGAGCTCAAGAACCAGTTCATCTCCCTCCTCTTCAGTGTGCAGAAGAAGCGCCAGATGAACAAGAAGAAATGTGGCACCAGCAGCCTGAAGAAGCCGAAGGCAGCACTTGGTGCAGAGCCAGGAACGGTGAGTGAATTACGTATAATTTAATTGACCAATAGTCAGTGATTCGCGTTTTTTGTTTTGTTTGTAATTTACTGACTAACAGAGACTTAGCCTGGCTCTGTCGCTTCACAAGGTGCAATACAAGGTGCAATACAAGGTGCAGTACAAGGTGCAATACAAGGTGCAATACAAGGTGCAGTACACTTGGCTGCGCCCAAGTAGCTCGCCAAATATAAAAATGAAACATGACCCATCCCTGCAGCGCCCACCACCCTCACCCATCACTGAGCGCCGAACCACTGGGGAATTCCCCAGACATGTGGCGCGCAGTACCAACCCCGAGAACCAGCAGGGCAGTCGGAATCGGAAAACGCCAACGGCGGGTTCGGTAGCCGGATCCCTTTGCTGGAGATCCGATGATGTCCGTTCCAACGGACAATTCCCAGCATCATCGGGTTCGTACGGACTCCAGAGACGGTCAACGAACACACAGATCACAGTCACGGAAAAATCCGGGCTTATTAAACCCGGAGTTTGCAGTCGCCACCACCTCGGCCCGAGTCGATGTTTTGCGTCACGCAAACAACCCAACCACAAGCTCCCCCTGTTTGTCTCCCCCTTTCCAAATCCATTGGCCATGGGAGTAGATGCACTATCAATGAGCTGGAAGACACTGTGGGCGTACGCTTACCCACCACCAGCTCTGTTGCCACAAGCTCTCGAGAAGGTCCAAGACCAGTGGCGAACTGGTCCTCATTGCCCCACGCTGGTTTCCACTCCGCTTAGGGATGTTGGTGGAATTGCCTCTACAGATACCCAACATCCCTCAGTTACTGTCACAACCACGAGGACTAATCCATCGCGATCCCTCCAATCTCCAGCTACATGCATGGAGAGTATCCGGGATGCCCTCTGCAGCAGAGGCTTTTCGGTTGACGTTGCCTCCCGTGCCTCCAGACCTCAACGAGAATCTACTCTGGCAATCTACGAGTCCAAGTGGAGGATCTTCTCTACTTGGTGCAGCACACAACAGATTAATCCACTCTCGGCTACTGAGAGTGTAGTCTCAGATTTTCTTCTCTACCTTCACACGGAGAAACACTTGGCAATTTCGACCATTGAAGGCTATCAAATGGCAATTGCCAGCACCCTTCGTGCCACTTCCGATGTTGAGGTAGGACAGAATCCATCGTTGAAGTCTGTCACAGATTTTTATCTGAAGGACCTATCCCTCTACTCCTGATCTCATTCAGCTAGACTCAATAGTGGCTGCAGAGTCTATTCTGCCACCAACAGGAGATCATTAGAGGTAGCTTTGTCTATACCCCACCATCCATTCATCTATATTCTGCACCTTGTGAAGCAACAGAGCCAGGCTACATCTGTGTTAGGCAGTAAATGCTATATTTTTAGAATTAAACTGTGTATTTATAAGTAAAATACTTACCTGGCTCCGTCGCTTCACCATATTACCCTCCCTCCTTCCATGCTGTCGGGAGATAACCTATCACTGTACAATCCTGTTAGCCAAATGCAAAGAGGGGGTGACTCAGTGATGGGTGAAGGTGGTGGGAGCTGCAGGGATGGGTCATGATTCATTTTTATTATTTATATTGGCGCACCCAAGTGCATTGCACTTTGTGAAGCGATGGAGCCAGCTAGGTATGTTACTTGTAAATACATATTTTCATTCTAAATCTATAGATTTAAGAAGAGGAAGTGGCTATCTTGATAAATTGTGTTTTGTCATATTGGACTGGTTTGAATGTACATGTCAGTGAAGATAGTGATCAGACATATAATTTTTTTTATTATAATTTCTGTTGTTATTTTAATTTTGTAATACATAGTCACATTTTGGATTGCACAAGGGTGTTACTCAAACCTGCAAGAATCCGTTTGTGTACAGCATGGTTAAATAATATCATCACCTTACAATCAAAACTTTTACCATCATTTGTGGTAAAGGCCTTGCAACTTCATGTTTGACAATTCATTCACAATGTTGTGTTAGACTGTAGTAGAGAACCATATGCAGTTGTAATAGTGAAATTCAAGTTCAGTACTTATGGTAAATATCTCATAGTTTTGTTTATAATATAGAGCATGATTTGTTACTATACAGTAGTGTAAACAAATCATTTTATAATAGTTATTGTCAGTACTAACTGTAACCATCCTGCTCATTGTGTTCTTGACAAACATGTTTCCTGTGAATATGTGTTGCATATCATCAAATTGTGTCTTGCAGTATTTGACAACCGTGATACCATACCATCCAAGCCAGGGTCTGCCAACCATTGAACAGCTGCAGATATATATCAAAAGTAAGCAGCATTGCCTCGTATCAAACACTCATTTAAAACTGTTGTTATCATTATCTGAAGTATAATAATTTGTCCTTAAGTGGAGCGGTTCCAATTTCTAGGAAGGTGAATTTTGAAATAGTTTTGACCTCCCTAGAAAATGTAGTTAGTAATTGTAGAGAGATTTGGTCAAAATATTCCCTGATTCTTGACATGATGGACTTTACCCAGTGGAATAAAATGTATGACCCACTAGCAAACACATAAACATTAAACAGACGGAACCATTAGAATTAAGATATTTTACATACACCAGTTAAGATGTTACAGACATGATTTCAGTTATGACCATCCAAGTTTAATAAAGCAGTGCAATCCATTCATTTAGCTTAGCCACCTGACTTGAGACTAACTAGATGCATCTTTATACATCACCTGACAGCAATTGATTATCCCTGTAGCAGCTCATGCTTGGCCTGTAACATTTTAGATTCGCTCTCTTTCAACAAGATGGGTCTTCCTGACATGTTTGAAGATAATGTTTGCTGCAGTTTGTCATGAGCATATCTAGAAATCAGTTGATGGCACAATTGATAGAGCTGTGGCTGCTGGTGAATAAATCCCACCACAGTTACCTAACCACCTTAACTTGTTTCAGTCAAACATCTGGACTCACAAAATAAGATGATGTAGTATTTACCTAATGTTTTTATGGATATGTAACACAAATCAAAACAGTTATTTCATCTGATGTTCTTTTTATTCAGTGCACTCATTTAGAAATAATAACTTACTCAAGTAAGGCAACAAAACTGTAACTATAATTGATATTGCATATGTGTGTATATATGTGTGTATGTTAAGCTTTTTGTCCTAAACACTTTCTAGTTTCATCTATGACCCCTTTAGAAAAACTAACAATTTTTTAATTCCTTGTAGGTAATGGGTTCTTACCAGACACCGGTCATTACATAAATGTTAGACGATTGTTCGCAATGCTGCACACATTTTATGCAATTCTTCCGAGCTAGATAAATTATCCACCAATCAGGGTTGTTTGACGTAACGTGGATCATTCATAGAAAACATGCAATGTTGCGAAAAACTTCAAATTTATATATTAAACATCACATGCATATACTTAGGGAATCCATCTTTCCGCTTATGTGTATGTTGCGGCATCTAGAGGGTGGGTATTTTTGCTAGTAAAATGTTGCTAGTAAAACTAACTGAATGTTGTTTCCTTCAGTTCTGACAGCGGTAAACGAAGACAGTCCCACTGTACCTGGTCTGCTCACAGACTACATTCTCAAAGGTACGTTTATAAACTTAACTTCATCACTGGCTATCTTTATAATGAACCTGTTTAATATCGCTTGTAGAGATGGACTGCTTTATGCGTAACTATTTATTTTATCTTCTTCCAGTACAAAAATGGGCTATTTTGTACAAAGTGATTTGTTATGTTCTTCCAAAGATAAATTTCAACTTTACTGCTGACAAATTATGATACCCACATCAGAATTATGTATTTATTATTTTGAGATGCAGCACTCTGGTATAGTATATTGTGCCTCCTTTTCAGCGATAAAACCTTCATTTGTTCATGCTGGAATTAGTGGTGGCATCTGTATAATTATAACAGTGGTATCTTGTTTTAAAATAATAGCAGAATGTTGTAATAGTGGGTGGTTATGGATTATCTCAGAACATCAATGTCCAATATCAGACGGCACTACTTACATCTGGTCCAGCACCCCACCCCACCCCACCCCCAGTCAAAAATATGTAAACATTGATATAATAATATCAATATATTAACAGTATTGGTCAGGAGCATAAAATGTTGATGCCCGACACTAGATGAAACTGCCTCCGATCCCTCTCCCCCCCAAAACGAAAGTAATTTCATCTTATATCAGACATCAACGTTCTGAGACGATCCCTCAGTGTTAGATTAATTTTGTTGGAATTATAAGTAAAAAATGATCTGCCCTTGATGGATATAATGTAAGTATTCTATAGTATGAATGACACTGTTGTATTTGTTGGTTGCAGTGCTTTGTCCCACCATTTGAACCACAAGCTGCGAGCGACAATGAAGACTTGTAGAAGAATTACTACAAAGCAGCTCATGGAATATGGACAGCTACTGCAGCAGCAGCTGCTTACATGACAGCTACCACTTACATGAAACAGCTGCTGCTGGAACAGCTACAGCAGTAACAGCAGCTGCAGGTTGCTGGTATTACAGCAGCAAATATTGTAATAGTTGCTGTTGCCATAATTGCTAATGTTAATGTGCAGCAGCAGCCGCTACCACCACTACTGTAGCGGTGCCTCAGCTGCATGCAGAGACAGCTAGTTTTGGCCATGCTTCCGTGCTCTGCTTTATTTATTGTTGCAATTTTTGCAGACCTAGTCAATTTGAACTGCCCGATTTTGTGTAAATATCAGTAACATGTCTCCAATTTTGTACATTTGTTTATATGCCACCAGTCGGCGCGTATGCATGTATACTTATTATTTATCTACCAACCGAGTTGTTTTACATGTTTATGCTATTAGGTATGTTGTAAAGTGAAAGCGTCAGATTTTCGGCTGTTTTGAGTGCGTGATGAGTATTATTTAAATGGCAGCAAAACGTATTGCTATGTAGCAAGTTGAATGGAGGGTGTGTGCCATAAATCTCCTACATGATTGGGTTGTTGTAGTGTATTCTCAAGGCCCATAATGGCTTATCTCCGCCCTGGCTGCAAGCCAACTTATGGGAATTGCGCAAAAACAATTGTGGCATTTTGCTGCAAATTGCATGTTTTCCCACATATTTCTGCCGTCTTGTGTGTGCCTACCTGTCTGCTTGTTACTTTCCGGTAAACTCTACCTCAACTTTGGGTTCTCCTGCTATTACCAATAATCTCGGTTTGTGGGTTCATGACGATACTGGTAATTAACAGAAATTGTTGTCTCACTCGTATTCTGCTGATAAAGTTAGACATCCTAATTCAAAATAATTACATACCTGAAATTGTTTCATTTTCAAAATCAGTCTTCATACCCAAGCGATAGGTTATTAGTTCAACTAGCCACTCCAAATCGATGCAATTAGTACTGTAGTGCTGCCACCTAGCAGCTGTTATACGTACATTTTAAAATGTCTAGATACTGTGCTGTCACCTGATGGCAATGTTGCTTTTTATCTGCTCGTATAATTCCTACATTGATGTTGCAACGTAAATTAGATGCGAACATTTCTTTCTGGAGTATTTCGCACTTCATTGCCGACAAGAATTATACATTATGTATCGCCAAAGTGGTGCAAATATCGAAGCGCTGCATTATGCGTGGTCTGTTGTTAGCTGAACGTTGTCGTCATAGGTGTAGTAGTGTTATAGCAAGTGTCATTAGTGACGACGTCATGCGTGACGTCACCCGTGTGTTGCTGAAAACTGGAACCCTTACAAACCCGACTTCCGCAATTTCTCGAAGTGCGGACATTTGGTCCTAGCGACATGCACATAAACGAGAATATCCAAAACTGAGCGCATGATGTTCGCATCGTGCGGTGCGAAACTGTAGTGAATTTTGGATGGCCGAACTGGATCCGTAAAATTCAATACTGAGGTAGCGGTTTTTCTGGCGGAGCGTGTGCGCACTGTTATCTTTTGACAGATGCCCGATGGGTCTGCTATAAGCGCATCAATAAACATATATAGACCTTGTATTGTAGCCCTTGTATGATGTAGTCAACATCGTTATAGTTACTGTGGTATACATTATTTTGTCATGTTTAATCACCGTCATGCACAATTTATTACATTATTATTTAGGCAATTACGTGAATTATAAATCGGTGCGTGCATCATTCGTTGTCATGAAATGTGCTTTGTTCTAATGTAGTATCTGTGTAACTTACATAAATTTAGTCACCATACAGGTCACAAAAGCTTACGGCAACCAAACTTCTAATATTACTTTTCGAAATTTTAATGTGCTATATTAAGGTAGGTAGTATGGATTCAAAGCGAGTTTTGACATTTTTTTCGAAAAGAATTTTCTTTGCTATTTATGTACTTTAATATCCTTACCTCAATATGCAGTAAGTAATAAAAAGTGGAAATATTGAGGTTTCTTCGGACAGCTTTTGGCAGAATTTTTTTATACAAAATGACCTTATCGTTTTTGCAGAATACCATTTTGGCTGTGAGTACTTAAGTTGCTGCGCTCTAGTAGAATAAATACTGGGTATAACTGCAAAACATTTTGCACCGCAGTGCCTAATGAGTATATCTACTGCATGAATTAAAACAATCATAATATATTTAATGGTTTCTGAATTATAGGCGTTAATTATGTGAAAAAGTTACACAAAATAGGTTTTTTCGAACGTAAACAACATCTGATTTCTGTGATATTCATGCAGTAGATATGCATAACAGTAATCCCTGTGCTAAATTACAAGCTTGTAACTTGAATACGTTTTTGGTTAGAGCGCGGCAAAAAATACATAATTTTCCCTATTATGACGGCCATATTGGGTACCTAATTTATGCAAAACATGAAAAAACCCAACTATGTTGGCGTGTATCTGCATACCAAATATGGTAGATGTTGAAAACTAAAGATTTTTGGTGGAATCCATACTACCTACCTTAACTTTCTTGTCCACCAATATTGCGACGTCTTATTTTATTCCCAAGATAACACCACAGATGGGTTTGCATATTGAAAAACGCGTTTTCTAATTACAAACGCAAAATTCTGCATATTTTGATACGTGTGCTTATTACATAAGCTCACTACCACATTAGCCTTTCAAATTATTGGTACAGTTGTTTACTGAAACTACACAGTAGTATGCAAGTCATGTTCTCCATGTTTGTGTGTGTGTTGAGCGCGAGACAGAATAAAGCTTACAACCAGACCTTACGTGTTCAATTGAAAACACGGTAACAAGATTACATTACACAACTTTATTCACACCAAACAGCAAGCATTCATACATACATTCAAACACCAACATTTTACCAAAATTCTGCCGTCTATGCTCCACAAAAAAGGCATTACCATAAAACAGGTAACCAGAATACTTACGCAAGTGAGAAGATTTAGTAGACAATATGAAGCACAGACTATAAAGTGTTTCGTAAAAACTGTATTTACACTCTTCAGGAAACCACTTGGAATAGATGCATTCCTCCATTTTTAAACAGTGCCACAAAGAGCTACCTGTACAAGCATTTTCTTTTTTCAAAGGGCTTGACAGATAACACTTTCTCCCTGAAAGGGGGAGTACCTATCAAAGTTAGATCCACAACAGTCCAAATTTCCGTCAGTCCTCCTTGCCTTCTGGCTCTGATGCATGCCCATTCTCTTTCTTGTCGTTTGTCTTCGATGGAGAGGCGCTCTTGCTTCGGGAGCGCGACTTGCTCACACTTCGGCTTTTTGAACGAGACCTGGAACGTGACGCTGACGGACTGTGGCTCTTGCTTCGGCTCTTGCTTCGGCTCTTGCTGCGGCTCTTGCTACGGCTCCTGCTGCGACTACGACTGCCACTGCGGGAGTGACTGCGACGGGACCTCGATCGACTCCTGCTGCGAGAGTGGGACCGTGAGCGACTGCAACAAACAAACCAATCACCATTTGTTTAGCAACATCACTATACGCAGTTCCCGTTTACATCATATAAAGCCTCCCAGTTAACGCGATACGAGTGCTTATGTTATGGACATTCTTAATTTATCATTACACACAGGCATTCAGTACACGTTGGGTACGTTGACATCACAACAGTCAGCCCCGAAAGATGGTCATCACAACGCCTGGATAAAGTGACACACTGTGTGGCAAGTTGAAGTTTAGCATAAACTATAAAAAATTATCAATGTAGACAATCACACGAGGCATGTACTGACAAGTACATGATTTGTTAACATTCAAAACTTGTTATAATAATAACGTAACGTCCGTTGCGCCTAAATCCTCGGAAACCAAGCTCAGAGGTGCATCAAAGCAAAAGGGTTAGTCAATCTCATATTCAATAGATTCAAGTTGTCAACAGACAGATGGATAGACATGCCAGGGAGCTAAGATGGATACGCCAGGTTATAAAGGTAAGTTTTATAATGCAGGAAATCACAGGTGAATCCTCATCTCTTCCCACATAGTTCTAGCAAATAGAAACAACTATCCACTTTATAGGTCATTATGCATGCATTACATAGAACACTAGTTCCAAGAAAAATCCTTAGGCATTCAGTACACGTTGGGTATGTTGACATCATAGCGGTCAGCCCCGAAAGATGGTCATCACAATGCCAAAGTAAGAGTGTGATCCACCACATAAGTTGAAACGGGCTTATCCAATCCACATCAAATAATCCACCTATGATTTGTTGATGCATGAATTAGCAATAGCAAGTTATGGTGCATTTGCCCCTATCCCAGATATTTAATGAATAGGAACAATTGCTACCTCTACTTTATCTTAGTTGTTATATGCATAAGAAAGACTGGCCGCAATAGTGTGGTCCTAGAGATCAAACACCAATGCCTGCGATGGATTGAACACATCCTTAGAATGGGTCAAGACCGCATTCCTAGTCGCCCTGATATGGACACCACCTGGGAAGAGAAAGCCTGGACGCCCCAAAGACCACCTGGCATAGGACAGTGATGGCAGAACTGGTCGAGATGAAGCTATCGTGGGGCGAGGCAGTCCGTTTCAAAGGACTGAATCCAGTGGAGACATTGTCGAAGCTTTATGTCCCATCAGGGCTTAAGTGTTACCCACATACTACATAGAACAAGAGCCTAACAAAGCAAGGCATTCAGTACACGTTGGGTATGTTGACATCATAGCAGTCAGCCCCGAAAGATGGTCATCACAATGCCTGCACTTGCGTAAAAAGATATATCTAAACCGTGTCATATAAACCATCTACAACTTGCCAAAACAGAAATGAAAATACCCATGTTACATGCACCATAGTTCACTGCTGTAACGGTAAACACCAACCCCATTGCTCTAATAAATAGGAACAACTGATAACTCTAGAGTACACTTATTAGTATTACAAAAGAAACTGACCTGCTGTGTCGACGACTGCTGCGGGGCCGGTCTTCCACAAGTCGGATTCTGCGCCCGTTGATCTCCGTGTCATCCAGTTTATCAAGTGCATTTTTCATGTCACCGAACGTAGCAAACTCAACAATTCTGAAACATAGATCTGATACGTGACAACAAAGATATCGAACCAACAATCATCATGTTAAAGCTACAGTGTGTATATATAACCTAACAAAATGATGTACCAATTAGTGCAAAATGTAATAACTTGGAAGTACGTACCCTTCATTCCTGCGCTGTTTATGAGCATCTGCATAAGTGACCTCTCCAGCTTGTCTCATGTAGTCTTTCAAGTCCTGTCAACAGGTGAACCAACAGCAACTAATGAAAATGTGTATGTACACAAACAGTGCCATAAATAATAAATGCCTAGCATTATGTTCCCCAAACCCACAACGTCGTCAGCCACTTCAATGGCACACACGGTCAGTGACTGACACCTCTACCACTGCACACTAAAACAATACTTTCAGCTAGGTTATCAATGGCCATCTTTACCCCTGAAGCCCTTAATCATAGATAAAATGTAAAGTAGCAGTTTTCAAGGAAGAGAACGTATACAATTTTAGTTACTTTTTATGCTTGTATACTACACACAAATAGAAACTGTGAAATCTTTCAAATTACCTCTTGTGACAAACTTTTTATTCTGATACATTGACTGACCAACGCGTCTGGCCAAAGCATGGATGGGTGCATCCCGAACCGAACTGAACTCTGCCCAAGTGTGCCCTCAACCCTGCTGTCACAGCCTTTGTGCTGGTGGTCCCGGCCTCGCACTGTTGCCAAATGTACCCCATCACCGGTGCAATTTCAATTACATCTGTCTGCTTGCGCGCTCGGAAACCCATTCCGATCCGACACGACCGTCAGTCACACAGGTTGTGGGCGCACCTATGCCGTTTCGCTAGCGATCTGCTGCAATGGGGAGACACCAACAAGGAAGGCCAGTGACGACCACGTCATCAACCATGCAGACCCTCAATCGGCCAGACACAGACGGTGGGTGGTGAGTGAGCCCACTCGCTCATCAAGGACAGCCAGCAAGACACCCGGACACCACCTCCGACCCAATAGAGGTGTGGTCAACCAGCCACTTTATGAACCCGTCTCACCCTCCGCTCATGTGTGAATGCCTCACCTGCCAGCGGGGCAAATCGTCAACATACATTCATTAGACACACTGCATAGTCACTCTCTCTCCCACAGAGCTCACCAACATACTGGCTGAATGTGACACTACAGAAGCTGCTATGTCTTGATGATGTCTAATTTCATATAATCATCACCCACCAGAAACCCTTATAGATATGTTCAGCATACCACCAGCTAACATTCATATAGCAATAAAACACCATATTCTATTGATAATCTGACGAGGAGTTCAGTTCACACTGACAGACCTTCTGTTTCTAGGAGCAAGATCACGTAAGCACTTCCATAATCCAGCCATAGGAGTGAAACTCGCTCTTTGCAAGGAACAAATCTAAGGAGATCGTTTCAAAAGAGCCATTCACTCTCCTCAGTTCTCCAAAAAACGATTTACCTCCTCTCAATTTTTGGGTAAACAGAAGGTCTGCATTGCATGTTTATATGCAAATGGGAAATCGATATGCGATATATCACTCAGCTATGTCATAGTAAGTGAACAAGATCAAGTAATTTGAAGGTTAAAATTTAGAAACTCACCTGCCAGCTGACACGTGACGACAGATTCTCCACGATGAGCCGATTTTCTGTCCTCGTTGGTGGGCCATACCTTGGGATACAGAAGTGGCAAACACAATACTTTATACCGTACATCAGTAGTTGAATGGCATACATATTGGGTGCAGAAAAATTTACCAAACAGAATTATTTACCATCTCAATAGATAATAAATTGAACATTGAATGTAATAATCGGATTATAAACCCAAAACATGTAACTGCATATAAAACTCAATAATTTCATGTTTTCCACTAACATGGGCACTACCAAAAATGAACAACTGTCAAACACGTTCCAAAAACGCCTTTTGAACAACTGCTAGTACCATTACGGTTTGTCGGATCCCAACAATATTGATGTTGTTTGGAAGTTTAACCCTACAGGTGACCACTGGGCCGAATTTGGCCCGTGCGATCAGTGCAAAACTGCTCCCGGCCGATTTTTGGCCGAATTCAGTAGCACTCTTTTCCAAAAAATTTTGTTTCCGTCACTAGCAACTGACAGGGGAACGCGAGGTATCATTGGAAAGCGGGATTATTCTTCTTCCTGTGGCATTTTTATCAACGAGTTGTATCGCGTCATGATTCAGTAATAGCAAATCACAACCAAGCTTTAAAATGTTGTAGTAGTAGATGCCCAAATATGGCCGATTTGACGCTGGTTTCATTCCTTCACAACGAAAGTCTGCCATGTTTATTGTCTCGCTTTGATTATATAAGTTGATTTATTTCAAATGTCCGCGGCAATATATCACCAAAATACATGACAGTATTTGTGGATCAAGTTATTATACTAGTTCAGACAGTTACACAGACTTTGGGGGCTGTTTTGAAGTGGATATTATGCAAGTTGCTGGCGAACCGGACATCGCTGTCTTTCACCCGCACTTGGGCCGATTCGACCGGCCTACTCGGTCCGCCAGCGAAGGATACGATGCATTCAGAATTCAAATACAACATGTCCTATAACCTGATGACATATATGTGTGTGTAATTAGGAACTGTAGGTATTACTTACTTTATTGATATGTAAGGAAATTGATAATAGATACATCATGTTATGGGACAGGTGCGCCATGGTAGGCCTATTGCCGTATTGGTTGTATTTGAACGTTCTACGAATAATACAATAAAATGAAAAGTTCTGAATATATTTGAGTCTACCGGTAGTTTTCATTATCACGCAGTGGAAATGTACAGCTACATTTGTCACACACATGAACATACAACCGCACAATAATTATTTTGTCACTGGGCAAACTTGGGTTTCTACTTTACCCTCGTTCTGACGTTCATGAAGAACAATATAAATTTTACATGGGTCTACCTAAAAAAGTATATTTTATTAATTTTTTCTGTACTCATTAGCTTATAATACATGGCTACATTTCACTAATTGGACATTGACACATACAACCACTCGGAAATTAGCTAGTAGGGTGACAAAAATATTTTTTTTGCATTTATTTTATGTAAACTTTAAACAGTTATATCTTCATGATTATTTGATGTTATGCAAATATCATCACTGCATAATAATAAAATGATAGCTCAATCATATTTTTGCGATACGTATTAGCAAAGTGGTAATTTTTTTAAAGCACCCCTACAAATAGCTCCAAATTGTGTACACCGTGGAAGTTTACCATTGGTCACCTGCAGGGTTAAGCTTTCTGCTATTCAAACATATACATGGTTTCCTGATAATCATTCCTAAAATTAACTAAAAACGGACCTACAACCGGGCCCATTCCAGTGTCTTAGACACTGCGAACGATATTGTTTCGTTGACACAGTTCACCAATCTACCGATTGAGGCACCACTATCCGATTTGTTGGTATAAGCTCCACCCACTTTCAAACGGCTGCTAAAATGACATACACGAAGTAGGCGTGACGTCACAATCACGTAGATCAAAGACAAACACAAAGACAAAGTCATGCCGGGGGACGGCAAAACCATTACTTTACACTAGTCGTCGACATCGTCTAGTCTACTCAACTCTAGACGGATATCCCTCTAGACTAGTATATAAGCCTATCCCTGTAAATGATAGACTAAACTCAATAAATACACTAACTTAGTCTTAGTACAGTCAGTTGGCCTGACACTACAAGTACAACACCCACTACTCTGTCACTAGTACTAGCCTAACGACGTAGTCAGTACCTGCAATTATCCCGGCCACCATGTCATGTGAAATATGAAAATAAATTTCGATAAACGGCAGTATGTAAAGCCGACCCCCTTCTTTAAACTTGACAATACGGGCCATGTCTGCGTGTATACGGTTATAAACATTTGCAGCACAGGTTTATTCTTGGCTGGTGGTAGTGGTGCCGTTTCGATCCCCGCCATCTTTTTGTGTCGCGCGAGTCACGACTTCTTTTTGTTTGAGCGCCATGAGGGCGGAAATGCGACTTTGTCATAACGCTGTTTCTTATTGGTCAGATTACGACCAGAAGCAGCGAATGGAAAACCATGTCACAAGTAGCGTTTATATGCTGCCACCTGTTGAATAAAGTGAAGCTAAATTTGAGTATGGATGTGATTGACAATCATTGTGACAACGAAAAAATCCGTAATATTTTCATCCCTCGCTGTAATACCGTAATTTGCATAGGTGTACTCACAGCATAAGACCTGTGGTTGCAACCTACCACCGAGAACCACAAAGCCAATATGGTTGCACAGTAAAATGCCTCCATGTAATTTTCTTGAGAACCTGAAGTTGTCACAAGCAGCAGCAGCAACAGTCACTTGTGACCGATCTACTGCAAACATGCAGCGTTGCTGGCGTGGGGCCAGACTCAAGCACTGTGAACTTTCTCTCACTACGACGCTCTTCACCGTGCTCATCTAATATGCAAAAAGGACATCTTACTTGTCACGTCCGCCTCCTTGGCGACGAGGAAAGTCGTACCCCCTCTCTTGGTCCCGCCAATAGTCAGAGCCTCTCGGCGTACCTCGAGCATACTCAATTTCAACTCTGAAAGCACACAGCAAGGAGACTCTAAAGATGCATAAAAGTGATTCTTACTTGTCGATCCATGAGGAACGTCTCCGGTAGCCACTGTCGTCACTCCTGCTGCTTTCTCTGAAGCTATCTCTGCCCCTGCGTGATGATGGCCCTCGGGCATGCTCGAGAACCACTCTGCCCAACGAAATAGAAACCACCCGTTACGCACGCCGCATCAGGAGACACGCAGTGTTCAAAATTAGGCCCTTCACAGTATGTCCCACCGATTCAAACCACCAAAATAAGTTATCGACCTGGCACCGCTTGTTCACAAATGCCAATGCTTAGTTCAGTAGAATTCTTAGATCCAACTCAGTTATGGGAGACGGTAAACGCAACATAATTCAACAATAGTTTCGTCAAAACTGAACTCTTATCACACGAGTGGTTGCATTCAATAGCAAAGCCAACAAACGCCAAGCCTAAACATCGGTGGCATCGCCACCGCCAGTGCAATTTTCCAAGAGTCAGAATGGGTGCCATTTTTTTATAATTTCGCCATGTCTTTGGACTAAATTTTAAGTTGTTTCGTTTGTAGGTCAGAGTTAGGCACACTTTTTGTTCTTTATCTACAAATAAATACAGCCTAAATCAAATTTGACTGGTGACAAGTGTATTTTGTAATGTGACCAACATTGACAAGGTGAAGGGCACGTGGTTTGGTGGAGTCACCTAGCGAATAAACCGGGAAACACCTAAAAAAAGAAGTGGCAAATGTACTGTATACATCTGAGTGCAACACTGATAGTTAAATACAAGTACTCGTTTTGGGCAGAGTTTGAACAATCAGGACTTACATTTGGAACAATGTTTATTATTATAGGCTAGTTTGGTAATTTAAAATATTTTATAATTTGCTCTATCAGTTCAAAAAATCTGGGCCAATTCATTGTTATGCTAATTTCAGACACTGGATACATTTCCAGCCAGTCTTCACCTACACTGTGGTGTGAGGGTTGCCCTGGAATAATCTGTGCCAATCAATTGGAGATTGGAAAGAGACGCCAACAAATTGCACCAGTGGTCAATAAAATACATGGGCAGCAAAACCAAAGCACATCAAATATAGTGAAGACTGTGTAATAGACCATTTCATACCTTCAGCATAATGCTATAAAATGCTATAAATATGCATGCTAGTAACCCAACTACACATCTCACTAAAACAAGATGAGTGTTATTACACAGTAATTTGTTATTGTGAAACAAAAACTGCCTCTGTCTCCATTGCAATTTTTTTATAAATGCATTACCCACCGTTCGCCACAAAGATCTTTTCCACTGAGTTCGTATACAGCATCATCTGCATCTCTCTGGTCATCAAATTCCTACAAATGCAGATTAATGTTTAAATAAATATTTCAGCTTGAATCATAACTCAACATACACAAATTACTGTTTTCTAGTGAAATTGCTTTCAATATCAGTTTCACAGATTGTAGTATGCAGTTAATACGGCAGAAATTAACATATTTATGAAGCTTAGGAGATAAATGATGTATGTTACATTCCAAATACAAGTAATATTAATTAACCTGATGTATCTCACTTGCAATGTAAAATAGTTAAAACATACTTACCACAAAACCATAACCATTTTTTAACATAATTTCTCGGATTCGGCCATAACCTCTGAAGAATTTTTCAATGTCCCGTTCTCGGACATGATAGGAGAGTCGTCCGATATACACACGGGTTCCCATTCTGAAATAGAAATCATGTGCAACCTAACAGTAGACTTCGTGTTTAGTTGACCTGCAGAACTTTATTATGGAGGGACTACTCAGTCACTGGGCGTGGAGTAATAGCCACGGCTGCTGCAATTTACAGCCACAATTGGTCAGCAAGTGCTCTAAAAAATTGTGTAATTCGTTGGAGCACCGACTCGTGCGTTGGTCATCAATTGAAAAAGAATTGACCCACTGGAACACAATAATTTGCTATTTTTACATTATGTAGAAACTTTTCATTAACTATAATAAATATGCCTTAATAAATCGAGCTACTTTTTAACAGAAACAATGCCAATATCATAACTAGCACACGCACACACCCGTATATATCAACGATATATTTTATATATTTATATATCACGCGTGTGAACATGCTTACAGGTATGATAGCACCACTGTACGGTATTTCTGTGAAGCTCAACACAATATCGATTTTACGGTAACCGCGGAGCAACAGATAGTTGCTGCCGCAGAAGTTGAGTTTTACTTGAGTTTGTATTGCGAAATTTGATCGTGATAGGAATGTCAAATAGTTTTTGTTGTAACGTAGTGTGTGTATATGTATGTCAGATATGTGAGAAGTTTGGCGGCTGTAGGTGGTCGTTTTCATGGTTAGGTCAGAAAGTAAAAGATCGCCCTCGCCGGTTCAATTCGCCAGGTGCTACTGTGCCAAGACTAAATGCTCGTCCGGAAGATCGAATAAAATGCTAAAATTGTGTAACTCCTGGGTGAAATACAGACTCAAATTGTTTAATAATACACACACACAAACCATACATATATATACACCATTAACGGCCAAACTATCTACCAGTACATTATATTACATGGTGGTTGTTCGTCAACTTCGTGGTCGTGCGCCTTTTAGTTAACGAATGCCTTTAGTTAAACCCCGATACAATACATAACTGCCTACATGATTACAATACTAAAAACCACTTGTATTGTGTGGTTTCATTAGGTTTTCTCCCTGTGGGAATATGTCCCGGATTCCCTAGTATGACCGAGTATTCTCGAACGTGCATCTTCCATTATTGCGCGACACCGGCGTTTCACGAATGGCCCACGATTCACGAATAACATGTATGCCTGAACATACAATATCAACTTCATGCTTGGCGACAAAAATTATCGATTAGCTACCGATATATTATAATGATCGATACATTAACACTCAAATGTAATAACTTGCTTTATAGACAATTTGAGAACCAACGTTACCAGGTACTTATCTAGCCAAGGCTAAGTTCGCGCATGCCGAGACAAAAAAGGACTCACGTGCATACAACAGAAATATCTTATGTACAGTTAAGGTGAAGTTTACATTATATTTGCACCATAAAACCTGATCACAGTATTACCAAAATGCACTAAGATTAGTAATCATATTTACCTCAATAACAGAAGATATTAAGCCACAATTTACACACGCCTCGTCAAACCAAACATTCGTCAAGATGGCGCACGCTTGTGATATGGGGTTCCCGTCTGCAATTCCACGGATTGAAAAATTGTTACTTGCAAATTAGACTTGTTCCTGATAGAATAGTTTTCCTTTTCATGCTACGCACCTTTTTTTTTAAATTAAGGACATTTTTCCCCGTTTCTATTAAATCGCTGTCGTACAAAATACTAGCCGATTTATCTGGCTTTGCACAGAGAAATACATTTTCCATATAAAACTGCGTCTGCACATCTACATCATTATTATTTAATTTTCGGGAACGATCCAACATTTATGTGCAGCAACATTGGACCTTCCCTTCTACTGTATTAACATATATCGCCCCCATTTTGTTAAACAAAATTGTGTGTATATATGTATGTGTGTAGGTATGTAGGTATGTATGTGTGTGTGTAGATATGTAGGTTTGTAGATATGTAGGTATGTAGATATGTAGGTATGTATGTATGTATGTATGTATGTATGTATGTATGTATGTATGTATGTAGGTATGTATGTATGTATGTATGTATGTATGTATGTATGTATGTATGTACGTATGTACGTATGTACGTATGTATATATCTACGTATGTATGTATGTATTTACGTATGTACGTATGTACGTACGTACGTACGTACGTACGTACCTATGCGTGTGTGCGTGTGTGCGTGTGTGCGTGTGTGCGTGTGTGCGTGTGTGCGTGTGTGCGTGTGTGCGTGTGTGCGTGTGTGCGTGTGTGCGTGTGTGCGTGTGTGCGTGTGTGCGTGTGTGCGTGTGTGCGTGTGTGCGTGTGTGCGCGTGTGCGCGTGTGTGCGTAGGTGCGCGTGTGTGTGTGTATATGTATGGGCGTGCGCATGCGCGTGCGCGAGAACGCACAGACACCCACACACACTTACAATGTAAGTTACATGCATACATACATGCAAATACGCAAATACACACATGTACATGTACATGTACATATACATCTACATAACACAATTAATTGTGACCTCTCGCTTCCCCTAGTTGTTATGACAACCTTGATATAGGTTTTACCCGCCGCAACACCGACATATTATTTTGTGCTACATTGTAAGTTGTGGTTCACTGTTGTCGTCTATGGCGTCTTGGGCAACATACATAACACTCATGCAGTAAGTATCTACATATTAAAACGCTAATTTGTGGACATTGCAAGTGTATCTTCTCCCAGGCGGCGAGATCCAATCGTCTATTTCTGTATTTAAAAAAACAAATATAGTTATTTCAAGTTGTTTGCTTACAGTATTCCTCAATTTCGTTTTGCCTTCTTCCAGCGACATATGGAAATTGTGCCCATTAGCACGCCAGATTGTTACCAATCTGAATAGGTTTAAAATAAAAATACTGTATTGGTTACAATTAATACATGCAACATGTACCATCGTTATTGTGAACCATGGGTGGACGTATGCTGTAAAAGTCTGGCTAGATAATAGAGAGAAACAGAGACAAGACAGAGATCCACACATGTTTTTATAATAGTCTGGCTAGATAATAGAGAGAAACAGAGACAAGACAGATACCCGCATTTGTTTTTTATAATATTGATATTTATTTCCTAACCATAATTAAGAATTCCCCTTACATTTCACATATATAGGGAAAATACAAAAGGTGACCTCGCCTGGCCACCCGACTTTCAAGAGGAAAACAATGAAGTGTCATGCAACCACGGACACTAATATATAGTTCACACTGACCTTACAATTAAAGCCAAACATATATGCAACTGTTGAAAACCGGACCACTGAGCTGGATAACAAGAAATGTAATAGTTATGGTTCATCCTGTAAAGAAGAAAGTGACAATTGTGGCTCTGACATGTCACTGTATAATTCAGCGATAGAAATAAGCCAGAATATTCACTTGTCCGCCGGACAAGTAAGTTTTGAAATCTACTTGTCCGCCAAAATGTTCACTTGTCCGTGTGGTTGTCAGGGGGATTCGAAGCTTCGGAAAAAAAAACATCAAAAAGTCTGTCTTATTTTATAACAACAAGCACAATGTTCGTGCTGTTTCGTTGCATATTATACATCTGAGTGACTTGTGATCAAAGACACAATTTGATTTAATCTGCAAATTTTGAAATTGCAAAATTATATTTGAAACTATTTTGTTCGGTCAATTATCGTTACTATATATACATATTCATCACGAATATTAAATATAGACACGTTACATGATGTATACCAATATTTTAGTGATGCTGATATGAACGCTTTTATTAATAACAAATAATTATTACGATGATAGGAATGAGACAATTGTTTTCCTTGCTATTTGTTATAATGTTGCAAACACTGTTTTTGTTTAATATGGTTTTATATATATATATATATATAAAACATATAACACTGCTGTAAAATTTCAGTTTGTCATTGAAGATGCCACTCAACCATTATGAACCCGACCAATTCAAAGCCAGGAAATGTCACAAAAATCATAATAAACTATAATATAATCTGATATTATTTTGTTCAATCTCTATGAACTACAATATTAACAAAGTTCTGTATTTTACAAACGAAGATATATTCAATTGATCACGAACAAACAAACGCATGTTTTTACTAAATTTTATATTACCATTTCAATGATGTATAAACAGTTTTAACGGTGCCCGAATTACATCTACCAGGCGGAATATAATTTATAGATTTAGGTACGACGTAACGTCACTGCCGCGCGCAGACCGCCGTAGTTGGCGGAAGCCAACATGTCAAAGGCGGTTGGTACCCCGGCCGCGCGTCTTGCATAAAATTTGGCTTCGAAAACTCGCAATTTATGGTTAGAATAAATGTTACATAGACACAACACTTCTGAAATTTCATTAATATTCCGTTTATCAACCATCACCATAGATTTACCGGAGAGCCATTTACAAGTTTTGAACATTTTTACCGATTTGGGACTGGATCGGCTAACGACGTTCGATGACTTGGTCTTGGAAGACTGCCGAGTCCGCGTGGGTTAGGTGTAATAATGGTTAAAACTATACAATTATTCAAATAACAGGTAGCGATACAAAGTCTATTATTTCCAAAGTTCGTCAAATGTGATCCGTGGGTAAAAGCAAGTTGTACGTCGGCCAAACTGAACGATTTTATGAAATACAGCCTCGATCAACGATGGCTGATGCGGAGTCTGTTCTACGCATGTGACAGAGCTAGGTCGGTGCGCTCAGCGGATGACCGTGTTAACGCAGGCACTAAATTTGGTCGAACGCTGAAGTACAACACTGGCGGCGGAACAAGGCGCCGACATACTAACAAGATTGCAACGTGCGCGATTGCTAGCGAACTTCATTTACGTTTGAATTTCCTCAACTAAAAAGTTTGCAATGTTGCATGCATCACTATTTACTGTAAATGTTCACTTGTCCACCGGATAACCATATAGAGTAATTTTACTTGTCCGGGCCAAAAATCACTTGTCCCGGACAAACGGACAAGTGCTATTTCGAACGCTGTAATTAATAGCGACGTGCCTACGAAGACAGCGTGGCGCTGGGCACAGAAGGGAAGCGCAAACGATGGGGGGGGGGGCAAACATGGGAGAATAATTAACGGCTTCTGTCACTGCTGGGCGAGTACGGTAGCAAAATGAGCCGGAGGCTGGTGGAACTGGCGATATATCGTGCACGCCTTACATGCAGTTTTCCAGTCTCCCATGCAGTCTCCTCGTCTCCCCGACTCCCCGTCTCTCTGTCACACTGGCGTGGTTGGCGTTGCTCGGTCGGTCAACCGTCATTGTTTATCGTATCAGTGCATCCCCGTCTCTGACGCTGCATTGGAGTACCAATAATGATCAATTAAGTTTTGTTTGCATTTAATTTCAACATGCTGTCAGTCATCCAGTGGATGATATCTTAAAGGCAATCAATATGTATGTATGTATGTATGTGTGCATACATGACTGTAATTAAATAACCCATTTCATAAATCTCTGCATAAACTGTTATGAACAAATGCAATACTGTAATTAACTATTTATAGCTACCGGAGAATTCGCTCGAGGAAAATCCGTATCATTTGATCAAGGGAAATTAAAAACATAAGTATCATCATCAAATTACTATTTAGTAACGTAGGAATAACATGATTTAGATTACGTTATCATAGTATGTATATATTAAATGTTTTATTTACACTGTTACAATGAATAATATTCCACGTGTTTTGCGTTACGATCGGGGGTATTTCCCAAATCTGACGTCATATCAACAACGGGTTTCCTATCCGGTTCATTATTGAAACTCCAAAATACAAACAAAGAATGCGAAATGCAATTTATTGATACACTCTGATACTTTAGATATGATCAAATCACTACTATTTTAACCAACAGACATTATTAATACCAAATAGGTTAGTTTTGCCAAATAATTGTTTGGTTCGTAGCTATAAACGGTAATGGCGCATGCCCCCCTGCGAAGCAAGAGGAAAGTCATGAGCTCGGTTTTATTTGCCGGTGTCGGCCATAGCCTAGTTCTTTTCAGCAAACGCCATATTGGGACATTGCTTATACCGCACTTTGATGGAAATGTGCTGGTATATGTGATTGCCATATTGTTAGTGAAGGTATGTTACCATATTGCACTGCCTCGCCATTAAAGTTTCCCAGGTTTGTTTTGACTGAAAAATTGGGAAACGTTGGCGTTTACTCGATTCTGTCGTAGACGTTCGACCGCTGGATATTATCAGCAGCAGAGTTGTTCAGTTCCGTTTGTAGGTCAGAGAAGAAATTGCTCGCTGTAAACCGCAGATATTGTGTTCAGTGAATTGCAGCGTCCGTCTCCCAAGATGCTAAGCTACTGCAACTTGCAAGGAATCGTTCCAACTTTTAATATTGTTTTTCTCCTTCGTACGTTCCGAATGCAAATGTTTGAGTTTGTTATCTCCGTATCTAGGCCCTAATAGTAATACGAAAAAGGCATGATTTGCAGAAATAAAATGTGAACTTTGATGCATGTAGATTTAGTTAGTGTATTACAAACATGTGTCACTTGATTTCATCTGCATGAAGGCCTATGCAAAGTGTCTATAATTTGCAGAGCCCTTTGACTATTTTTTCTCATGACATTAGTTAAAACTAAAACAATAAAACTTTCAAAGTCAAGCTTAAGCCGAACTAAGGCAAGGATAACTCAACTGTCAGATGCATTAATGCTTTGACTATTCAAATCATTATGTTGTTCATTGCTGTGAGACTTACAACTTGCTAAGCCTACGGCAGCATCTAACATCAACAGCAATACCCCCAATAGCATACTATTTTTAAATAGATCTTAACTTAAGAATAGCTTATTTCTGGGGACATTCTGTATGGTGCCATAAGCATTTATTGTTGGAATAAGTGCCTTACACATTTTACAATTTGTTTTGATGAGTTTATATGTATTTTGTACAGTTTTCGTTTGAGAGGAATCTTCAGTGAGTAGTTACAGTAAGCCAGAAAAATTAAACATAGCAACTGTGCAATGGACAACTAAATTCAACTTGTGGCTGACAGTGAGAAAGTCATTGACTGGGAGAAAGTAATAACTGACAGCAATATGGGAAGAAGTTCAAGGAATATCAATTGAAACCAACTGTCTGAGAGTATTTGTTAATTGTAAGAGGACATTTTAGACACATTGCTGCAAACTTAGCTTGTAATCGAATATTGGTTAGATATCTTGAGAGCCATTAATTATGCCTATGGTGTATGTTGAGAAATACTGATATACATATACACACACACACACACACACACACACACACACACACACACACACACACACACACACACACACACACACACACACACACACATAATATATATATGCAAATTTTTTTTTTGAAAATGATATTGAATATAATCCTATAAAGTCGATATGTATGGTCATCAGATCATCTCAAATGCCCAGATACAGTCGCGCCTCGTTATAACGCGGTAGTCGGGGTCCACGAAATGAATCCGCGTTATAAACGAGGCGCGTTATAAACGTGGCGCGTTCCCATATCTGCCGTCAGGGGCGCTACGACGACGACCGGCACCGCTGCTGCACGAAGAACGCCATCGAAGCCAACCAAAGTGTGCACGTCGCGCAGTCTTTATGCAGTTTATGAAGCTTATTAAATTGCCAGCCAATGTCAGTGTGTATTCTGTTTAAATGTCGTACACTGTTGGACACTGTTGAACTGAATAAAATTCATGAATTGTGTACCGTTTTTAAATAAACAACGGACCAACAAGCCACGGTCAACTGAACGATAATATGGTACCGCTGACGTAAGATGTAAAATAATGACCTGGTACTCAGCAGCCGAATACGCAAATTATTTGAGAAATGCTGTGTTAGAGTTGATTAAGGATTTAAAGCTATAAGTACGCTCACAATTGGCTTAACTTCGACTTTCAATCAATATCAAAATACCAATTTAGAAAGCACATTTACCGTGCCGAACAATATTACGATTCACCAATTCATATGCGGTTGACGAATTAATATTTTGGCGCACCAGTACAGGCAGTAGCTTTGCGTTAATCGCAGCGAAAAGCTAATATTTGTTACGCAATGTTAGCTTACTGATTTTGCCTACTAAGCTGTATTAAAACGTTTTTAACCCATTCTTAAGCAAGGCGTATTTGTGAATTTCAATTGCACTTTACAAGCCGCCTGGCGCCGAAACCTGGCGATCCGCGGAAACCATGAGCATGACTAGCAGATTGGAAACGATTCGTTTGATGTCGGCGCAAAAACAAACAATAGTTTGTCATAGCGCCCATTTTCCCCCTGGCGGCAGAAATTCGGGGTCCACGACCGACCGCGTTATAACCGAATCCGCGTTATAACGGGGCGCGTTATAACGAGGCGCGACTGTATTTATATGAACAGTAACAAACTTGTTGTTGTTGAAAAGGCGAAACATTTAGGAGTGATATGCAATGACCTGAAGGATGATGACGATATGTTAAGACATCTGTGTAGCTTTTATGCCAGGTCTAATAGCATTAATATCTATAAATGTCACCTCTGTTCCATCAGTGTTAAACTAAATATGTTTCATGCATATTGTTGTACAATTTATTGTTCCCAGCTCTGGGTAAATTTTAACAAAGGCACGTATTTAAAACATAAAGTTGCCTACAACAGTATGCATAAACAGATCCTAGGATACCACCGATGGAACAGTGTAATTAGCATGTTTGTATATAATGCTATCAATACTTTTGATGCCCTTTTGCGTAAGAATGTTTACAGTTTTAGAAAACGGATTCTCAACATTAATAATGATCTGATAAAGTGCATGTACAATTGTACAGACATTGTTAATGGGCCAATGTGGTTTAGCTGTGCTGAATCTCTGCATATTGTGAAACAGTGATTTTATATTATGTTTTATATATTTACTTAATTAAAAAAATGTAACTTATTTATTAATTTTATTTAACTTATTACTTTATTTTATTTTAATTGTTGATCTATTTATGTGTCTATCTTGTTTACTTAAAAAAATATGTATTGTTATTTATTTGTACCAATTGCATTTGGGCTTTTGGCCTGAAATAAATGTATTTGTATATATATATACATATATAATTTGTATATATATATTTTATAAATTTATTTCAGGCAAAAAGCCCATATGCAATTGGTACATCTAAATAACAATACATCTATATATATATAATAATAATAATAAGATAACTTCTATTGTGCCTAAATCCTTGGAAACCAAGCTCAGAGGCGCATCAAAACAAAAGGATTGGTAAATCTCAAAATCCATAAGTAGTACTCCAGTTGTCAACAGATGGGTCAAGGCCCTAGGGAGCTATGGTGGATAAGCAAGGTTGTAAAGATAAGTTTTTAAATGACTATGGAATTTTGTAATATTTTCAACTGATCTAACATTAAGAGGGAGCATATTCCAAAGAGTTGGTGCAGCAACAGAAAAAGCCATAGTTCCAGAGTTAGTGTTGACTCTAGGAATAAAAAGTAGGTCAGAACTAGATGATCGGAATAAGTATATATATATATATACCATATTTATACTGATGCATTACAGGTATCAATAAAAACTTAGTTTGGCTAAACGATGGTGCAAATTGTACATTTTATATCTAGGCCCTATTAGTTATAATGCTACAAACGAATGTAATAAACATTTTGTCCTTATTATTTATATATGGGAAATACCATATTTCATCTACTTTCAGTTTCATTTTCCTACTGATTATTATTAGAACTCACTTTGACTCCTCCGTATTGGTATATCTCGCCATGTATTGGACACTCAATTAGCAAGTACACAAGCTGAGAGTGTGACTCCCAGTTAGCCATTAATCTTACGGCACTTCTAAAGGCAAAGTGATTAGGTGAAATGTGATCCGATCACAACTTTATCAATCTTACCTTAAGTTTCTTACCTTACAAACGGTCAATACTTGCCTAATTTGAGCATTGAGGCCATCTCAATGCTGTTTTCTGTAATTATTTTTCAGTGACAATATTAATTATGCTAAGGTTATGAAAAGTCATGATAATTGTAGTAAATGTTTTAAACATAGCTCGTATGAAAAATCCTCACTTATGTTGGTTTCTCCACTATATTTATGGAATATGGACCCAGCAAATAATTTTCTTTTGAACAAACTGATGTTCAGGTGTTCCAAGGATATTGGTGCTGAAGAAGTCATTTTACTATTATTGTTATTAAGTTTAAAGACTGAGTGAAATGAAATTTTAAATGTCTGTAACTTTGTATAAATAAAATTAATACTCTTGTCAAGAATGTGCCAAAGATGAAGCCTGAACATTGCAAACTCATGTCATTAAACCCGCTCAAACGTAATCATTTACGTTGTCACATAGCAACCAGCCCATCAGATGTTGCTGATGTCACCACAGGCAGTGCTGCTGAGCACGCCCTCTGCTTTAGCACGGCAAGCGGCGGTGCGGCGGGTGTTTCAGACTGTACATGGAATTGCAATTGCAGAATTTAATATTTTTATATCACCGTAAAGAGTCGGCGAGGAGTTGCCTTATTTTCCAACCTGTTCCACATGTAACTCGACAATGTGCCAGAAGCTGTGTGGATAGAATTCACCAAACTCTGTGACACTCAAAGTTACTGCTGCAGAGTTGACGCCTGTAGTGTGTTACTACACACGTTAAGCTCTTTGCCAATTTGTTTGGTGGCGCAGCAACTGCACCAAGTATCAAACTAGTCGTGATGATGCCATTTCTGTACCAAGAACATTAACCATGAATAATGTGTGCTTTCTAATAATGACGTCCAAGAATTGTTCATGTTTAGACGTTCATGTTGATGACTGGTAACAATTTGTTAAATTTTTTAAACATTAAATTTAATTGCATCACATAATGTACCATTTCTCACGAGGATTAGGCATCAATAATTCATGTGTGGCCCACTGACTTAGTTAAAGTCATCTGTTTGGCCCCTCCTTTACCCGGTGTGTAAATCCACATTTTGTAAGCTCATTATCTCTCTGCCCATTCTTTTATTGCATAACTTCTTAATTTCTTCTACATTTTTAGAAGTCTCTATACATTTTTTTGCAAATAATTTTAATTATTGGACATATGTCCTACTGCAAGACTTTCTTTCAAATTGAAAAAAACATCTGTGACCTGCCAGAGAAAGCCAGATATTAAGTGACACTGCCCTCTTCTGCAGACGAGCCAAAAATAGCTGTCTAGATCATGTCCCATCAAGTTTGTGATTTTTGCCAAAATGCATACCATTCAATAATGACATCTTTCTATGTCTGGTTTATTTTCCTCAACAAATAGTCCAGAACTAATATAATACTAAATGTCTGGTTGCATTGGGCTTTGAGTTTTCGCATAGCCCAATTTTAAGTTTGCTTAATTTTTAGCAATAAATCACAAACTTCTGCAGATATTTCAACAACTGAGGCACCATTTTAACACTTACAACCAGTGTAATACAAAAAGTGTACAAAACTTATTTCCCAATTTTGTAACTTCATTCCCATTGTTCTGTGGCAGGTTAGATACATTATAACTACATAACTGCTGGGTAAAGACTGATGGTAGTAGCGTATCCAGAAATAGATCACACTTCGAGACACGAGTCCAAGACACGTTGCACATTTACCTTCTCTGTGACAGTAGTTGTAATTGATGTGATTCAAGCACTAATTGTTGTTCAACCTAGTTTTGTGGGTCAGACCTTAGTACAATGACAAGAAGCATCTTGAATTTTTCGGTGACATTTGCATTGGTAACTGGTGTTTCTACCTCAGAAATTCACTCCCAAATTGGCCATGCCTTATAAGGGTGCAACGTGCACCCCAAAAATCGACATAAAAGTCTACCCTCAAATTTGCCCAAATCAAGAAATCGAGGCCTGAACTTATGATTGACATAAAGAGGCAAATAACATATTGTGATTTGAAGTACTTGTACCAAATTGTTTTCTGTTTTCCAGGGGTGCCTACAATGTCTGTGCAAACCCCCCTAGGGTCGAGTACGGACGACCCCTTAGCGAAACCCCTGCACGTACAGAGGATTGAGGGAGCGCTCCGGTTGGATACATTCCTCAGCTACACAGAACGCATCCTCAAAGATGCCCAACAGAGGTATCGCTTTGTCCGTTTTACGACATTATTATAACTTTTGCGGCATTATTATACTTATAAAAATATATTTATGGGCTCAGTGGAGCTTATGAAACGTAGATTATATATACACTCTATTAGCCATTGCGCAAACCAGTGGCATCACCATTATGGTGGCACCATCTGAAAATCACTACTAAGTTTTCTCAGTTAGTAGAAAGGCCCCCTAGAAATGGAGAGCATATCGAAACCTGTAAGTGAATAACTAAAAATAACTATTGTTGGTTTTAAGTGTGTCGCTAATGGATAGATAAGGGGCTTATGGTACAAGGAAGGAGATCAACGTACACAGTGATCCAAAGTTAACGTATTCATGGATCAGTTTTAAAAAAGCATTAAAGGAAATAAAGACAAGGCATTAGCTAAAATCCGTTTTCCTTGTGTACACAAAGTTTAACATTGTTTAAAATACAGAAAAATACATTTGTAGCATAAATTCGATTTTAAACCCGTCTGTATAGCGATCCCCATAAAAATAAAAATTTAATGAGCTAGGTGATCACGTGGTATCGTAACGTTGCCCGATTGCAAAAGAAATGCCAAGGAACCAATGCATTTACCAACTGAGCTAGCAGGACCAACAGAAATTGGCTGACTGATTTAAGTTGTTATGATAAATTGTACAACTCCTTCATATATCGATATTCTAGTGATATTATGAGATTATACACGTTACTTTCTGTAGCTGTATACAATATATGTTTGCTATGTATGTTTATTGGTGTAGATTATCTCCCGTTGGTTGCATCCGATATAATTATTCTGAAAATGAGCCCAAGCTCGGCGAAACCTAGTCGACTTGTAGGCCCATTCGCATTCATTGTTTTGAATAAAATTGGATTCATGTGGAACCGTAAGATAACTGCTTGTTCCTCTATGATGACTAGTGTTTGTATTACATCGGAATATCGCACAATAACTAATTTTGACGCTCGTTTCGACCCAAAAGCTATCCTTGTAAACATGCTCTGAATGCATGGAAAGGGTCGGCCTGATGCGAGTATGGGTCATATGTGACGTCATATCTTGGCATCCCGAAAAGTGCACAAAAAATATGCATATTCGAAAATGTTCGGCTGCACAGCATAAAATGTGGAATTTCTAATTAATTGAATTTTGTTTGGCTTGGTGGACATAGAAATATATACCAGGATGTATAATATAATATGAATTCAAGCATTAGATGTGTATTCCCTTTAATCTTTATGTTACTTTTGTTGGTGCTCTCCTCTTTGTCCCTGTACTCCGGGGAGAGGCTAGCCTTGGTACGAATCCTTGATTTGCGTTTTCTTCCTCGGTCACTGATCCTGTTTTGCTGCTGTCTCCGCCACCAGTCTCCACTCCCTGTAACTCACTCTGGTTCTACATTCCCCTCCCAGTGCCACCAAATCTCCCTTCACCCCGTCCTGCCAACTCAGTTGTGGTCTTCTACTACTGAATGCTATCCACAATACTCATTACCTGGAATTGTTTCTCTAAGTGTGTTTTGTAAACAAGCTGCTTGACCTAGGATTAATTCTATTAGCTCCCCATGTGTAACTTAGCAATCATTTGTTGGTAATCTGTTTGCAACAAGATGCTTAAACTAGAAAACTCCCTAATGAGTTTATAACACTGTAAGTAAGGAAAGTAATTAGTCATCCTTTGATAACCATTTCAGTACTATCCGGTACAGCCCTGACCAGCTGTGACCACTGAATACTGCATTCCCAGTGAATATGCAAGACAATGGACTTGTCTTCACATCAAGATTTGAAAAACAAAAATGCATTTTATGTTTTTTGGTAGTTGTTTAAACATGACTCACTCACTTTTGTAACGTACTATGGCTGTTGTTTATTTGATGTAGTGATGCGGACACAACAACAGATGGCGACACTGACATCGACATCGAAAAAGAGTCGGTGACCGATGTAGAAGGCAACAAGGTCTACTGCGGTTTGACAGTGACAAAGACAGGTGAGGCCTCTTTTTCATCGATTGCCCATTGATATTGACACATTTACAAGGATATTATGAGGCACGGTGGAGCAGCGGTCGGAGCATCGGGACTCTCAATCGAGAGATTCCGGGTTTGAATCCTGTGCTGCCTTTTTGAATCTTGGGAAAGTTTGTTCACTTCACATTGCTCCAGTTCATTCAGCGGTTTGAATGAGTACCTGGCTATAGACAGTGGTTGGTATTTGTGTGCGAATAGTTTTCGCGCATTAATTGCAGCGAGGCTGAATGCTTCCCAGAGACATTGAGATGGTGTTCAATTGAACATATCTGCCAGTGAGTAAAATGTAATGCATTTTTAGCAATGCTAGGGCCTGGATACTGCGCTGTATTGAACTTACCTTTACCTTCTGTGTTCATTGGCTAACCTCTTAACCTTTTGCTTGCCCGGCCGACAGAGAGAAAGGCAGACAAGTCTCGACTGTACAACTTTAGCAAGGTGAAGAAGAGCAGGAGATGGCTCAAGGTTAGTCTCAAGGTCATTTAAACTCACCCGCTGTTAACCCATTTCGTACCAACCAATCTGACATTCACGTCTATTGTAACAGGATAAATTACAGCCGGAATTGTAGTCAGTATGAGATGGATTAGCATGTCAAATGTAATCTAATAAAACATCTGATGTTTTTGTAGACTTTGAGTTGTTTGAGGACCCACTGAAGTGTGCTATTTTCTCACCTTTGTTGGTTTGGTTCTGTGATTGCACAGTGACACCATCTCTTGGATTGTAGTATATCACCACAGTTAGTTTTTTTGCATTGTTCTATGCTCTATTCTAGAAGTATGTAAACGTTGCATAGACACGAACAGCCAAGTCGTAATCCTGCTACTTAATGCCAAGCAAACATTTTTTTTCCTCTTCAATGCCTGGTTGAACGGCAAATATTTTGATGGATTTTCCGTGTCATGTCACAAATAGTTCTTGGATTGCTCACATTTAACAGGGTAATGGAGAATACAGATATTATTCTGGTTGGCCTAACACGTGTCTTGTCTCACTGCCAGAACATCCTGCTGAGTGACAGCTCATCAGATGAAGATGACGACAGCAGTGACGTCACACAGGAGGTCCTGCATGATATGCTTAAACTGCACAAGTACCAGAAACGCTGCCAGCTGCACTTCTACCGGGATCCTGACGTATGGCGGTCATCTCCATGCTCTGTCAGCAGTTTCGGATAAAGTTTGATAACTGATTGCATGCACTAGCACAATGTCTACAACTGGTCAGCTGTCCTCGTGACCTTGGAACAATCACAGAAAACAACATGTAGCATTATGAAGAATCGATTTACGTGTAACTAACAATCCTAAGACTAGTATGAACCCTTAACCAGTGACAAATTAAAAAATGGTTTGTTCTTCCGAAGAGTCAGGTTAATCCATGAAAGTTTGACACACGTTTGTAAACTATCTAATTGGAAAATGTTAACGCACGCACTAGCTTGATTATTATAAGATGTCGAAATGCCTGTTTCATGATAGCTGTGCCAAAACTTCCTGTGCTGTGGCTAAGACAAGTTCTATGTTTGTCACAGATGCAGCAATATCAGTATTATAGCGTGGGGCTGCTCTCTAACTATGACAAGTTCTACGAGCATCAGAAGATGGTGGTCGGACCAAAGAAGAAACTCTCAAAAGAGCAGCGTAAACTGGAGAAGAAACTCATGAAAGGTGTGTCTTACGTTGTCTTTACAGATGAGACTTTGGTGATCAGCATTTGGCATGTATCATTTTAGTATCGCGTGTTCAGTTGAAGTTTTGATCTGACAAATTAATCAATTATAGTAATTTTAACAGCATGTATTGTTCATACATCCGTGTCTGTGTACACACAATGTGATTAAGTTCATACCGTTTCTTGTATCATTTGTCGAGATATCTTCATTTTGGTGCTAGGAAGACTGAATATAAACCACGAGTAGCACTCTGCAGTAGAATGATGTCTGCCTAGGAAAGAGGTAATTTTGTGTGCTGTTTTACGTTTCAGCCAAACTGAAAAAGTTTAAAGAGAAAGGGAAACTGGAAGAGTTTGGTGGAGACAATGCTCAGGTACGTGTTTGTCTGTCGGCCCCTGTTATAAATTCACCCATATGCAAACAATATATGAAAAACAAAACAATATAATTGTGTGCATATAAAAGTGATGTAAAAATCAGAGTTACCACAACAATCTGTATGCATGGATATAGATATATCTAGATCTCTTCATCACAGTCAAGTCCAATTTGGTTTACTTGTCACGTTCCATGGAACTTCAGTAAGCAGTGAAACGTTCCTGGGTTTAGTGTCATGACATAGCATGAATGATTATTTGCTACTGTGATGGATTAATTGTGAAAACTTAAAGAAGTGATTATGGTTTAACGTTTCTTTGCTGTTATAGTCTTAGATACATAATAAACACATATAATATGTATCATGCCTACTGTTTCCTTTTCTGCTACATTTGGTTTATTTTTATCGAGTTTAAAATTTTATCAGGGAAAAATATAGGATGGTTGTTTGAAAGCATCTGTTATGATTAAGTATCAATAATTAAATACTTGGTGATATGTTGCAGAATTTTTGAACAGAAACAATGTTATATACTTCAGAAAATAAAGCAATTCATACTGGACGTACCTGGACATATGCAAACTTGTGAATGTTGATTGAATGTTCCCCTTACACTCACAGGGTGAGGGTGTAGACTCCACTGGACGGGGGCTTCGACACCTCACGGGAAAATCGGGCAAAGTGAAGAAATTAACTCCGGAACAGATTGCAGCAAAACGGCGTAAAATCTGGACGATGATTGCAAAGAAAGAGATACCAAAGGTAAGTGTCAAAGCTGTGTCAACATGTCAGGTGATATATTCTCGTAATGTGGTTCAGTGTGACCTTTTTATTTAACCTTTGTATCAACTGGAATCTGGTTTGTCATGATAGATTTGTCTTCATATTCATAAATAAAGAAATTGGTGTATGTTGCATGTCATAGTATCAATGAAATGTATTTAACTTGTTGAATCAAATTCTTTTTAACATACCCAAAATGTTAATTACCTTCATATTTAGCAACAGTTTATTTATTATTATTCATATGCAGGTTTTCCCATTATTATTTCAAAAAGTAATTGTTATGTCAACTTTGTCAAAATCGTCATGTGTGTTCTCGTAGAAAGTATGACAAGTTTTTAATAAATGCTGCTCCTAGCGCCGCATAATTTCCTTTATGTTGTAATATTTGCATTTTTCTTGCAGTCGCAGAAACAGAAAGCATCGGCACGGAAAGAAATCCTCACTTCACTCAAAAAGGTTGGTTCAGAGAGATACCTGATACATCTTGTGAAAGTGGATTGACAAAATACTGCATTTTCTTGCATAGTTTTTGTTGTCTCCGAGATAGATGCAGACTCATTGGACCCGACTCCAGACCAATTCCAGCGCTGAGAATTAAAAGAACTAATAACCTGTGTAGATAATTCACTTCGTGGTCAGGTTTGCATGAACAGGTCTGTCAATGACAAAGTGTAATACACTCTGAGCAATGTGGAATCTCGCTGTTAAGGTCATCCTCAGGACTGTACAAAACTGACCTAAATGGCAAGGTGACCATATAAGCGGGACTAATTTCCTATGCTTTACTGTTAACAAACATAATTTATTACTGTCCCAGGGTGACCTTAATTGCGAGGTGACTATAAAGCAAGGTTTGGATGTACATGTAACCTTTGCTTTGAGCAAATAAAATGACAATTTTCTTCACCTACTTTGACTAGTATTCACCATAGAATGCATTCAGTAACTTTCTGGTAACAATCGCCGGTGTGATGCCACTTGTGGAGTGCCGCGATGCAGTGGCTACATCTTCAGATTCTCAACCGAGAGAACCCGGGTTCAAATCCTGTGCTGCGGTGTTAAACCTAGGGCACGTTTGTTCACTCTATGTTGCTCCAATTCACTCAGCTGTATGAATGAGTACCTGGCTATAGACAGAGGTAGATACTTGTGTACGAGTAGTCATTACTAATTGCAGCGTGGCTGGACGCTTCCCAGAGAAGTCGAGATGGTGTTCGATTGAACAGGTCTGGCAGGGAGTAGAGTGTAAAGTGCTTTGAGCAGTCCTGAGGACTGGATACTGCGCTATATAAGAACTTATCCTTTTTGTCCACTAGGTGGCGAAGGAGTGTCAGAAGGAGTGTCGACGGACGGCGCTCCAGTCGCAGAAGGCAGCGAAGGAGGCAGCAGTCCGTGCTCGCAGACTCTCCAAGGAGGTCATGGTCTACTGGAAGCGCTTTGAGAAGGTCGAGAAAGAACACCGCAAACGTGCCGCGAAAGAGGCTCATGAACAACGTAAGATGGACCTCGAGTTGCGAGAGGTAAGTCATGGTTTTTGGTTATTCTGATGTCGGGTTTTGGAGTTTTTATATAAAAATGACAGAATAACCTTTTTTTTAATACACAACTAGTTTCAAATTTCTAGTTGTGTATTAAAAAAAATTATTATTTAATTATCCTTTCAACGTGATGAATATTTTCATGAAATGACAGATTCCTTTCCGAGTCAGTATATTGTCAGTAGATTACTCAGCATTAAAATGTGCTGGTTATTTCATACTGGTATCACGTGATATTGTCACATGGTATCAGTTTAAGGAAAATCGCAGGGAAGTCATAGCCACCATCTCGGTACATTACCAATTTTTTTTCTAAAAATTTTGAAAGTTTGAAAAAACTAATTTTTTTCTCAAAGTTACTCATTGTGGTCAAAGTTTGTGGAACTTTCTTTTTGGAAATATAGAAACAAATTACTGATTTGAGCCCCAAAAAACCACCCACACTAGATAACCACTCTGTAGTCAATATCTGGAACAATTGTTGTGTTACTACTTCACAAGCTTGTCAGCTACCACTTAAGGCTGACCTACAGCTCCTTGCCAAGACCTGCAGATACAGTGTATACAGTTTTAAAGACTTCAATGCTTTATACACACATCTATTCAGTTAATTTAATTTAATTTTCATTATTTTAAATTTAATTAGTTTATTTTATTATTTACAGTAATTTTAAGAGAACACAACATTTTAACAAATTTTACAGTGATTTTGAGAGAGCACAGAAAATGCCTAGGCTTCATTGGACTTCAAAGAAGAAGACGTGTTTATTGTGATGCTTTCTGTCCAGATGAAACGCCAGCAGCGCAAGTTGAACTTCCTCATCACCCAGACGGAGCTGTACGCTCATTTCATGTCGAAGAAGATCACTGGCGACTCGGACGTCACACGAGACCAGATTCTCAGTCACCTCAACGAGGACGTCCCTCAGAAACTACTTAATGTTGATGGCGGCACACTCACCGACATCGCGACCGACGACTACGGTGGGTGATAATAGTGATATAAGTTGACTATTATTTAACTGTTAGCCTGAGAACCAGTCATCGTCTCTACCCGGATTCAGGGTAAACTGGGATCAGTATCGTACAGTGAAAACCAGTGTTAACTACTATGGTGCTCGCATCTCTCGGATAATCGAGGCTAATAATTTAATTGTTTTTTATCGTGAAATCGTGGTGTTAATATTTACAGATTGTTTGGCTACTATGTAGTACCCCCAATAGGAAATCGCTATATTAAAATTTCACCCAAAATAATTTGTTCTCTGAAGTAATAATTCCGTAAAATAACATTTCCCCAAAACTTCCAAGAATGCATTGCATCAAAAATAATGCTCAGAATCCCTTGTGCGGGGTTGTCTGGGAATTTCTAGTGCTGTGAAATGTACGTTAGTCGTTGAAGATTGGTTAAGTGTGTTCATTTGTAGATGTCAGGTTTCTTTGAAGTTGCAATGAATCTTGATTTTGTAGCAATGCGTTTTGTTTATTCCGTACTGCATGTCTCAATGCACCAGTGAGCCTGAGTCGTAGTTGTTATGTGTCCTACATATCACTTGGTGTTGTAGGAATGTAAGATTGAGTGTTGTGTAAATGTTTAGACGGTGACCGAGTCAAGGAAGAAGTGTTGCACAATGCAGAGGAGGCTTACAAGGCACACCACAGACAGGTGAGATTTGCAGTTGAAATGCATAGTTTCTAACACAAGTATCGTGGCAGTTGGTCAAGTAATGTTGTTCTCCTCAACTTTCCCTGTATGTCTGGGGAGAGGCTGGTCTTGGTACTGGTTCTTAATGTATGTTTTTCTTCCTCTGTTTTTTTCACTGCTGTCTCCACCAACCTTCTCCACTCCCCTCTATCTTTCACTGCTGTCTCCACCAGCCATCTCCACTCCGCTCTATCTTTCACTGCCGTCTCCACCAGCCGTCTCCACTCCCCTCTATCTTTCACTGCCGTCTCCACCAGCCGTCTCCACTCCCCTCTATCTTTCACTGCTGTCTCCACCAGCCGTCTCCACTCCCCGCTATCTTTCACTGCTGTCTCCACCAGCCGTCTCCACCCCGCTCTATCTTTCACTACCGTCTCCACCAGCCGTCTCCACCCCGCTCTATCTTTCACTACCGTCTCCACCAGCCGTCTCCACTCCGCTCTATCTTTCACTGCCGTCTCCACCAGCCGTCTCCACTCCCTTCTATCTTTCACTGCCGTCTCCACCAGCCGTCTCCACTCCCCTCTAACTTTCACTGCCGTCTCCACCAGCCATCTCCATTCCCCTCTATCTTTCACTGCCGTCTCCACCAGCCATCCCCACTCCCCTCTATCTTTCACTGCCGTCTCCACCAGCTGTCTCCACTCCGCTCTATCTTTCACTGCTGTCTCCACCAGCCAT
Source organism: Escarpia spicata (assembly GCA_963995525.1). Classification (NCBI taxonomy): domain Eukaryota; kingdom Metazoa; phylum Annelida; class Polychaeta; order Sabellida; family Siboglinidae; genus Escarpia; species Escarpia spicata. The sequence continues at coordinate 41,740,272 of OZ023211.1, read as the reverse complement.
CCCCACTCCCCTCTATCTTTCACTGCCGTCTCCACCAGCCGTCCCCACTCCCCTCTATCTTTATCTGCTGTCTCAACCAGCCGTCCCCACTCCGCTCTATCTTTCACTGCTGTCTCCACCAGCCGTCCCCACTCCCCTCTATCTTTATCTGCTGTCTCAACCAGCCATCCCCACTCCCCTCTATCTTTCACTGCCGTCTCCACCAGCCGTCCCCACTCCCCTCTATCTTTCACTGCCGTCTCCACTCCCCTCTATCTTTCACTGCCGTCTCCACCAGCCGTCTCCACTCCCCTCTATCTTTCACTGCCGTCTCCACCAGCCGTCTCCACTCCCCTCTATCTTTCACTGCCGTCTCCACTCCCCTCTATCTTTCACTGCCGTCTCCACCAGCCGTCTCCACTCCCCTCTATCTTTCACTGCCGTCTCCACCAGCCGTCTCCACTCCCCTCTATCTTTCACTGCCGTCTCCACCAGCCGTCTCCACTCCCCTCTATCTTTCACTGCCGTCTCCACCAGCCGACTCCACTCCCCTCTATCTTTCACTGCCGTCTCCACCAGCCGTCTCCACTCCCCTCTATCTTTCACAGCCGTCTCCACCAGCCGTCCCCACTCCCCTCTATCTTTCACTGCTGTCTCCACCAACCATCTCCACTCCCCTCTATCTTTCACTGCTGTCTCCACCAACCATCTCCACTCCCCTCTATCTTTCACTGCTGTCCCCACCAACCATCATCACTCCCCACTATCTTTCACTGCCGTCCCCACCAACCATCTCCACTCCCCTCTATCTTTCACTGCCGTCTCCACCAACCGTCTCCACTCCCCTCTATCTTTCACTGCCGTCTCCACCAGCCATCCCCACTCCCCTCTATCTTTCACTGCTGTCTCCACCAGCCATCTCCACTCCCCTCTATCTTTCACTGCCGTCTCCACCAGCCATCCCCACTCCCCTCTATCTTTCACTGCTGTCTCCACCAGCCATCTCCACTCCCCTCTATCTTTCACTGCTGTCTCCACCAGCCATCTCCACTCCCCTCTATCTTTCACTGCTGTCTCCACCAGCCATCTCCACTCCCCTCTATCTTTCACTGCTGTCTCCACCAACCATCTCGACTCCCCTCTATCTTTCACTGCTGTCTCCACCAACCATCTCCACTCCCCTCTATCTTTCACTGCTGTCCCCACCAACCATCATCACTCCCCTCTATCTTTCACTGCTGTCTCCACCAACCGCCTCCACTCCCTCTATCTTTCACTGCTGTCTCCACCAACCGTCTCCACTCCCCTCTATCTTTCACTGCTGTCTCCACCAACCAACTCCACTCCCCTCTATCTTTCACTGCTGTCTCCACCAGCCATCTCGACTCCCCTCTATCTTTCACTGCTGTCTCCACCAACCGTCTCCACTCCCCTCTGTCTTTCACTGCCATCTCCACCAGCCGTCTCCACTCCCCTCTATCTTTCACTGCTGTCTCCACCAGCCGTCTCCACTCCCCTCTGTCTTTCACTGCCGTCTCCACCAGCCGTCTCCACTCCCCTCTATCTTTCACTGCCATCTCCACCAGCCGTCTCCACTCCCCTCTATCTTTCACAGCCGTCTCCACTCCCCTCTATCTTTCACTGCCCTCTCCACCAGCCGTCTCCACTCCCCTCTATCTTTCACTGCCGTCTCCACCAGCCGTCTCCACTCCCCTCTATCTTTCACTGCCGTCTCCACCAGCCGTCTCCACTCCCCTCTATCTTTCACTGCTGTCTCCACCAGCCGTCTCCACTCCCCTCTATCTTTCACTGCTGTCTCCACCAACCATCTCCACTCCCCTCTATCTTTCACTGCCGTCTCCACCAACCGCCTCCACTCCCCTCTATCTTTCACTGCCGTCTCCACCAACCGTCTCCACTCCCCTCTATCTTTCACTGCCGTCTCCACCAGCCATCCCCACTCCCCTCTATCTTTCACTGCCGTCTCCACCAGCCGTCTCCACTCCCCTCTATCTTTCACTGCCGTCTCCACCAGCCGTCTCCACTCCCCTCTATCTTTCACTGCCGTCTCCACCAACCGTCTCCACTCCCCTCTATCTTTCACTGCCGTCTCCACCAGCCATCCCCACTCCCCTCTATCTTTCACTGCTGTCTCCACCAACCATCTCCACTCCCCTCTATCTTTCACTGCTTTCTCCACCAACCATCTCCACTCCCCTCTATCTTTCACTGCTGTCCCCACCAACCATCATCACTCCCCTCTATCTTTCACTGCTGTCTCCACCAACCGCCTCCACTCCCTCTATCTTTCACTGCTGTCTCCACCAACCGTCTCCACTCCCCTCTATCTTTCACTGCTGTCTCCACCAACCATCTCCACTCCCCTCTATCTTTCACTGCTGTCTCCACCAGCCATCTCCACTCCCCTCTATCTTTCACTGCTGTCTCCACCAGTCAACTCGACTCCCCTCTATCTTTCACTGCTGTCTCCACCAGCCATCTCCACTCCCCTCTATCTTTCACTGCTGTCTCCACCAACCATCTCAACTCCCCTCTATCTTTCACTGCTGTCTCCACCAACCATCTCGACTCCCCTCTATCTTTCACTGCTGTCTCCACCAACCATCTCGACTCCCCTCTATCTTTCACTGCTGTCTCCACCAACCATCTCCACTCCCCTCTATCTTTCACTGCTGTCTCCACCAACCATCTCCACTCCCCTCTATCTTTCACTGCTGTCCCCACCAACCAACATCACTCCCCTCTATCTTTCACTGCTGTCTCCACCAACAGTCTCCACTCCCCTCTATCTTTCACTGCTGTCTCCACCAACCGCCTCCACTCCCTCTGTCTTTCATTGCTGTCTCCACCAACCGTCTCCACTCCCCTCTATCTTTCACTGCAGTCTCCACCAGCCATCTCCACTCCCCTCTATCTTTCACTGCTGTCTCCACCAACCATCTCGACTCCCCTCTATCTTTCACTGCTGTCTCCACCAACCATCTCGACTCCCCTCTATCTTTCACTGCTGTCTCCACCAACCATCTCGACTCCCCTCTATCTTTCACTGCTGTCTCCACCAACCATCTCCACTCCCCTCTATCTTTCACTGCTGTCTCCACCAACCATCTCCACTCCCCTCTATCTTTCACTGCTGTCCCCACCAACCAACATCACTCCCCTCTATCTTTCACTGCTGTCTCCACCAACAGTCTCCACTCCCCTCTATCTTTCACTGCTGTCTCCACCAACCGCCTCCACTCCCTCTGTCTTTCATTGCTGTCTCCACCAACCGTCTCCACCCCCTCTATCTTTCACTGCTGTCTCCACCAACCATCTCCACTCCCCTCTATCTTTCACTGCTGTCTCCACCAGCTGTCTCCACTCCCCTCTATCTTTCACTGCTGTCTCCACCAACCATCATCACTCCCCTCTATCTTTCACTGCTGTCTCCACTCCCTCTATCTTTCACTGCTGTCTCCACCAGCCGTCCCCACTCCCTTCTATCTTTCACTGCTGTCTCCACCAACCATCTCCACTCCCCTCTATCTTTCACTGCTGTCTCCACCAGCCATCTCCACTCCCCTCTATCTTTCACTGCTGTCCAGCCTTAGGACATGTGTTGGACTTGTTTGATTTAGTAGGCATCACAGACCCTGCAATATCTATGTTGGTCACTTATTTTTCAGAATCAAGCATATGACATGGAGGTGGCAAAATCAAAGGCTGTCATGGGTCTGGTTCCAGAGGGGGGTAAGTCCCGAATGGGCAAGGAGATATTTCACCCGTGTTACATGCATCAATCTTTTGTGTTATCTACAGTGTCAATATATTATGTTAAGATCAGTCAAAACATAATCATTCTACCAATAACCTAGTTGATAATTGCTGTGTAAATGTACTTTAAAGTAAATTTTAGTGTAATTGTGTTACTGTGTTTATAATTGCCAATAATGTATTTTTCTAAATTGTTAATTAGCCAGAATGACCAATACAAGTTTGCTATATGATAATGGGAGATTTTAATGTAAGCAAAGCATTTGTAATACAGGTTGTATGTTTCTTTTGTGTCTTCCGGCTTCAGTTCAGTAGCAGTCATAAGCACCACACCCAAAATTGCTACATTCTTTCAGTTTATTTCTGAATAAGCAACAGCGTATCTGCAGAAATGACTGTAAAAACATTTGTTTCTCTTCCCAGGGATGTAATGTAGTCTATTTGTCTACCCAAAATTATCAGGCATAGTAATTTCTAACTGGAAGTCTGCTGCGTGGGAAAGTGAGTGAACATGAAAGGGTACAGCAGTTACCTACTGCCAGTATAGCTTGTTTTGAAACTGGATGTTTTGTTTACTATTTGAACATGCACCCGTGATCACGCCTTCAAATTATATGCCTGTTGTTACGGGCATACTAAACACAATTTGGTGAAGTATACCTTCAGCATAATATAATCTTGAGAACATTATATTAATTAATACACAAAAAACTGGGAACTGACTACGTCCATTTAGATTTATTAAATGATACCACTACTAAGAATCTAGCAAATGATCCACCTGCAGGAAATTATAGTTATCGTGACAACACATAAATACTGTTGATTGCCTGTTTAGCGGCTGCCTTGAGCCTTGCCAACCCTGTCATCAGTGCAGAGGCCCACAAACCTCAGCCCCTCATATTCCAGGGCAAACTCAAGGAGTACCAGTTGAAGGTAACGTCTTCTTACGCCACATTCTAGTAAAGTAGTTGAGGGCACTCCTATGAGCTCATGAGCTCAATTTTGCTCTTTAAAATTGATTCAATCCATAACAGTGACCTTGTAGAGTGAAAACTCAACAGCAGGGTGTGCCACCAGGACACTTTCACCGGTGTGTCATGAAAATAATGTCGCCTATGATTTGGCGGCGGTTTTTTGTATTTTGAAAAAGCTCTGTTACTTTAATAAGGGATTCTGTTTAATGATAGTGGTCCTTACAAGCTCATTATCGCAGTGTAATGGTCCATAGGCATCAGATTTAGTAACAAGGTCATAATATCTGAAGGCCACTGGAGCACTTACATGTTTCTAAATATGTGCTGATATTAAATTTCTTTTATGGAATTATTTATTTGTAACCATATGTTCTCCTCAGTCACTACCGAGGCTGGTCGTGAATTCAACTACCATGTGTTTACTCTAACGTCTGCTGCATGGTTTTAAAGGGAATAAAAACAAGGCATTAGCTAAAATCCGTTTTCCATGTGTACACAAAGATTAACATTGTATGTAACATTTGACAACATTTAAAAAATACAGAAAAATACGTTTGTAGACAAAATTCTATTTTAAACCCGTCTGTGTAGAGATTCCCGCAGAAAGTTGAAATTTAATGAGCTAGGCGATCACGTGGTATCGTGACGTCAAAGATGACTCTCGGCTTTGTTGACATCTATGCATCGCCATTGTTGTTCTCTCCATTCTCTTGTAACATCATGGCTAGTGGGAGTTTCCCAGAGTTTCAAGTGAAATCATACGATTTTGAGCCACTAGCGGGAACGGTTACAGCGGATGATTCGTCTGATTCCGCTCTTTCCGAGCATTTCAGCGACGGTAGCGAAGATGATGCGGAGTCGGACAGTCACAATGTGAATGTTCGCTCAGGCAACACCGACTGGTAAGCTGCAACTTCATTATAATGACACATATGGTGTGAAAACTTCGACAACAACACTGATATCGTTTTAGTACGACGTTATATTATAAAATGCGGTGTCAAAGCTGTACAGAGAGTTAGCTAGAGGTTGTAGCTAAGTAGGTCATCGGACGAAGTAATTGTAAACAGACTTGTCAAAGACAAACTTCACAAAGTTACGAACCGTCGAACGTCGTAAGCATGGTTGTCTGGTTTATGCGGATCGAGTTTAGGACGTTATAGCTACTTACGATATCACCCCTCTGGACAAAACCCACACTTTTTTAGTTGGACAGTTGTTCGCGAGATGACCATAATATCATGACATATATAATGACAACTCTAGATTATGTCATTTATGTGGAACAATAATTTTATTACTCTGAGTCTGACACATAACAATATAGCTACTATATAATCAAAATAAACTAAAATAAACATTAAAACAACATACAGAACAATTGAATAATTATGGTAATGGGTTATAGCCTGAAGGGTTATGTCCTAGACCTAGGGGTTTAGTGTAACCTTAGGGGTCTTATATGTGAGATGCTACCAGTGGGTATATATGTGCCCTACGACTATGTCCATAAAAATCATAAGGACATAGCATTTTTAATCACATTTTTTGTGTGACATATTTATTACAAATCCATCAAGCAAGTTTCAGAACACAGTTTTACTGGATTGAATCATTACAAATTCATCAAGCAAGTTTCATAACACAGTGTTACTGGGATGAATCATTCCAAATGTTGGTAACTGTGTAGATCTGGTAACACAATGTGAATCACCACACGGTGCACAGACAATGGTTATAAGCCAAAAAACACCCATGGGAATATTTCCCCTGCAGGCAGATGAGAATATGGCTTCAGCAAATACCCATTGATAAACAAGTTATCTAGTCCATTTTGTTGATCACTTTACCTATGACATGCTAATAAATAGCATAGCTTCACATCTACAGACCAATTATTATCTTTACAGGGCAACTTCCCATTGAGCCGAGAAACTGCTGCACTACGACATTGGTTTGGCCAGTGAAGTTTCGGCAACGTGCGAAAAGATGACGAAGTGAAGACTCTGCCACCAAGAAGTACCTCTCCCTGGAAGGGCAGCAATCTTTCCTCAAGGGAGTCTTGTTTGTAACACCCTCCTCTGTGTCAGTGTACTGGTCGACATGGTCATCGCTGTCACTGTTGCTGCTGTCACGACTAGTCGACTCATTGTCAGAGCAAACATACTCTGGATCTGCAGCAGATGTCACTTCCTCCCCGTTTTAGTCACTCGAGTCACTAATCGGACCAGTCAACAAACTGCACTGCACACTCGTTGACCTCACTGCTGATGTCACCTGCACAGCAACCTGCTCTGATGCACAGACTGCTTGCACTCTTCTCGTGCGAGTTGATGGCCTGATGTCAACCTGAAAGCATTTGCTGCTCCTTTTTGGAGTGGATGCTGTGACTGACTCAGGTGTGGAATCCTCTGTATCACAGGAATCCATACGAGAGCTGTCATATTCAGTTGCTGTATCTTCAGATGACCCATTCTTGGTCGACGGTGGACTATCTCGAGCTGCTGTCAGAATGTCAGCAAATAACTGAAATAACAAATGACCCTTATAGAATTTGCAAACAAATTAATTGTTGTAGGTTTCTGACAAAAGCAAACAAAATCCTGTCTTTTACCATCTTGTCAGAAAGGAGTACATCCATTTGTCTAGTCATTTGCCCAGCTTCCAAGTGTGAACAGACTGCCTAGCTGTGAAAAATACAAATTAATAAATTTATTTCAAGTTGCAAGGTATGTATTGTTTATTCTATGATAAAAACATCATAAATAATTGATATTACGCTTACAGAATCTACACAGAGACATAGTTACTTTTGTTATGTTACACTTTTATGCAAACAGTTACCTGGAAAATGTGACAATATATTACTTGTGAACATTTTATTTTTGGTTATAACTAATCATCTATTAAATATACAATAGATAGGTTTGCAACTTGCATTGCATTTATTGTTATTGTTTCACAACAAATGACCATTTTCACACTTGGTAGCTGGGCAACAACCCACATCCAAATGTGAACATATTTATTATTTGATAAATTTACTTGATTTTTTTAATAACATTAAGTTAAAAATCAAATAAATTCATTAATGACATTTTGTAACATCATTAGTAGAATCCTTATCCATTGATATAGTTACTATCATAACAATATGTGACTATCATAACAATATGTGACTGCAGACATGAACAATCCTGCAATACTCAATTTTATAGTCAATAGGAAGCCTGCTCCAGGAGTGGTGTAATAATAATAATACCTATTAGTAACAATAAGTTGAACAAAGCACAATATAATAACAGAAACAATGTAATAGTAACTGGCATATAATATATATACATGTTTATTAATATATGTCCCATCAAAATAGAAATTTAATTATGCTTTCTGTATCCTATTGAACTAGTTTATCCAGGTTTTATGATTGCCAAAATCCATCCCATGAATAATGTGGGAGCCGAATAATGGTCCTTGGTACATTTCTGAGCTTCTGTTTAAAAAAACATCATGACTTGTGCCAGTAATTAGCAATGCACCAAGCAGTAAGGTGTAATTACACTGATTGCAATCTATTAAATTGCAATGACATTTCTTTTGTCTTCCATTCATTCATGTTATACAGACATAAAATGAAAAATATGTTCTATCCGTAAACGTTGTTAGTAGATAATACAAGATACAATAGTTATATTTTTGTTCTAAATATTTATCTCGGTACATACTGTAGTTCCAATTCAAAATGTAATGATAATACCTTCAAATGTAATAGTATATATTGCATGATGTACGTTGTCTTCGATATTCAACTGTAATAAAATGGAAACTAGGCAATAGCAATATATGACACTGTAATGTAATTCACCTGTGCACTGGAGTTATGAAAATACAAATCAATAAATTACTATTGAAATATTAAAAATTCTATAGTAACAAATGTAACAGTACTTGTGTGTTACAATAGTGTGTGTTATGAAAGCTGCTCTCTACTGTAAGAATTCTATAGTAACAAATGTAACAGTACTTGTGTGTTACAATAGTGTGTGTTATGTAACAGTACTTGTGTGTTACAATAGTGTGTGTTATGAAAGCTGCATCTACTGTAAGAATTCTATAGTAACAAATGTAACAGTACTTGTGTGTTACAATAGTGTGTGTTATGAAAGCTGCATCTACTGTAAGAATTATATTTATTGAAAACATTACTTTTGAAAACTTAAACATAATAGATTATTAACTCGATGAATACATACTGTAATCTACAGGGTGTTCAATGTGGTAACCATTCAATATTAATAATAATTAATCACATCTACCTGCAAGGTTTACCAATTGCAATGGTGATCAGGGTGATATTAGGCATGGGTTAATTGCATGGGTTAATTATAGTAATAATAAGTATCCGACATGTCACATCCATGTTACCCAGTTCCTGCCATTTCCACCTAGCATGCTTTAATTACCAGTAGATCAGGTTCAGATAACTATTTTAACTGGAGGGAGAATGCAGTGGGCCAGCTGGAGGTGGCTGGTGTATTTGTTATTCATAGCAGGAAAGACCTACAAAGTGCAATGTCAACTGGTAATTAATTAGATTTGATCTTTGATCAGTTGACTCAGGCAAACACTACACTTAGTTCCTCAGTCAAGTGGAGGAGTCACAACAAAGGAGTCCAATTAGCTGGATTAGCAGACAGGTGCCAAACACTGTAATAAACTGTTTCTACAGAGAATACTGATGGGGGATAATTCTTCAGCAAGTCATTGATGACATAAGACTTTAGTGAGTCATGTGTCAGAGGAGGAGATTGCCAGCAACTGGTTCCAACTATGAGAGTGAGACAGACCACTTCCTAATTTTTAAATTTTTGTTTTAAATATATAACTTATGCATGGTACTTTATGTGTACATATATTTGATGTTGATCAAAATGCATGGCACTTTCATAAAGTCCAAGTATTGTCATTTAAAAAACAACAAATGTTATGTATGAAAAATAATAATTAATTTATGCAAATTCAACGTTAAATACATTTGAAAATATAATTATTCTTCCATCTGCAAATTCACATTGCAATGTTCTATATCCAAGTATTGCTTCTTACGGTTTAAAAAACATTATAACAGACTAACCTGACTCGGCAACGAGTATAATTAAAATAATTATTTCTTATTTGCATGTAAAACTAAATAGATTAATTAAATGCCTTACATTCCTGTAACCATGATAATGATAAAAACAGTCACCTGAATCGATTTGATTACACTATCAAATTTTCCACAAAACTGAGTATATGTAGATTTATTATAGTAGTATCGTGCATAACTACAATATTTAGAATATCAGATACTTAGGAAGAGTTCCGTGATATGATTGGAACCAATGGGATACAATGACAATAAGTTGAATAACTTATTTTGACACTTGACACACACGAGACCGTCCAGTCCAGGCATTATACTAGACCTACAGAATAATAATAGTAGATATAACATGTAAGAATTACCTTGATTCGTTGCCGCTTTCGGTAAGCAGACCTCGTAAATTCACCACTCGTCGAAGGAACCTGGTACCCCAAAGAAGCCATGGGTGTAGTTGCTGAGCCGGCTGTAGTCACAGCGGCAGCGGAGCCTGCGGCACTGGAACAACGCTTGCGAGACCCGCTTGCCTTCGACTCGGGCAAAGCGGCCGTCGATCCTGCCCGTGCCGACGCCTGTCTTCTGCGGATTGACGGCATCAATGCAGCTTCTACTGCCGGGAATATTGTTGGGACTGCATCGCTTTTCAACGATATTCGAGCACCAAGATATCCAAGGGTTGCCAACATCTCCGGATCGCGATCGAAACAGCTTTTCTCAAAATGAGCGGAGCAAAGCCGGCTGTGTTTCGTCGGCTTGAAATTAGCTTGCTTGATTTTGGCGATCCATTTCTTCAATAAAACTGGATCCGTAGGGAACCGAAAAAAATTGTGTGTTGCTCTATGTTTAGAAGAGTTTGCATTACAACCGAATGCCGCACAATGAACCATGATGATATTCGCATTACACAGCCACCTCTGCTGTCATATTGCTGAGAATGAATGTAAACAAGCGGTCGCTGTATCGGCAGAGTCAACTCTGACGTCACGTCTCGGCATCCCGAAAAGCGCGCCAAAAATATGCATATTCGAAAATGTCCGGATGTACAGCATAAAATGTGGAATTTCTAATTCTTCGATTTTGGGGGATTTTTTTGGCTTGGTGGACATGGAAATATATAGCAGGATCTAATTTAATATGAATTCAAGCAATAGATGTTTTTATTCCCTTTAATGTCTACTGCTTCAATCGTTAAATGTGTGGTGTAACAAAATGTTGTTATATGTGTGTGCAGGCACACATGCACACACACATACACACACATGCATGCATACATACACATGTACATGCACGCACGCACGCACGCACACACACCACATGCACGCACACAACGCCATATCACACACATGCACATATGCAAGCTCACGAACACACACGCACGCAAGCACACGCACACACATGCACGCACACACACACACACACTCAGACACTGCTGTAACTTCTAACTAGATGTTTACCACTCCGTGCCAAGCCCTCACCCACGTGTTGTGTTGTGCTGTTACAGGGCATGAACTGGCTGGCGAACCTGTATGACCAGGGCATCAACGGCATCCTGGCCGATGAGATGGGACTCGGCAAGACCGTGCAAAGCATAGCCTTACTTGGATACCTGGCAGAGGTACGACATTGTCACGAGAACCACCACTTGAGTGTCAACATTGCTGCTTTCGGGCAGGAAATATAATTTTTTCCATCTTTCCAGCATTTTGATAGATTTTTCCTGCTTTTTATAAGTTATAAAATCGTTTTAAAAAAAAAATCTAGGTATTTGTTGCACACATGTCTGTTTTAGGCACTTGCTATTACTACATCTCAGGAGATTTCATATTTTCTCACGAATGCTTTCACAGCTAATGAGTACACAAAATAAAAATTGGAAAAGGTAAAAACAGCATGTGTGTCCGGTAAAAACTTGAGTGATGGAGGGTATTCTCTACTTTTTCCGACATTTTCCAGTTTTTACACAAACATGTTGATGCCTGCTATGCTGATGTTTACTTAAGGAAGTCACAGCACAGATGACCCAGTTTGCACTGCATATCTGTAGATATTTATGCAGTTACAGATGTAATGACAAAATAATACTGCTTGCCTGACAATGTATGTGGAATGGATGATAGTGTTATCACCACAGTATTCTTACAGCGTGTCCATACGTTATACTCTCTCTCTGAAGTAATAGGTAACTTTTTCATGAGAATTTTTGTTACTCTAGCAATAATAATGAAAACTTTGCATGACTTGTTTTCTTTAGTCGCACGGAATCTGGGGACCATTCGTTATTGTGGCTCCCGCGTCGACTCTCCACAACTGGCAGCAAGAGGTCGCCCGCTTCATGCCAAAGTTCAAGGTAACGATTGCTCTGTAATTACTAATCAGATTTGGTTTAAACAATAATAAATAAAATTAGCAGGTATACATGTGTGTGCAGGCATGCGTGCCAATGAGCGAGGTTGTGTGTGTGCAGGCATGCGTGCCAGTGAGCGAGGTTGTGTGTGTGTGTGTGCAGGCATGGATGTTTCATATTGCAAAATATAAATGATTGCTCTTTCAAACAGTTTGTTTTTGTTAGGCTTTATTTGAATTAGTCAGCGTTATGTGATATCAACATTACAGTCAGTTGTTTAGAATATAAGTTGTTATATTACAAGATGCAGTTATATGATAAATGAAAATCAAAACATGATTACGCAATTTCACAAACCAGTATAAATACAAACGTGATATATAACAAATATTAAAATATAATAATTAAATATTAATTATAAACTGGATATTGATTGAATGCCCTTTATTTACTTAATTATATTTTATGATGCATTAAGTTTAAAAGAGAAGTGAACAGATACGGTACAACTCTGAGATAAACTAAAAAAAGTCAACAATGCTACATTATTCTAGTCGGACACACAAAAACTCCAGAACGACGTTGCTTTATTTTGCCACCAGGTGGTGCCATACTGGGGTAACACGCAGGATCGTAAGGTGCTGCGTAAGTTTTGGAACCCGGAGTTGATCCACACCGAGGATGCGTCGTTCCACGTGGTTGTCACAAGTTACCAGCTGATCATCCAGGACGTCAAGTACTTCCAGCGCATCCGGTGGCACTATATGATCCTAGATGAGGCCCAGGCCATCAAGAGCACATCCAGGTGAGTAGCAGGGGTGGATCCAGAGAGGGCAGTCTAGGGGGGACCAAAAACCTCCAATTGCACCCCTTGAGGCTCACCAGAAAATCTGCAGTGAAGGCCGAACGAAATTCTTATTCGGTGGCCTAAGCCTAAGCCAGAACTTCAGCACGACTCCGCTGTCATTATGTCCGATTATGACATTGGAAGATAGGGGGGGGTGGGTGCTGTTGAATTTGTTTGCCGCCATCACTTCAGGTCTTCAGTCTCTCCACTGTCTCGGCTGATGACAATGGAGGCGGGGTGCTGTTGAAAATGTTTCGCTGTCGTCACTTCGGTTTCTTCTAACATAAACGGGGACGCATTCCAATGATCTATGGAGGCATGTAACGGGGGCACATTCAGAAAGGTCTAGGGGCACACAAAATTCCAAAAGTCTTGCCCCCCCTTGATCCACCTATGAGTAGACAGGACAGAAGCTCGTCAGACATAACATGGGGTGTGTGGATCTCCTGGTTAGAGTGTCGGACTGCCAAATTAATGATCATCTCAGAATGTTGATATCTGATATCAGACAAAATTACTTTCATCAGGCCTCAGCCCCCCCCCCCCCAACCCCCCTGTCCTCAGACGAAAGTTTATAAACATTGATATGATGATATTGATTTATCAATAGTATTGGTTAGAAGCATAAGATATTAATGTCTGATGCCAGGTGAAACTGCCTCCGACTCTCCCAAACAATAAGTAATTTCCCAAGTAATTTCTTCTGATATTGGACTTTGACATTCCGAGATGATCCCAAAGGTGACCGGCATTCGAATCCATCCACTGGGGTTGTGAAACTCGCATAGGGAAGTGGAAAAACATGTTGTGGAATCACTGAGGTAGAGATCTCTCTCAAACTACAAAACCCATATGGGGGCTGCATTACCTGCTGCCAAGTCACTGCTCCGGTACTGGAGCAAGTGGATACCAGATGCCAAGTCACTGCTCCGGTACTGGAGTAAGTGGATACCAGATGCCAAGTCACTGCTCCGATACTGGAGTAAGTAGATACCTGCTGCCAAGTCACTGCTCCGATACTGGAGCAAGTGGATACCTGCTGCCAAGTCACTGCTCCGATACTGGAGCAAGTGGATACCTGCTGCCAAGTCACTGCTCCGATACTGGAGCAAGTGGATACCTGCTGCCAAGTCACTGCTCCGGTACTGGAGCAAGTGGATACCAGATGCCAAGTCACTGCTCCGATACTGGAGCAAGTGGATACCAGATGCCAAGTCACTGCTCCGATACTGGAGCAAGTGGATACCAGATGCCAAGTCACTGCTCCGATACTGGAGCAAGTGGATACCTGCTGCCAAGTCACTGCTCCGATACTGGAGCAAGTGGATACCAGATGCCAAGTCACTGCTCCGATACTGGAGCAAGTTGATACCAGATGCCAAATCACTGCTCCGATACTGGAGCAAGTGGATACCAGATGCCAAGTCACTGCTCCGATACTGGAGCAAGTGGATACCAGATGCCGAGTCACTGCTCCGATACTGGAGCAAGTGAATACCAGATGCCAAATCACTGCTCCGATACTGGAGCAAGTGGATACCAGATGCCAAGTAACTGCTCCGATACTGGAGCAAGTGGATACCAGATGCCAAGTCACTGCTCCGATACTGGAGCAAGTGGATACCAGATGAAAGACAATTCATTATTATATAACATTCATTAGTTTTTCTAAAATTTTATTTAGACTCTAAAAATCGACATTGGTCCTTCCCTTGCTCTGAAGCTTATTTTGTGCATCCATTTTCATAATGATTTGGGTTAGTAGCACCTCTTGGGTGCATGATGATTCAGGTGTAGAAACCGAATGGTTCAAATGAGTAATATTTTTACTCATTTCGTAGTCAATTTACCTTTTTTATTGTGGCGTTTTGATTGCTATCAGCAATCTTCATCAGCCAACTACAGCTAGATTGCGACACCCAAGTAATTCTGCACAGTGCTGTCACTCGCTGGTGTGGGCTGTCCGGTCACAGCCTGGGTGGCTCATCACGAGATATGTGAAAGTCGGTACTGGCCTTAATCACAGTTCATGTTGTTTTGGGATTTCCTTATCCAGATGGCTTCGTTGATCCCTCTTGTTCTCGAGTTTCACTCCCTAACTACACAAATCTTATTGCAGTGTTTTATTATTGTGAGTGTCTGCCCTACAGTGTTTTACTGTGTGTGTGTGCCCTACAGTGTTTTACTGTGTGTGTGTGCCCTACAGTGTTTTATTGTGTGTGTGTCTGCCCTACAGTGTTTTATTGAGTGTGTGTCTGCCCTACAGTGTTTTATTGAGTGTGTGTCTGCCCTACAGTGTTTTATTGTGTGTGTGTCTGCCCTACAGTGTTTTATTGAGTGTGTGTCTGCCCTACAGTGTTTTATTGTGTGTGTGTCTGCCCTACAGTGTTTTACTGTGTGTGTGTCTGCCCTACAGTGTTTTATTGTGTGTGTGTGCCCTACAGTGTTTTACTGTGTGTGTGTGCCCTACAGTGTTTTATTGTGTGTGTGTCTGCTCTACAGTGTTTTATTGTGTGTGTGTCTGCCCTACAGTGTTTTATTGTGTGTGTGTCTGCCCTACAGTGTTTTATTGTGTGTGTGTGTCTGCCCTACAGTGTTTTATTGTGTGTGTGTCTGCCCTACAGTGTTTTACTGTGTGTGTGTGCCCTACAGTGTTTTACTGTGTGTGTGTGCCCTACAGTGTTTTACTGTGTGTGTCTGCCCTACAGTGTTTTATTGAGTGTGTGTCTGCCCTACAGTGTTTTATTGTGTGTGTGTCTGCCCTACAGTGTTTTATTGTGTGTGTGTCTGCCCTACGGTGTTTTATTGTGTGTGTGTGCCCTACAGTGTTTTATTGAGTGTGTGTCTGCCCTACAGTGTTTTATTGTGTGTGTGTGTCTGCCCTACAGTGTTTTATTGTGTGTGTGTGCCCTACAGTGTTTTATTGTGTGTGTGTCTGCCCTACGGTGTTTTATTGTGTGTGTGTGCCCTACAGTGTTTTATTGTGTGTGTGTGCCCTACAGTGTTTTATTGAGTGTGTGTCTGCCCTACAGTGTTTTATTGTGTGTGTGTCTGCCCTACAGTGTTTTATTGTGTGTGTGTCTGCCCTACGGTGTTTTATTGTGTGTGTGTGCCCTACAGTGTTTTACTGTGTGTGTGTGCCCTACAGTGTTTTATTGTGTGTGTGTCTGCCCTACAGTGTTTTATTGTGTGTGTGTCTGCCCTACAGTGTTTTATTGTGTGTGTGTCTGCCCTACAGTGTTTTACTGTGTGTGTGTCTGCCCTACAGTGTTTTATTGTGTGTGTGTGCCCTACAGTGTTTTACTGTGTGTGTGTGCCCTACAGTGTTTTATTGTGTGTGTGTCTGCCCTACAGTGTTTTATTGTGTGTGTGTCTGCCCTACAGTGTTTTATTGTGTGTGTGTCTGCCCTACAGTGTTTTACTGTGTGTGTGTGTGCCCTACAGTGTTTTATTGTGTGTGTGTCTGCCCTACAGTGTTTTATTGTGTGTGTGTCTGCCCTACAGTATTTTATTGTGTGTGTGTGTGCCCTACAGTGTTTTACTGTGTGTGTGTGTGCCCTACAGTGTTTTATTGTGTGTGTGTCTGCCCTACAGTGTTTTACTGTGTGTGTGTGCCCTACAGTGTTTTACTGTGTGTGTGTGCCCTACAGTGTTTTATTGTGTGTGTGTCTGCCCTACAGTGTTTTACTGTGTGTGTGTGTCTGCCCTACAGTGTTTTATTGTGTGTGTGTGCCCTACAGTGTTTTACTGTGTGTGTGTGTGCCCTACAGTGTTTTACTGTGTGTGTGTCTGCCCTACAGTGTTTTACTGTGTGTGTGTGTGTGTGCCCTACAGTGTTTTACTGTGTGTGTGTGTCTGCCCTACAGTGTTTTACTGTGTGTGTGTGCCCTACAGTGTTTTATTGTGTGTGTGTCTGCCCTACAGTGTTTTACTATGTGTGTGTCTGCCCTACAGTGTTTTACTGTGTGTGTGTGCCCTACAGTGTTTTACTGTGTGTGTCTGCCCTACAGTGTTTTACTGTGTGTGTGTGCCCTACAGTGTTTTACTGTGTGTGTGTGCCCTACAGTGTTTTACTGTGTGTGTGTCTGCCCTACAGTGTTTTACTGTGTGTGTGTCTGCCCTACAGTGTTTTACTGTGTGTGTGTCTGCCCTACAGTGTTTTACTGTGTGTGTGTCTGCCCTACAGTGTTTTATTGTGTGTGTGTCTGCCCTACAGTGTTTTATTGTGTGTGTGTCTGCCCTACAGTGTTTTATTGTGTGTGTGTCTGCCCTACAGTGTTTTATTGTGTGTGTGTGCCCTACAGTGTTTTACTGTGTGTGTGTGCCCTACAGTGTTTTATTGTGTGTGTGTCTGCCCTACAGTGTTTTACTGTGTGTGTGTGCCCTACAGTGTTTTACTGTGTGTGTGTGCCCTACAGTGTTTTATTGTGTGTGTGTCTGCCCTACAGTGTTTTACTGTGTGTGTGTGTCTGCCCTACAGTGTTTTATTGTGTGTGTGTGCCCTACAGTGTTTTACTGTGTGTGTGTGTCTGCCCTACAGTGTTTTACTGTGTGTGTGTGCCCTACAGTGTTTTATTGTGTGTGTGTCTGCCCTACAGTGTTTTACTATGTGTGTGTCTGCCCTACAGTGTTTTACTGTGTGTGTGTGCCCTACAGTGTTTTACTGTGTGTGTCTGCCCTACAGTGTTTTACTGTGTGTGTGTGCCCTACAGTGTTTTACTGTGTGTGTGTGTGCCCTACAGTGTTTTACTGTGTGTGTGTGCCCTACAGTGTTTTATTGTGTGTGTGTCTGCCCTACAGTGTTTTACTGTGTGTGTGTGCCCTACAGTGTTTTACTGTGTGTGTGTGTGTGTGTGTGTGTGTGTGTGTGTGTGTGTGTGTGTGTGTGTGTGTGTGTGTGTGTGTGTGTGTGTGTGTGTGTGTGTGTGTGTGTGTGTGTGTGTGTGTGTGTGTGTGTGTGTGTGTGTGTGTGTGTGTGTGTGTGTGTGCCCTACAGTGTTTTATTGTGTGTGTGTCTGCCCTACAGTGTTTTACTGTGTGTGTGTCTGCCCTACAGTGTTTTACTGTGTGTGTGTCTGCCCTACAGTGTTTTATTGTGTGTGTGTCTGCCCTACAGTGTTTTACTGTGTGTGTGTGCCCTACAGTGTTTTACTGTGTGTGTGTGTGTGTGTGTGTGTGTGTGTGTGTGTGTGTGTGTGTGTGTGTGTGTGTGTGTGTGTGTGTGTGTGTGTGTGTGTGTGTGTGTGTGTGTGTGTGTGTGTGTGTGTGTGCCCTACAGTGTTTTATTGTGTGTGTGTCTGCCCTACAGTGTTTTACTGTGTGTGTGTGCCCTACAGTGTTTTACTGTGTGTGTGTGCCCTACAGTGTTTTACTGTGTGTGTGTCTGCCCTACAGTGTTTTACTGTGTGTGTGTGTGTGTGTGTGTGTGTGTGTGTGTGTGTGTGTGTGTGTGTGTGTGTGTGTGTGTGTGTGTGTGTGTGTGTGTGTGTGTGTGTGTGTGTGTGTGTGTGTGTGTGTGTGTGTGTGTGTGTGTGTGTGTGTGTGTGTGTGTGTGTGTGTGTGCCCTACAGTGTTTTATTGTGTGTGTGTCTGCCCTACAGTGTTTTACTGTGTGTGTGTGCACTACAGTGTTTTACTGTGTGTGTGTGCCCTACAGTGTTTTACTGTGTGTGTGTCTGCCCTACAGTGTTTTACTGTGTGTGTGTGTGTGTGTGTGTGTGTGTGTGTGTGTGTGTGTGTGTGTGTGTGTGTGTGTGTGTGTGTGTGTGTGTGTGTGTGTGTGTGTGTGTGTGTGTGTGTGTGTGTGTGTGTGTGTGTGCCCTACAGTGTTTTATTGTGTGTGTGTCTGCCCTACAGTGTTTTACTGTGTGTGTGTGCCCTACAGTGTTTTACTGTGTATGTGTGTGTGTGTGCCCTACAGTGTTTTATTGTGTGTGTGTCTGCCCTACACTGTTTTACTGTGTGTGTGTCTGCCCTACAGTGTTTTACTGTGTGTGTGTGCCCTACAGTGTTTTACTGTGTCTGCCCTACAGTGCGAGGTGGAAGATACTGCTGGGCTTCAACTGTCGCAACCGTTTACTGCTCACTGGAACCCCCATCCAGAACACCATGGCAGAGGTGAGTGTCTCGGGGGTTGCAGAGGTCACGGGGGTCAGTGTCGTAGTTTTCAGACTCGGTCGAGACAGTGAGTGTGTCAGATCTTGCTGCGGTCCTAATTTCCTCACTTCGCTCAGCTACATAATAATAGGCTTCTTGGGACGAAAAATTAATGAATTATTAATGAGTTTTACATTGTAATGTATAAAGGCTGCTCTCATGATAGCAACCTCTTGGTCTTGGTAAGGGTCTTCCGGGTCAATACAACAACATTCTGTCTACTTTATCTCTTTAATAAAATGTAAATATATATGTATATATATTGGCTACTTGTATCTAAATATATGTATTATTGATGAAATAACATTCCATTCATTCATTAATTCCCAAAGACGACGAATTTATGTTTCAATGAGGGTGAAGTTAAAATCTTAAACATTCCTCATCACCTCAAACACCAGACACACACTGGTGAGCTGCAAATGTTTCTCATATCAGTGTTGATAGTTGAGCAGTGGCTTCCCATACACTTCCTCACCCTAACGTCACTTGTGTCACAGCTGTGGGCACTCCTGCACTTCATCATGCCGACGCTGTTCGACTCGCACGATGAGTTCAACGAGTGGTTCTCAAAGGACATCGAGAACTTTGCTGAGAAACAGTCGGGACTTGATGAGGGTGAGTTTTGTTTAAGGCTTCAGAAGAAGAAAAGTTTTATTGTAAGATTGGATAACTCACAAAAGAATTAATACATACAGCCCGACCATTTCGCAGACTTTTGACTTGGCACAGCTGAAAAAAAAGTTACAAATGCACTGGCACATTTTAGAGGACACTAGATATGCTGGATATTCTGCAAAATTGTTCTAAAGAGACAAGTAAAAAATTTAGATGTAGAAGCAGGTTTGAATGAAAGAATGAATGAAAGGTTTATTCAAAACACTACCAACAGTACACACCAAACAAGACAAACCAGTTATATCCATACATATAAGAGAGGTTTAAGAAAGACTACTTAAAGTGACTTTGAATCATAAAAGTCCCACACCAAGCATTGCTGATAGAGTTGTGTTGAATCAAAGCTAACTGCGTAACATTTTTTACTGTGCAGGGTTATGAGATGAGCCCTAGGTTCTGCTGTCTCACCTGACTGTTCTAACTTGTGTTGGATCTGTTCCAGATCAACTCTCGAGACTACACATGATCCTCAAACCCTTCATGTTGAGGCGGGTCAAGAAAGATGTCGAGAACGAACTCTCAGATAAAGTGAGTTATCCACAAGACTCCACTTGTTCTTTGTCCTTATATTGTACAATAGTGTATCAATATTAAAACGTACAAATAGATTCATATATTTAAAAGAAATATATTTAATGGAACTATATTTATTTAAAAGAAATATATTAATTTAAAAGAAATGTCTTTATTTTAAAAAACAATAGGTTGAGAGGAACACTGATGAGCTGGGATTATTTCAAAACTTCTAATTATTTATATCGTAGCAAACATTATTTATGAATACTCTGGACATCCACCTTCTGCGCCCGTGTTTTTAAAAATCTAATCTATGAACATCTGCCCACAGATCCAGATCCTGATCTACTGCCCCCTGACGATCCGCCAGCGCATGTTGTACCAGGCGGTGAAGAACAAGATCTCCATCGAGGATCTGCTCCAGTCATCCACCCCCAGCAACAACTCATCCCAGGCTCAGACGTCCACCAGCAGTCTCATGAACCTCGTCATGCAGTTCAGGAAGGTCAGTCAGTGCACAGGGGTCAACCGGTGCATACAGGTCAACCTGTGCTAAAAGGTCACTCGTTGCAGAAGGTCAATCAGTGCATAACTGGAATGTATATCACTGGAGGAAAGTGACAAATTCAGCACTAAAAAGAATGGTTTTATTTGTTCCCACCATGCAATTTGTAGTAATATGAAGTCGCCAGAGTTTTTAAATAGCTCGGTGGATGTGAACCTCTGTCATCTTGATCGACAGTTTGTAAATAGCCAGGTTGTGCCTATGTCTTGTGTGAATAGTGAAGAGCCAAGACTAAATGTTCAGTTGAATTGGTGTATTCTACCAAGTATGCAGTGGTGTGTAATTGATAGCCATTGTGTATTGTAATTTGAGAAGAAAATGTGCCGATGTGAAGGACTAGTGGGAATCAGTTTGACTTTCATAATCGTTCATCGGCTGGGCCATACCATGATTGATTGTGTAATCGGTTTGTGAGCAACCATTCTTTGAAAAGTTTGATCGCAAAGTGACCCATCAGTCGAAGTTACATTAAATATATATATGTATATATACATATTTGATAACAATGTGTGCACCTGTTCATGTAGAGGAAACATATCAAACGGCCCTGCAATGTTTATACATTTAATGTCATCCTGTAACATGAGGTTTCTAAACACACCGTAAGCGTAACAGTTTTGAACAATGCAATAGCGTCTTTTTCACAAAACCAAAACAGGTTAGGTTTCAGTCGTTTGGTATTCTTACATATTTCACTCAGTAGAAATGTTTATATATTCGAAACAGTCATCAATCACACAAGATTGTAATCGAGTAATTGATCGGAAACATTAATCAACCAATCGGCAACAAAATCAATTAAACAGAACAACACTGTGACCAGAACTTTTTAAAGGATGGTGGCACAAGCCAAATGTCGGACTCAGGTGACCAGACCAATTGCAGTAGGCTGCCCTGCTTGTAGGTGTGCAATCATCCTGAGCTGTTTGAGAGACGAGAGATTCGCTCGCCATTCTTCATGCATCTTGAAGCCTTTCAACTGCCAAAACTTATCTTCCGAGATGGTGAGCTGTGGTTGTTGTCGTAGTTATCACTGCTGATGACACAGTCACATTACCAGTGTCTGTATCTGTTTGGTAATGGGCAAACCCCAGCTAGGTGTCCGTCCAATGGTTGGTTAATTGCTTTATGAGCTATGTCATGGCAGTTACTTAAATGTTGAGGCATTCCTTAGCCTCAGCCAATGATGCCTCCAGGATCTTCCAGACAGTTAAGGTCTGGGGAAAAGACTGTATTCATTGGTGTCGGTTCTTATGTGTTTGTGCCCATAAGGGTGATTCGAGCGTATATGTCTGTCGGCAGGTACAAAACTTTTATCGGAACAGCAATTTGGGCACAGACGATTTTAAACATATGGACACTGCTTGAGCCTTTCAGAATAATACTTATGTTTCCAGTCACCCGATTGACCGTGTTCAATGTAGCTGAACCTGAAAATTCTCACAACGTGACAATGAAAATACTTCAGTTACGACCTGGTATAAATCCAACCACAAGGAAAATAGAAATCTTTGCCGCCCGACCCAATCTCTAGCTGTCAAAACACCAGAAATATGTTTTTCTTGTATTAGTCAGAAGTTATTGTAGGTTACATTTATGCAACAACTAAAATTACTAAGAAAATGCCCAAATGCCTCCCTACTGTAATATATCCCAACAAATAATAAAAGAAAGGCGATGTGTGCCACCTACCCACTCTAAAATCTAACAGCATATAAATGGAAACACAAATATTTTCTGAAAGGGCTTATGTAGTATGTTTTGCTGATTATAACACCTTCAGAGTCTCTAAACATTCATTTTATCTGCAGGATTGCTCGACTCAAGTCTGTGTAGCAAGCGCCACCTGGTGTTCAATCGATTCTACGTCCACAACGAGGTCCACGTACATCGTTCGTTCTTTCCACAAAGCTGTGTTGGTAAGTGCACAATTCTTATTTTATTTTGTCTAGTCCGGCATTGGTCTTCAGTCATATTGACTTTTGTTTCAGTTAAAAATGATCTGATCATGTTCGTGTTATGGTATGTAACCTGATATCCATAAATGAGAGGTTTGTCAGCAAAAGTTTCCGGATGCTGTGTTTCCCTTCCTTTTGATCCTAACAATATAACACATTTTGTTTTTAGTATCTAATATGCAGTTTAAGGAAAGTTGAAAATAAGGACACTAATAAATAATCCAGTGGATTTACATGACTTTTGTGCGTATTTTATTATTAGGGAGTATAACATTATATAATGTTCTTCCATTGTTTTTCTCATTACGTTATATAATATATGATATTTGTATCTATTATAATGAGTTACAAAAAAATTGATTTGGCTTGAAATTTGTTGCAGGCATCAGCCAGTATCTTTTGTGTGGTTCTGTTGCAGACATGTCAGCGAGTATAAACAGTGAATTCTCGTTTACACGCTTCATCAACTGCTCACCAGGGGAGCTGACATCATCCATGCTTGGCGGGTTGCTCATCAGGTAATGTGTACGCGATGCCCGCGGCAAATTCACATTTCCTAGTATAACAAATATTGTGATGTGTGTTAGCCGAAGCAAGGAATATTTTTATGTTATAAACCAGACTTATGGTAGTCTGCCTTTCTTTATTTTTTCAACCCTCATATCTCCATCCGTTTTGCATGAATTGGCTAATGTTTTTTAAATCCCCCAGAGTAGGGGTGTCAACATTTCAAAGGGTCTGCAGTGTGATTTTTAACTAGAATATATTTACGTTACATTTCCCGAGGCTATGGTTAGTTATTAGTAAATTAGTGTTGCTGTTTGGAAAATTGTAATTATTTGTCTCTGATTTGTTATACATGAAAAATTAATTAATCGTATTTTTTTACGCCAGGTGGTTAGCCGTGTTTCTCTGGTTGAAGGAAGCTTACCGGATAAACCACGAGTCAACTTGGCACAGCGACGACACTGCCAAATCTCAGTAAGGAATTTTATCCTTTTTGCTTTAATTCTCGTCTCGAGTCAGTTGTACCTCCTTTGGTGACTTTGTAGGGCGATGCATGATGCGCATTGGCGACCCCAGATGGCTTGGAATGCAGTGGTGACCCCAGATGGCTTGGAATGCAGTGGTGACCCCAGATGGCTTGGAATGCAGTGGTGACCCCAGATGGCTTGGAATGCAGTGGTGCAATGGCCAGAGCTTCGGACTCTCGACCGAGAGAACCTTGGTTCGAATCCCATGTTGTCGAACCTTGGGCAAGTTCGTTTACTCTACATTGCTCTAGTTCACTCAGCTGTATGAATGAGTACCTGGCTACACACAGTGGTGGATATTTGTGTACTGTTAGTCTTTGCTTATTAATTGCAACGTGGCTGGATGCTTCCCAGAGAACCCGAGATGGTGTTCGATTGAACAGGTCTGTCAGGGAGTAAAGTGTGAAGCGCTTTGAGCAGTCCTAAGGACTGGATACTGCACTGTATAAGAACTTACTTTTAATGATGAGTGGTCAAAGTCCTGCAGGTCAGTGGTGTATGTATAGTGCCACTTGTAGCGTACTGCAGAACCCTGTTCACCAACTAAAGGATTGTTGCTATGTGGCATGGTATTCAGTCCTCAGGACTTTACACTTCACCCCGGGCAGACTTGTTCATTTGACCACCATCTCGACTTCTCTTGGAAACATTCAGCCATGCTTCAATTAATGTACAAAGACTAATTGTACACAATCATCCATCATTGTCTATAGCCAGGTACTCATTCATACAGCTGAACGAACTGGAGAAATGTAGAGTGAATGAACTTGCCCAAGATTCGATATGGCAGCAATAGGTTTCAAACCCAGAATCTCTTGATTGAGAGTCCAAAGCTCTAGCCACTACACCGCCCCACTCGGCACACTACACACAGCCAGGATGTGTGATTATTTCAGTCTTTTATTGTCTGTTCAGTGTTAGGTTAACACACTTCGCCATGACACAGCTGCATTCCCACAAATTTGCATCATCATAACAAAACTCATCAGCATAATGCGATGCTTTCCTCTAGGTTCATGGGTCGCCGTTCGCTGCTGCTGACTCCACTGCGCACAACATCGGTTCCCAACCTGGCCACCAGTCCGCGCCTCTCATCTCTCATCTTCCTACGCTATGACAGCGCCTTCTACACGCACTGCGACCACACGCTGCACCACATCTCCGAAACGCAGGCGCACCGCAACATGAGGCTGAGGAACGCCGCAAAGGATGCTGGGAAGGCAGCAACCATGCATCACGTCCGGAGTCCGTCATACTCCGGGTTAAAGAGTCCACCTCATGCAACGACAGGGTTGCGCAGTCCGTCCCATTCCGGGTTGAGAAGTCCACCCCACTCTGGGCTGAGGAGTCCACCCCATTCGTTAGCCGGGGGTAGGACACCGTTGTCACCCGTGTCGGTGAGTTGTGTGGATTTATTTATTTATTTTAAGGTTCAGTACTGACAAAAAGCCACTGGTTCCTTCTACATGGTATGTATGCCAGAGAAGATAAAAATATATCGTACATCGAAATGGAAAAAACCATCGCGGACTAGCTGAGTCGGTTGTCTCGATCATCTACAACAACAAATACAGGCGGTGTGTTAACTGCTGTGATGATGGAGTAAATACCATCACCGCCTTTGTCTGGGCAGACATCAGTACTACATACCACAACATGTTATATTATACAGTGGAACCTCCCTGTTAAGGACACCCTTGGGACTGGGCAAAAGTGACTGGAATAGGGACGTGACCGTTTCAGTGGGAATGATTCCTTACACCTTACTGTGTATGGAAATAATTTACGACTGTCCTTAATTGCGAGGTGGCTGTATTACCGAGGTTACCATCAAGCGAGATTTGATTGTATGTAAATTAGGTTTCTTGTAGTAAATCATGATCGTATTGTTGGGTTCAGCTGAGCAGGTATTGCCACAAGAAGGCGTCGGACGGCTCACTCCCCCACATAGAGCGGCCTCCAGTACAACTCAAGTGTACGGCCACCTGTATGCCGGGCTTTGTCTATGACACTGTACAAAAGGTAGATTTTGTGTGAAACGTTTTAGATTATTGCTGATTGAAAACTAAAATTATTGGTGTTCTAACTTCCGATTTCCTTCTGTAAAAAACTATTTGTTCTGTCATCACGTGATTCAACACAACAGACTGTTTGTTCTTTGCCATTCAGCTGTTTGTGTTCCTAAGGATCACTTTGGAAATATGTGTACTTTTGTGTTCATTTGTTTTTATTCTGTCGTATTTGTCTGCATGTATGAAGTACTGAATACAATTAGCAAGCCTATGCGTAATAGTGGTCACTAGGTAGCGCCACAAAACTATTTACCAGTTCTTGTGTATGCGATGGTCGCCAGGTGGCACCACTGTTTCTGCAAGTTCCCATTGTGATCATGTTCTGCATGAAAACTTGGATGCTGTTATACACTTGCCAGGTGATTATGGCACAAACATTTGGCGTGCATAACTTTGTTTTATGATGTAAACTTTATTGTTTTTAATTGTATAGGCGTTAATAAATACATGACAATATCTGAGAAATCACAACAGATCGCAATAGCGTTTCGTTGTTAGGTTGGGCTGATAACATGCAATTTTTTTCTATTATTAATTGATTTATTTGTATCATTGGTAGACCCAGTATACAACATATTATGATGTGAGTTTTGATAATAAATATTTTCCAACAGAAAATTTACAAAACATTTATCTTCCTATAGACATTGGGCCTTCTACCAAATTATGACATTAAGTATATAAATGTTACCTAATCGCAGTTGTTATGTAATTGTATATAGCTGTGTCACTTTATAGTGGTATTCAATTCGAAAACATTTTCTCTGTTAAAAACATTAACTTAAGTTTCATTCCATCACCGTCGTACAATGCAAGTAACCGTGATACAAAACCCCCACCCAGGTTCACGCCCGCAGTTCGGGCTACTACTGCTGCGACCGGAGCGCCGCCTGGTGTCAGATGTCAGAGCAGCTGTGTGGAACGCTGGCCGCTCGTCTCTCACTGCTCTACGGGACGCTAGAGATTGCCGAGAAGGTTCGACAGTCTCGGTACTTCTTCCGTCCGATGCAACCCGGCGGGATCTACGGGCTGCACCCAAGGAATGGCTACTCCCACCTTCTTGTGCCTGGTAGGTGGGAATTTCTATACAGAATTGTGGGATTTGCAGTTTGATATTGCAGATTTACTGTACACAATAGGAATATTTTGGAATGTTTGGAGAAATGTGGCAGTAACCTACACAGCTAGAATTATGGTTTTTGAGAAAAAATATTCAATGTATTTCTTCCATATTCCAATAACATTGATTGTGTACTATCAATAAAGTTCACTTTTATAATAATTACACACCTGTAAATCACTTTTATTCATGGATATAGCATGGCTCTTTTCAAGTCAAAAATGCCAAAGTTCAAACTTTGATGGCCGTTTACAGACAAACACAAACTTTCAGCACTATGGGAAAATAATTATGTGGTAATCTAGTTTGCCATGTTTTGTTTGTCTGCACACTCTCCAAACATATGTAAAAATCTTGATAATGTACGTATTGTTGTGTATTCATCACACAAGTATAAATTTGAATAATAAATTTAAAACGTTCAAAAAGCAGATACAGTCGCGCCTCGTTATAATGCGCCCCGTTATAACGCGGATTCGGTTACAACGCGGTCGGTCGTGGACCCCGAATTTCTGCCGCCAGGGGGAACATGGGCGCTATGACAAACTATATTAACACAGTAATAACTGTCAATTGTTTTGTGTGAAGTTATCCCCGTCTTTGTCCATGGCATGTGTATATTGAAAGACTAGTTGGCGGACAATAAATTTAACGTTGACGTACAACTGCAACGAATCAAGTGCGAGGCGCGTCACTACGTTGCCGTTGTTTATTCTGCACTGCCAATGCTATCAAAGTTTCGTTGACTATGATTATGTTCAGTTTTAACTTTAGGAACAGTAAATGTGGAGCGAGGTATTGTTTGTTTTGCGCCGACATCAAACGAATCGTTTCCAATCTGCTAGTCATGCTCATTGCTTCCGCGGATCGCCAGTTCGCCTGGTTTCGGCGCCGGGCGGCTTGTAAAGTGCAATTGAAATTCACAAATACGCCTTGCTTAAGAATGGGTTAAATACGTTTTAATACAGCTTGGTAGACAAGATCAGTAAGCTAACATTGCGTAACAAATATTAGCTTTTCGCTGCGATGAACGCAAAGCTACTGCCTGTACTGGTGCGCCAAAATATTAATTCGTCAACCGCATATGAATTGGTGAATCGTAATATTGTTCGGCACGGTAAATGTGCTTTCTAAATTGGTATTTTGATATTGATTGAAAGACGAAGTTAAGCCAATTGTGAGCGTACTTATAGCTTTAAATCCTTAATAAACTTTAACACAGCGTTTCTCAAATCATTTGCGTATTCGGCTGCTGAGTGCGAGGTCATTATTTTAGATCTTACGTCAGCGGTACCATATTATCGTTCAGTTGACCGTGACTTGTTGGTCCGTTGTTTATTTTAAAACGGTACACAATTCATGAATTTTATTCAGTTCAACAGTGTCCAAAAGTGTACGACATTTAAACAGAATACACATTGACATTGGCTGGCAGTTTAATAAGCTTCATAAACTGCGTATAGACTGCGCGACGTGCACACTTTGGTTGGCTTCGATGGCGTTCTTCGTGCAGCAGCGGTGTCGGTCGTCGTCGTAGCGCCCCTGACGGCAGATATGGGAACGCGCCACGTTTATAACGCGCCTCGTTTATAACGCGGATTCATTTCGTGGACCCCGACTACCGCGTTATAACTGAACATTTGCTAGCAGATTTCCAGCAAAACGATTTATTTTATACTTCATTTACGAACAACATTTTGTGTTGTAAAATTTTAAAGAGAATGTGGACTTAATTTTGTGGTAAACCCATTTTGTTGATGTATTTAGCAAGTATGGCTATTATACTGTTAATTTTAATTACTTTCATGTACCTCGATAAAATAAATAACTCCTACCTGCAGTAGCTATCACAAGCTAGATTTCGCAGACAATTTCTCTGCGTAACAACGTCTGTGCTTCCAGGAAAAAATGTCAGCCCAGATTTAATAATTGATGCTGGGTGATCAGACAGTTTGGTCCTTCATTCATGTGTAATGGGGTGTCCTTTAATGATTGGTACCACAGAATCGCTCGTGCGGAAAGTATATATTTGTTCTTTGCCAAACCGACATCTCCACGGTCCATTTCACCGGGGCTGAACCATCTACAGACTAGAACTTTGGCCGAAATTCTGTTACCATTTATAATCAGCTTATTATGTATTTGTCTGTGGATCATAACTCATGTTTTCGTTACGGTTGTCACAGTTGGTGTAGCAATTTGTTTAGTTTTCCTGCTAACTGAGCAGCATATGGCAAGTGCCACCTTTTGATCTGGTTGTGGTTTGAACCGGCTATTCTGTTGAGGTCAACATTTAATGTGTGGTCACTCCCTTCGAAGAGTATCGTGTGTCTGCAATAAAGAGCTGTCTGAGGTGACTGTTGAAATATTTATATCCCTTTAATTTCCAGCCATTACCACAGTGATATTGGATAATGATGGACATGTGTGAAGCCGACTTCCAGCCTTAACCTTGTGATTTTATCATTCCACTGAAAGTGAGCTTTTAGGCCAGATTGTGCACATGATTCTTTGTATTGGATGATTAGAGAATTATCTGGAAAGATACACCATTCTCCATAACAGTTTTGAATCTTTCTCCTCCAGATTTTTTCGCTATCAAGGCTGAAAACCACATATGACGTGTATTAGTTTATTTTTAAGCTTGACGATTGATTAATCATAACTGACTGATGACGAATATTGGTTGGTTCTCGTGAGCAATGAGTGATAGTAGAGTGATAATATTATTTACATTATTGTTGTGGATGAAAAAAACTTGCCTCGCACACACCAATATAGTAACACCAAAAATGTCATCCCACTACAAATATTATCTTTGAAAATGCTTGCTAGAGATGTCTCTGCTGTATATTCAGTTTCAGTGGAGTGGCACTTTTAGTTTCATTGCATTGAATTCCATTCATGCGTTAACATTGCCAAACTTCAACCGAGGTTTTTCACCACAATGGCACTTTCATGGTTAGTACATTGATTTGTGCAACTAAAAACCAAACAACTTAAGTTTGTTCATTTGCGTGGTTGAATCAAACATCCAATTTTCAGTACACGTCCTGTAGTAGTACACAGCCTTTTTCTAAAATGACACAGCAGTCATCGCCCTTTCATATCTGATCATCACTGCGACGCCAAGCTGTTAGAAATCTGTCATGCACACAGTAATGTTAACAAAAACGGTGTTCCGCATATCCTTGACCCTGCCTGATACATCTGTCGTGTTGTGTGCAACAGACAGTCAAATAGCCATGACACAAAAGACTCATTAACTTGTTGAGATCGGCCGTCTTATCGCATTCACCGCTGCATCAAAATGCCTGGCAGCTATGGCTTTTTGATATCGCACAAATGACTTGATTTGGTAATGCGACAGAGCCCGGGGCTAGGTTTAGCAGGGCTGGGGGTGAGTTGTATTGTCTCGGGCAGGTGTAGGATTGATTGAGGCGATGTGGAGGGGACGCATTGTTGATGACTTGTTTGCTAAGAAGAGGACTTAATCACTGTGTTATCGCCATTGAAAGACGCTGGCAGTTTTATCAGGAAGCTAGGCTTGTAGAAAATGATTGTGTGTCACACAATTGTGGTAGTTTGTTTAGAAATGCGTCTACAGGCATGTTGATCACATGCTGCTGCCTCCTGCACGCCTGTCTATTGTCTGTTATCACAGGGTGATTCTGATCTAACGTGTAAAGTTCTAATGCTGTTGTATACACCCTGATTCTATATGTTCACTGCCACATACATAAAACCTCTGCATTGGCTTCCTGTCTGATATTGTACTACTGGTCTGATCTTTTAGTGATCAGGTACTTCCATCGAAGCAAGAACTGGCTCGTTGCTGCAAGAAAACCTACAAGCAACAACCAGCTCTGGCATTGCTGGAAGATAGCTTAGACTGTTTTCATTATTAAGTCCTGAAGATTTTTGTTCAAATAGTTGAAACAAACATTGAAATTTAGGATTTCTTGGTTGCTGCACCAACTCCACAGTGCACTCCCTTTTACTGTTGGGTCAGTAGGAAGCAGTACAATATTGCCTTCATTTGAAAACTACTTTTTAACCGCATTTATGCATCTTAAAGCCTGTATGCACTCATTAAAAATGTGACTGTCTTGTACTTGCCAAGAACAGTCATGTGCTCATATTGCTGCCTTCACGTACGACAGTCTCAGCTACTGACAATGCACTGGACTCTTGATTCAATTATTGGATTGGATGCCCTTGATTTATATCTTATTAAGTTGAACAACTAGCGTCATATTTGCAGAACTCGCGTACACTGACAACAGAATTACTAAGACGTCCAAACACAGCTGCATTGCTCAACTATGGATCTTTTGTCACAAGTGAACACCGGGCTTTGGCTGCCTAGCATTTTCATCCATCTGTTGACAACTTTACATGATGGTCACTAAGGTGTAGCCAGCTGTCCCCATCAAGCTACTGGTCCTTTACTGCCGGCTTCATAAAGGCCAACAATCTCTAACAATCACCGGACATGTGTTGAATCGGTTTAATTAAATCAAGCTGGCTTTTTGCACTTGCTCAGTTGAGGTACTTCAAAAGGTTTAGTGCGGTCTAGCACGGCTTGGCGTGCTGAGTCTTGTGAATCTCACTGATGCTCTAATCCTCTCCAACACTGAGTCTGTGTGTCTGTCTGTCATTTCACGTTATTGAATCATGCCTTCCGTTTGGTTTCACTCAACATAGATGTGGGGGGTCACACTGACCTGAAAGGTGACTACAAATGTTATCAATTTGATCACTTTTAAATGAAAGGATTTTATAGATACAGGTCTAAATTTGTCAAAAGGCTTAGTGATTATTATTATTATGAAACAAAATAATAAAGTTGTTAATGCAATTTTCAGCTATTTCTGTTATTTACATGTGGTTTCTTAAAAGTCACTCAGAGTATCGCCATTGTCATTAGGTAATAATCAGTCTGTAATGAGTGCGTCATGAGTAATATTGTCATATATGATTAATTTTTAATTTGTTATGCTGTGATAAATGTAAATGTCATAATTGTTAGGTTGTTAAGTAATAATACATTCAAGAATAATAATATTGTTCATAATTTATTACATGCGTACATGCATGCACACACGAGCGCACGCACCCACACACCCACACACCCACACACCCACACACCCACACACCCACACACACACACACACCCACACACCCACACACCCACACACACACACACACACACACACACACACACACACACACACACACACACACAGCACACACAGACACACGTTATCCATTGTTTTAAAGCATGTCATTAATTGTTAAATTACAGTTGGGATTCTCCGGCGTTTGGGGACGTGAATAAGATGAATGCTTTAATGTCGATTCGAGCGTGCAAGTTTTACCAGTACTGCTATCAACTGCTGAGAACGCAATTATGTTTGCAAACATTGTGTTTTGTTGTTATTCCACAGCGTCGCTAATTTGCCTTGCAAAACTACGTGCAAATTGGCAGAACATTCACGGGAAATTAGAAAGTAGTGATGCAGTTAATTGCATAAGCATGCCAATAGACTTTAACGAGACGTAAATAAATAATTCTTGCGTAGATCTGCATATAAACGGCAGTTGGAAGAGTGAAGTAGTAATTAGAGAGAGGTGCTTAAAGAATTAATGAAATGGACTACGGCTAGACTGTTGTGTTTTGGGGAAACAAAATGTTTTCTGTGAATACTTGGCACCACCAACTAAACTTAGTGCATGTGAGGATGGGTGAATGGAAGAAATTGATTTCAATAATACATTTGCAGTTACGTATAATGCAGCCAAAGGTAAATGCTCAGGAGACTCACCTTAAGACTTTGAAACACTGCTATCACGACAGCTACTGTGGGTAATACATAATAATGTCAGTTTAGCATGATATTTTATATATAAACTAGCTAACACTACAAGACAATGTAAAACTTGTTAATTACATTTCATTACTTCACATTATTTGATATTGCAACAAAAATATTCTGTGAAGTCTAATAGCAATGTTAATGTGTGAACTAAATAATGTTAAATGACTAGTGCACATTTAACATACCAAAGTATGAAATACTACGACAAGCTTACAATAACATCATTAAATTTACCAGTTTACAAATCAAGTAGTTAGAGGTGAATGAAGAACAAAACAATAGCACGAGGAGACTGTCTTGGCGCCGTGCAACTGACTCTGTGCCCCTTTCAATCGTGCAAAAGATTCAATATTGACTACATCACTTGCATGCAGCCGCTAACCTTTTTGGCTGAACTTACACATAATCACGTTTCTTTAGATTGCCTGATGAATTAGCGTTGTCTCGGTGCCTGTTTACACGAATCATCAGTCAGTGTTTTTCGTAGAATGTCTACTAATCTGGATATTAGCGGTTAGCTGGTTCCATGAAACTATTTTTCCTACGTGGAAATGTCAATGAGTAATGAAAGCAGACCATGAGTATTCTTCAGAGCGTGTAATCAATTGTCTGGTCACTCCAAATAAAAACACACATCCCATCCCTCGCCGACACTCTACCGTGATGAGTACTTCCTGTTGGCATTTACTTTTAATTCATTTAGGAATTGCCAGAGAAATTCTTGTGCATGATTGATGTTAGTTACGGCTTGTACTCTGTAGAGGTTATGCCAAATCTTGTGGAAGAAATAATTGTATAATTCATAGATTTGTACCGACAATATGTATTGAGTATCGTGAACATAACTGGTGTGTAAAATATTGGCTTGATATTCATGTGTTAATCTCTGATAATGTACACAACAAATATCTTAGAGAAGGGGGTTAGATACAAATTGAAAATTGTTGGGTGGCAATCTTGTTGGCACAGTCTGTAATTCTTTTTCAGATGTAAGATTTGTATAACCATATACAACTTGGCACTAAATTTTTTAAATATATAAATGTTTTTTCAATCAGCGCTGCATGTATCTGATGAAACATTGACTGCATAAAGCTTAATTATTAATATAAAACAATTTGTAAATTTGTGACTGTCGCCCGTATGTGACTTTGGACAAAGAACAGTGGTCAGTCAAACGTGACGACAGATGGGCGATCATGGTTGAGTCGGCAGATGGTTTGTCTGATCGGGTGTTTGTTCTGATCCCCGTTATGTGCCCACCCATGAACCAAGTCAAACATTTACCGTACTGACAATTGACTCTGCACTCATCTTGGGGCTCGAGAGAAGGGTGAACAGGCTGGTCATCGGGTGAATGATTTACTGTCTTTCAAGTCCAGTTGATTCTCATTTGTTTGATTTTACCCTAATTACAGCTGTACTCTAATTGGGATCGGTGACACCATTGGATAAAATGCCATCAGTGAAAACTGGGCGATTGTGCGTAATTATAATTATTATAAAAAGCAAGGTTGTTAATGTATTGAAACACCAATTAACAAAGAACTACCTGGAGATTCATTATAATAAAAATAGCACTTGTAGCGCAGTAAATGCTATTTTAAAATGAACTGCTCTATAGCATTTATTTGACAGTTAATTTAATTAAATATATTGTAGATTGTTATTATTAATATTATCAAATTAATATAAAATCAATAAGAGGGATCAGTTGGGGTTGCTCTTAACAAAATAACATTCAAATAGAAAATTTTAACGCTATAATTATTCAGTTTGTGATAGAAAGCATGATAGGATAACCTGGGAAAGTGTGCATTTTCTCAAGACGCACCCAAGATTTGATCTCCCCATCACATTAAAGTCATCTGAAACTAAAGCCACTTTCCACAAAAACTCAATATATATTTATTCAAAATTGCATTTTTTGAAGGTCTGACGATGATTTGCTTGTTGCACTTTTGAGCTCAGTTTCTTGAGGATTTAAGCACCGTAGACATTTATTATTATTATTATAGATGTCGTAGCAAGACTTCTGATTCTTGTTGGGCATAACAATTAATTGCTGCTGCGATGATTGGTTAGCCTTTCAGCAACAGAGTTATGAATACTTACTCTGCAGGAGGTAGAGACGTGCTCATCAATTGCATCATTTGAGCAGGTGTTTCATTAAAAATACACTCTAAAGTTGTCGTTTTCTATTTTAACACGGAGCATCGCGCAAAGTGGACACATATTTATTTATTGCCGTAATCAAGGAAGCAAACTTCAAAGAGTGGCAAGAACCTGCTTGATTACATGCACCTACATCACACACGATGGCCAACCTTTAAGAAATTGTGTGCGAGAGGCATTATTTTAAGCGAGGCGCATTTATACGTACATTGACTCCTCCACGGTTATGTATTGTTACGGTTTAGACGGCTGCGTGATAATGCACTTCTCGGACGCCATTCACGCACGAATCAAGGCTATTTGTAGGGTTGTCGATGAGAAATCTGTAATTCGTGCTGGCTGCTTGCAGCAGTCATAGCTTGATAAACAGAGGTGGCAATTGCCGCAGTGGAAATGATCGTAACATGTTGCCGGTTGATTCATGTTCGGGGAGGTCTCATGAGTTAGCAAAGTGAAAAAGTATAGTGTTTAGTATTAGGTGAAACAACCACCCGCGTCCTGAATACATTGTGTGGCACTTCTGATAGCGTGTGTATTCTTACACTGTAGTCAAATTTCCAAATTTTTATACTGCAGTATAATTACTGTACTCTACATGTAGGCTACTGAACTGGACGTGATGAATTCGCTTTGATTCTGGTATTCGCACTGGTATAATTTAGGGTCATTGTGCATTAATACCAGTTTCACTCCATACGTGGTGCCACTGGACTGAATTTTTTGTGAAATGTGGCAATTCAGGTCAACGTGAGACAGTCCCAAATTGTTTTTGTAACAGTAAAGTATATGAAATTATTCCCACAAATATGGTCACCTCACTATTCAGGTCACTTTTGCCCAGTGCCGAGGGTGTTCTCAATAGTGAGGTTCCACTGTACATTCTTTGTGAAGCTATGCGATCACCCCTTAATGCCGTCTGCCAAATCTTGCTGGATTTTGTGCAACAGGAAACTTCCCTCTGGTGTTTCTTCCCCTCTCTCTACCCTCACTTCAAAGAGTTCCGCAGCCAGATAATTAGCCAGGGATGCACAGGTGGGAACAAAGGCATCACCTGTTCCTATGGGTAGTTAGACTGGTCCCCCCCCCTAATAGGGTAGGGTGCTTTTGTGGTGGTGCTCATTATAGGTAATTGGTTTTCTGTCTGTTGATTTGTTGGTTCTGTTGGTGTAGAATGCTGTTATATGCAACAGTAAAATTAACGAAAAGTAGCTTGTGTATAATGAACGGGTTACTGTTTTTAAATTAGAAAAAATGAAATTTTTATTTGGGAGTCGTAGATGTTAAAAGGTATTGCAGTCATGTGTTATGCTCAAACTAGTGATTTAATAGGAAAGTAAAACAAAGGTATGTTTATAGATGTATTCAAATTCAAAATGTGTTAAAAGATTGTTTTTAATATTTATTTAATCACATTTGTATTGCAATAACATTGAACATTATCCTGGTCTTCAGTCATATCGTGTAATTTTAAGTATGAAGGAAAGAGTGCTTTATTTTGTGGATAAAGTATTTTTTATTTTTATTTTTTGATTCATTATAATTATTTTACAGAGATAATTTAGATATTCAGATGAAAAGTAAAAACATGTTATGGTGTTAACAAATTTTATTTACAGGTTGAATCATCACATCTGCATATTCGACCAAGAACCTCTGTATTATGGACAGGAACCTCTGTGTTGAGTATAATAACATGCCTGGAGGGTTCAGATGTAATGTGGTTCAACTTATGTTAAAACTTCTGTCATTATAAGTGGGCAGCCCATTACTTGTGTGTCATTACTGAGTAACACTATAGGACAATGTGACAAGATGCGGGCAACTTGAATAAGATATGCTAAATTTCATGCAAGGGTTATTCATGTAAATGATCGTACTGTTTTAAATGTTCAAACACAAAAATTATACATTTAGTGCTACTTACTGGGGCGAGGGCGTGATCCAATTATCTGGACACCAGGGTCAGTGAAAGCCCTTGTCCCACCTGGGTGGACACAATAAATGGACCCACTATGAAACAAAGGTCAGGGTAGAGACAGGTGGCCTGTGAATGCAGCAATCAGGGTTACATAAGAAGCACTGTGTGTCTATTAGGGGGTCACCTGTAGACCCGCCAGGTAAATAGTGGTCTGCGCTCGGAGTCCAACCCTTGAATGCCACCTGGTGTTGGTGACATCAACACCCTCTTCAGGCACAAGCGGAAACAACGCTTCCGAGTAGATTGTCTCTCTTGTAATCATGTTGGTGAGCTCCCAAGAGACATTAAGTTGGTCCCTGTGGTATATTTCTTTCATTCCGATGCAGATGTAGAATCTCGACCTTCGTTCGATTGGATCACAGAGACTGGTGGTCCTGTCTTTGCTTCTCATAAGGCATCATCGATACTGTGTGACCACTGTGATTTTAGCAGGTCGTTGAGAGGAGGATATTCTTGAATAGTGATGTCTGCGTAAGAT
The DNA here is from genome assembly GCA_963995525.1 of Escarpia spicata. Classification (NCBI taxonomy): domain Eukaryota; kingdom Metazoa; phylum Annelida; class Polychaeta; order Sabellida; family Siboglinidae; genus Escarpia; species Escarpia spicata. The sequence goes on along the minus strand of OZ023211.1, from coordinate 41,702,593 downwards.
GTCGTACTTCAGTTTGGATGAGGTGTGATTGTGTGAAGATAGGGAGTAAGATGGTGTTGATGGCGTGAGAAATTAACAACTTGTAATCTGAAAATACATCACTTTTTAATGAATACTTTATTATTAGAAATAGCGTACAAGAAATGTATGTACTGCTGTACAGTAAAAGTGCTATAATTTTAATTTTTTAATTGATTTTATCAAACAAATTTTTATTTCATATTTTCCTTCTGAGTAGTAATTAATTAATAACATTTAGTGATAAACGTTTTTTTAAATGCTATGATTTGAATAGATAAAAAAAAATTGTCATTTTCCTTCCTAGTAATAATTAGTCCAATTATGGTTGACAGTTGTGAATCACAAACAAGTTATCTCTGCTTGCAATGCTGTTAGAGACCAAACTGTGCACACATTAGCACATTACTCTAGCAGACAGGTGAATTAGGGAATTACTGTCCTTCAGTGCCCTTAAAGCCTTTACTGTTGTTAGACCAATTGACACATCATCAAGAAATCATCAAAATAGTAACTTTCAGTAAATCATTTCATTACACATGATTATGGCTAATTGTCTCACTTGGTGGGCAGAAATGTACCTTTAATTTTACTCTGAGGGTCAATAGTTGTGTCTTGTTATTTTGTAACTTTTAAAGAGGGCTATATTGCGTGACAATAACTGGAAATGTGTGTACTATATTTTCCTGCTATTGTGCACGATTTTAGTTAGATGGCAACATCTGAAGTCCATTTCATACTGTTACCTGGGTAGTATCATTGTCTTTGACAAAGGTTTCATGAACAGTGGTCTTCTTTGTGTAACGCTGATATCAATAATTGCAGACACTTATGCTATACTGGAGATTCCTTGTTGTTTCCTTGTCATGTTAAGATAGGGATCTGTTGCTGAGCATGTTGCTGTTATTTAGCCTTTCAGGAATGCACTTTGGGCCTGATTCTATCCGGCACGCAGATATCGATTTCAGTTTCCAATTTACTTGTCACAGAAATGGGCCAAAGAGTACAGGATTTGTTTGCCATTTCTTGCTAAATTTTAACTGTGTGCTGTAGAAAATGATCTACTTGTTTGTCTGGTGATTTTTTCAAAACAAAATAACAAATTTTACAAATGAGGTAATGTGTTAAAATATATATCAGATAGGCTAAGGTAATTGCTGACCATTGGCCAATGGATAAAAAGTCACTTAATGGAATTGCTAGAATGAGCCCAGAGGCCTGTTTCACTAAGGTTCTTATGAGATCATAAGCCAGACTTTGTTTAGTAATTTGATATCGCTTTTTAACAATGATCTTATATCATGGAAACTCAACACCAAGACACACCACTAGGACCGTGCCAGTGTGTTACAGAAATAGTGTCCGGTGATACAATGGCAGCTTTTTCATGTTGAGAAAGATCCTTAAATGTAACAACAAATTCTGATTAATGAAGGACTTCCTTTCAAGCTCATTACCTTTGTGAAACAGTCCCCACAAAGTTTAAGATTTTCTTGAAATTATTCTAAACTGAAAGAGATCATTGTTTTAGTGAAACGGTCCTCAGATAGGAAAAGATTTTCTCGAAGTAATTCTAAGATGACACACATGAAAATTTTAATTGCACCAGCAGTGAAGCCTCTACAGCTACACCAGTTGTGTCATGTGCTGATTCGGTGGTTAATGTGCATTTATTCCTCGTCCACAGATAAAGAGACGCTGGTGACAGACGGAGGGAAACTGACGATATTGGACGAGTTGCTGGGGAGATTGAAGTCGGAGGGCCACCGGGTACTCATCTACTCACAGATGACCCGAATGATCGACATCCTCGAGGTCAGTTATGTCCTTTGTGTTGTTTGTCTTCCCTTTCTTGCAGACCCCATTCCCAGTTGAAGTTGTCTCGTTTTTGTCTAATCCCGTGTTGTTATCAGTGACCAGATTGAGTGCCTTCATGTTTCAGTTCCAAGTTTTGTAAGCAATGAAAATGATAGCTACATATTTGTAATTAAGGTGTGTGTGTGTGTGTGTGTGTGTGTGTGTGTGTGTGTGTGTGTGTGTGTGTGTGTGTGTGTGTGTGTGTGTGTGTGTGTGTGTGTGTGTGTGTGTGTGTGTGTGAGATTTGCTATTGTGTAAAAACTTTACCGATCCATGTGTGAACCATAAAAAATATATCATTTTTGTTCATCCTCTTTCCAACATTCTGTTGTTTATTTTTAGTTTATAAATGGTGTTGTATTTTATAATAATTGAAATTAATTCAGTTGGTTTGGAAATAAACTAATGATTGAACAAATTATTAATCGATCAATTGAAGTGTGAATCGGTCAGTTGGTCAGTCGATCAGTTGATCGATTGGTTGATCTGGCACATCTTGAAAGATGATTTCGGCCAGTAGTTGTGTCTCTGTCATAATCAACGTCTCCCTTTCTTGGTTTCTTTTTATGTGGTACAATACAGACATAGGTGGTCATAGCCCTTCATTTCACACAATTACTAGTGTCTTCAGTCTGTCCTGTTGTCGTCTTTCCTACCCATCCTAACAGACCATCAAGGATCTCAGTTCCTTGCCAGCTTCTGTATCTTTCCCATCGTCACTTGATGGTAATGTTTTCTCCATCTCATCGCATGGCCTAGAAATTCTCCTTGTCCTTTGCTGATTCTGTACCTGATCTGCATATTGTGATCTTGTTCCAAGGCAATAGGTCACATGACAGATAGGCCTGTTAGTGCCTTCAAGAGTAGGAGAGATCTGAAAAATGAAAGCAAATTCAGCACCCAGACAAAATATTGTACTTCCACGCTTGTGCGGTAACTATTAGTGTTATCATATCCTCATGGCGGCAGCACTGTTTTCATGCTGATCACAACCTCGATGCAACGAATGAGGACATATGTCAATTTTGAATAATTAATCCGTCCATATGTACCTTCATATGCCCGTGTTGATTTACTTAACATAATGGCCATTGTGTTTGCTAAATAATTAATCTCATTTGATGGTCTGTCTGTATGTGCTTCATGACCCAGGCCGTTTGTATAAAGGACGCTGTTATGGTTCGCAGGGCCTTTACTGAGTGTTTTATGCAGCACCACCTCCATCTCTTTGTTTGTGCATTTGCCACTTCTCTTTAATAGATCAAAACGATCATTGAAACATATGCCACATCAGTCAGATGATCAATCAAATGCAAAATTGGTGCAATTAAAAGCTTAAATGGCATTGAATTTTGCGGTCATGGTTAGTTGGGTTGATTGAGTGAACGTTGCTGTGCCCCTGGAAGTTAAAAGTAGATGTTATCATTAAGGTAAAATTAACCTTTTATCAGTTCTAAGAAATTGGTTCGTATGATGACGATGTTATCACAGATTGTAGTTGCCACAATAATAAAAAGTATTGATAGTATCAAAGGTCAGCAAAACGCATCTGCAAAGTTTATTGTGATATGGTCTGCGATTAAAATTTTTGTTTCGTAGTAATTATCTTTTTTATTTGTTGAGTGAGTTTCTGATTTTAGACACACACAGATACATTTACCAGTTCACATGCTGCAGTTAATTAAATTAAGAGTTTCAAGTAATTTGTCCAACATCGTAAAGTTAATAGATTGTGTGAACGTCATCATATTGTCCTTTAACTACTTTCACAATTTATTTCAGAACAATCCCACAATGCACCAGCTCCTCTAATAGATTATTTTACAGATAGGCCTTACGTCATGACTTGGCTTGTCGAACCTAATCAATCATCTTGTTTGTGGTATTTTCTGCTGCCTTGCTCCCTGATTTACTGGGCAGGCTGTAGCGTCCCTGCCTTGTTTGGATGCCAAGCGAACCCTGTAGCTTTTTCTACACATTGCAACCAGCATCAAGGCCGCAGACCCATGGCCAATCAAAGTGTGCCTTTAGGGCATTCTCCTCTGAGGGAGCACAGACGGGCAAGCGGTTATTAATAATTGGACATGAACACCGCCTGTGGTTATAGTAGAAACAGTAGTAGTAGTACGGATGCATTTCATCTGTCCTCACTTCAGGGGTCAGCTCAAAATTGCAACACAAAAAACGGTGTTGTTTTGAAGAAAACAAACTCATTTGTGTTGGGGATAATGTCAGTGGTTCACATAACCTGGGTGTTATTTCACCTGGGCAGCTGGAGGGTTAGGATTGTTATTGTGCGTGTGGTTTTCTTCTTTTTCCATGGTTGGTTGTTAACAATGGCCGGCTGGATAGATTACTTTTAGGTTTCGAAAGATTCTTTTTTTTTAAATGGACGTAACCATTTTCTTGAAACCTGATGTTAATTTATCTAGTGATTTTGTTTAGGTTGTAGTGTAAGTTGAGAAAAGAGCATGTTGTGCCATAACAAATAGAAATAAGAAATAATCACTAGTTGCAAAGGTAGCAGTGTTTGAGGTATTTCACATTATTTTTAATGCAAATTGATTAAAATGGATTCCATGAACTGCCAATTTAGCCAGTACACATTTGTATAAATTTCATTTTCAGCAAGGATGTTTAACATGTATAAAATTTATAAAATCTTGAGTTATTTTAATATAATTTCTTACGTATTTGTAAACAACAATATTGTGATAACACAGATTGTGCCCACCAAAACATTATGAATGTCTGCCCCTCGTCAGGTGACCACATTTCCCAGAATTCATCTGTTTAAGCTGAGAAAAACGACTAATCTTCTTGAGATGTTCTTCTAGTGCATTAAGCTAGATCTCTGGAGAGCTGATGGCCCCCTGAGATGTGTGTGATGTAGTCCTGGGACAGTCATCATCCTTATGCTAGTGTTTGTGTCATACCTAATTCTCCCAATAAGTAGGCTACAGATCAGTGTTGTTCGTTACACTGAAACCACGGAAACCAACGCTCTAAGTCAGTCTGGAAATTCCACCAAGTCAGTTTTAATAAAAACTACATTTTCATGTTTGTTATGTCACCGTCCTGCAGTAGCATTATTATCATATATTTTGTTTAAAACGAAAACGTGGAAGATGCTGCCTGTCATTTGTTTCCAAGCAAACTGTATCCTGTCTCCATACATAGGGATCTTGCATCACTGATGCATGCACATGCAACAAACTGGTCACTCAGATACATTGGCCTGAGCAGCAGGAGTGTCGTAATCTGCCGTTTTACAATGTTCCCTGTTCATAAAAAAAATTTCAGGGGGCAAAAGATGATAGCAAGAGGGTACCATCTCAAAATCACTGTCATTTTATTTGGCTATCCTGAACACAGAAGTGAAATTGTAATCTGTCCCCCACAGGGCAACCTCCACTCCCCCTGACTGCTAACAATCCACTCCCCATCCAAGGCTGGGTCATTCCTCCATGTTTTTCCTTTGTCACTACAGATGTAGTATCCGGTGAGCTTCACACTTGCCGGGGTGATGGGGTCAGACCAGTGCAGTGGCCAGGCACAGTATTGGTGTTGTGTTTCCACTAACAGACAGACCATCATGATGGTGATGGGAGGTGTTATTGTGTCATCAGGAGGCAGGCTGTGTACAGGGTGGGAACCGATGTGTGCATGTGTGCCGTGCGTGCGAGTGTGCATGCATATGTGCGGTGGCCATGCATGCGTGTCCATGTCACCATTATTGCATGATGACTGGATGAGTTGTTTATTGGTTAATTGTTATTATTAATACGATGCTGTTTTAAAGCACAGGGAATAATTATGACACGTCTTATGATTATCTTAAAATTATACCAGTTTGTTAGTTTGTTTTTATCAGTGTTATAAAGTGGTCTTGTTGGAAGGAACTAAACTGAAAGAGGAAAGAGTGAGGGAGGGAGGGATGGAGAGACAGAGAGAGAGGGAGAGAGTGTGGGAGGGCAAGAGTGACGAAGAGAAAGATAGATGGAAATGGAGAGAGATGATGCTATTTTAAGGCAAAGGATTGTGATATATAGTGTTTCGATTATGACATTATTTTAACAAGATTGATCAAGAACAAGACCACCAACCAAACAAAGCAGCACCAGATGACAAGCAGCTATTCACAGGGAAGCCATTGGCTTATATAGAGGAAACAGAATGTCATACATCTCTATGGGGTCCCTCCATTATCAGATACAGATCTGTCAATTTTGTTTTTAAACATACACTGCTGGTGTTTACACAGTCAGTAAATAATGTGTTCATAGATAATGTTAAAGAAGTACATCGTTATAGTGTTATTTGTTATTTCTGGCAAAAAGGTTTCCATTACTTCTATGAATATATAGAGGTGCATTTGCCATGTGTAAAGTAGACATCAACACGTTTTCACTTCTGTTTGGACATGCTCTTCTACATGTTTTCAGCCTTGGTTTATTAACTCTGGTAGATGTCCTTATTTATGACTTTTTGATTGTGTTATTGCAAGCTAACCAATATCGCAGGGTGCTTTGGCACTTGCCAATTGAAGCCAATGCAGAGCTTTTGTAAGCTCATAAAAAAATGCTCCTTTGAATTAGTATCTGTATCATCGCATATATTTATTCCAGGTCATTTGTGCTTTATCAGGAAATATTTCAATCACTGAACAGAGAAAACTTTGGTAAATGTTATATTAATTGCAATCAAAGGAACAAATTCTGCTGATTAATGTGGTGTGTGAGAAATCTTGTTCAAGGGGCGAAGTTAGCAACAAAACATCTTAAAACATATTGTACTTATTTTAACCAAGTTTCTGAAGCACATTTGAGCACTTTTTCCCCATTTGTAATAATTCATTATTATTTGAAAACTAAACTCAAATGGTAGTCATTTTGCAAGAAGTCTCTATTGCAAGTGCAACGTTGTCTGGACTGCTTGAGCCACACTCAATGGTCTGGATTCACATAAATCTTCAACAAGTTGGTTTTTATGTAAAGGAATGCAATGTGGAGAAAAGATTCTACAGATACTGTACCTCACAGAATTTTGATTTGTGATTTTGGTGTCTGGACAGTTTATTTCATACTGAATGTAGCAGAATCCATGATCAACCTAAATGCTGATAATACATACAAATGTTGTTAGTCTTGAACCATTTTCGACTATGGTCGATAAAACCGTCAGGAGAAATCACTGTATAAAGGTACATTTGCATTCATCATGCACCAATGTAGTTGGTAATCAATAACATGTAATTACACCCATATTTTTCAATAGTCCAGTGGTGGCCATGTTTTTTTGGGTCAAAGAACTGGCTGGGATTTGTGTTGTTGCTGCTTGTCTGGAGGAAGTGATCAAGGCTGTGCGGTGGGGCATGACCATGTGTGGCCAGTTGTGACATGGCTGGTTTGATGATATATTGCTGAATGGATCGTCAGATACCAATGACAGATTAGGCATTTGATCAATTGCAAGCGCTTGTGTTTTTTATCTTTTTCTTCGCCATTGCCATTATTAATTATCCGTGACGTTTGACAGGTCCCGTGTCTGGTTCTTTCATCAGTTCATCATTCGCCCGTCTCTGGTTGCCTGTCTCTACCTGTCTGTCTGGCGCTGGGCCCTTGCTTTGTGTCCCGACTGCATTGTTGTGGTCGAATGTGTATTGTTGTTTATCTAGGATGGTTATATCTGTTGTATCTGTTGTCTCCAATACATTTGGTGATCTTCTAAATCTGTCTTGTCTGTCTGTTTGACTTAAGGTGCAATAATTCACCCCATTAGACCTGTCAACACTTATTTGTTAGTCAGACATTCTTGTCTTGTACATTGCTTAGATGTGGTTCATTTATGTGCAGATATTTCAATAGGCTTGCCACCATTGTTGTCTTGTTTGCTCATCATATTTTCTCTTATTTGTGGTGGTCTGAATATTTGCACTTTCTGGGTCCTTGACCACTTATAGTAGTGCCCTCGGATTGTATATGTGAATGGAGATTTTCAAGTGAAGCTACGTAAACTAAATGTGTGCCTCACTCCTAAAGATTGTTGTATTCTATTAATGTATCCGTCTTTTTTCATATACGTTATTTTAAGTTGTTTCAGTGTCTTGAAAATGTGTGTTCAACGCTCATATGTGTGCTGCGTATACATGCATGTACACACATACACGATCACATGCACGCACGCACGCACGCACGCACGCACGCACGCACAAACACACACACACACAACACCTACTTGCATGCTCACCCGGCACACTCATACAAACACACACACATATATATATGTACATGTATATAAATGCAAATTAACAGTGATTATGATTTTATAAACACTGTTTATTAAAATAAACCTTAAAAATATACACTGTATATTATGATCTTCCTAAAGGTCACATTTAACACAAATATACATTCAAATACACTTAGCCTCTCTCCACTTCCACGTATGCCTGTTCCCTGTCCCCAGGAGTACATGTGGCACCGGAAACACACGTACATGCGACTGGACGGGTCGTCCAAGCTGTCTGACCGGCGGGACATGGTGGCCGACTTCCAGACTCGCACTGACATCTTCGTCTTCCTGCTGAGTACACGCGCTGGCGGCCTCGGTATCAACCTCACCGCCGCAGACACAGTGAGTCGACTACCTCGCTTCTGGCACACGCCCGAGGCGCAGAGAGCAGATGGCTAGTGTTTTGTACCGAAGGTATCATCCTCGGGACTGGGCAAAAGTGGTCTGAGTGGCAAGGTGACCATATTAGTGAAACAAATTTCCTCCAGAGTGGAACCTTGCTTTACGATCACCTCTGTAATACAGCCACCTCGCAATTACGGTCACCTTGAACAGTCCAAAATTATTTCCACATACAATAAAGTATAGGATATTAGTCCCACTAATACGGTCACCTCGCTAGTCAGGTCACTTTTGTCCAGTCCCGAGGGTGACCTTAATAGTGAGGCTCCACTGTAGTTCACTGTTACAGAAATAATTTGGGTGACCTTAATTGTGAGGTGGCTGTATTGGCGAGGTGACAGTAAAAGCGAGGTTCGACTGTAGTTAAACTGTTCACACACTACAAATTAGAACATTGACACACTTGGTTTATGAGGAGTTGATTCAGTCGAAAAGAAACTCTTAAGTAGCATTTTTTTGATGGATACGCAGTGTTACTTCTCTCCTCCCTGTTTCAAGGCAGACCTGTGTTTCGACCTTGAAGTAGAAGGGGCTAATGGGAATTCCAGGAATTGTCAGTGGCCTGAATCAGAAGTCTTGATGATAGATGACGTTTTCACTGCTGCTATGATGGATGTCTGTTGCAGTTCTAAAATAATAATTGTTCTTGATTAATGTAGAGCCTTTGATCAAGTCAAGGCTTGTTATTAGGGTTCCCTGTTATTACGTTATTACCAGTTATTACCGCCAGCTACTTGTAACAGGTCACCCATAACACTGACCCCAGTTTGGCTGCAAAACAGTTAAGACAGCTGAAAAAATGCAGTGAGCAATTAGGGAAGAGTTACGTAACTTGGAGCAGGAGTAAAGAACACGCATGGCGGTGCAACCATTTCTCAAACGTCCAGTAAGAAAACGTGGGCAATTTTGCAAAAATGTAAAAAAGTATTTCAGATCCTTCACGGTGTTGTAAATGAACCAGTGAAAGTTTGGTGCCCGAGGTTCAAAGCACCTAGGAGGGGTAACGTGACGTATACTCGAGCTCAGTTATAATAATATTCTGTAGATTTATAATAGTAGTAGTAAAAGCTTTTTGATTTTCTATGGGCCATCAGAAATATACACAGTTATACAGCTTTATGTAAAATATACAATTCACAACAACTTATTACCTAAGCAAATATAAATAATAAATCAATACATAGCATGTCATTAAAATACAAAATAAACAGTCTAAAAATTATTCCAAAAAAAGATAATAATAAAAAATATTAAATAAATAAAAATTATTAAACAATTATGAGTAAAAGGTTGACAGTTATGCAGTCATATCGATTTTAAAATTCTCCCGATAGTATACATCGTTCCTCACAAGTTAAAAAATATGTTATAATTATCCTGAAGACGATGTCAGCTGTGTGTGTCAGAGTTGTGAGGATGTCGGCTGTGTGTGTCAGAGTTGTGAGGATGTCAGCTATGTGTGTCAGAGTTGTGAGGATGTCAGCTTTGTGTGTCAGAGTTGTGAGGATGTCAGCTGTGTATGTCATAGTTGTGAGGATGTCAGCTGTGTGTGTCAGAGTTGTGAGGATGTCAGCTGTATGTGTCAGAGTTGTGAGGATGTCAGCCGTGTGTTTCAGAGTTGTGAGGATGTTGGCCGTGTATTTCAGAGTTGTGAGGAAGTCAGCTGTGTGTGTCGGAGTTGTGAGGATGTCAGCTGTGTGTGTCAGAGTTGTGAGGATGTTGGCCGTGTGTTTCAGAGTTGTGGGGATGTTGGCCATGCATTTCAGAGTTGTGAGGATGTCAGCTGTGTGTGTCAGAGTTGTGAGGATGTTGGCCGTGTGTTTCAGAGTTGTGAGGATGTCAGCTGTGTGTGTCAGAGTTGTGAGGATGTTGGCTGTGTGTTTCAGAGTTGTGAGGATGTTGGCCGTGTGTTTCAGAGTTGTGAGGATGTTGGCCGTGTGTTTCAGAGTTGTGAGGATGTTGGCCGTGTGTTTCAGAGTTGTGAGGATGTCAGCTGTGTGTGTCAGAGTTGTGAGGATGTTGGCAGTGTGTTTCAGAGTTGTGAGGATGTTGGCCGTGTGTTTCAGAGTTGTGAGGATGTCAGCTGTGTGTGTCAGAGTTGTGAGGATGTTGGCCGTGTGTTTCAGAGTTGTGAGGATGTTGGCCGTGTATTTCAGAGTTGGGAAGATGTCAGCTGTGTGTGTCAGAGTTGGGAGGATGTTGGCCATGTGTTTCAGAGTTGTAAGGATGTTAGCCGTGTATTTCAGAGTTGGGAGGATGTCAGCTGTGTGTGTCAGAGTTGTGAGGATGTCAGCTATGTGTGTCAGAGTTGTAAGGATGTTAGCTGTGTGTGTCAGAGTTGTGAGGATATCAGCTGTGTGTGTCAGAGTTGTGAGGATGTTGGCCGTGTGTTTCAGAGTTGTGAGGATGTCAGCTGTGTGTGTCAGAGTTGTGAGGATGTTGGCCGTGTATTTCAGAGTTGTGAGGATGTCAGCTGTGTGTGTCAGAGTTGTGAGGATGTCAGCTGTGTGTGTCAGAGTTGTGAGGATGTTAGCTGTGTGTGTCAGAGTTGTGAGGATATCAGCTGTGTGTGTCAGAGTTGTGAGGATGTTGGCCGTGTGTTTCAGAGTTGTGAGGATGTCAGCTGTGTGTGTCAGAGTTGGGAGGATGTCAGCTGTGTGTGTCAGAGTTGTGAGGATGTCAGCTGTGTGTGTCAGAGTTGTGAGGATGTTGGCCGTGTGTTTCAGAGTTGTGAGGATGTCAGCTGTGTGTGTCAGAGTTGTGAGGATGTTGGCCGTGTATTTCAGAGTTGTGAGGATGTCAGCTGTGTGTGTCAGAGTTGTGAGGATGTTGGCCATGTGTTTCAGAGTTGTGAGGATGTTGGCCGTGTATTTCAGAGTTGGGAGGATGTCAGCTGTGTGTGTCAGAGTTGTGAGGATGTCAGCTGTGTGTGTCAGAGTTGTGAGGATGTTAGCTGTGTGTGTCAGAGTTGTGAGGATATCAGCTGTGTGTGTCAGAGTTGTGAGGATGTTGGCCGTGTGTTTCAGAGTTGTGAGGATGTTGGCCGTGTATTTCAGAGTTGTGAGGATGTTGGCCGTGTATTTCAGAGTTGTGAGGATGTTGGCCGTGTGTTTCAGAGTTGTGAGGATGTCAGCTGTGTGTGTCAGAGTTGTGAGGATGTTGGCCGTGTATTTCAGAGTTGTGAGGATGTCAGCTGTGTGTGTCAAGAGTTGTGAGGATGTCAGCTGTGTGTGTCAGAGTTGTGAGGATGTTGGCCGTGTATTTTAGAGTTGTGAGGATGTCAGCTGTGTGTGTCAGAGTTGTGAGGATGTCAGCTGTGTGTGTCAGAGTTGTGAGGATGTCAGCTGTGTGTGTCAGAGTTGTGAGGATGTTGGCCGTGTGAGTCAGAGTTGTGAGGATGTCAGCTGTGTGTTTCAGAGTTGTGAGGATGTCAGCTGTGTATTTCAGAGTTGTGAGGATGTCAGCTGTGTGTGTCAGAGTTGTGAGGATGTCAGCTGTGTGTGTCAGAGTTGTGAGGATGTCAGCTGTGTGTGTCAGAGTTGTGAGGATGTCAGCTGTGTGTTTCAGAGTTGTGAGGATGTCAGCTGTGTATTTCAGAGTTGTGAGGATGTCAGCTGTGTGTGTCAGAGTTGTGAGGATGTCAGCTGTGTGTGTCAGAGTTGTGAGGATGTCAGCTGTGTGTGTCAGAGTTGTGAGGATGTCAGCTGTGTGTGTCAGAATTGTGAGGATGTTGACCGTGTGTTTCAGGTGATCTTCTATGACAGTGACTGGAACCCCACAGTAGACCAGCAGGCCATGGACCGGGCCCACCGTCTCGGTCAGACCAAACAGGTCACTGTCTACAGGCTCATCTGTAAGGGCACCATTGAGGAACGCATCCTCCAGCGTGCCAAGGAGAAGAGTGAGGTAAGCACATCGAATCTGGACGTTTTGCCAATTAATCGCTGAGTTCTAGTCAACATATCTGTCAAAGGGGCATAGGATTTCCCACCCAGATACTTCCCCTGGTCATATTGCCCACCCCACAGATGTCCCCCCCCCCCACTAAAAATTAGGTCCTGAGGATATTTTCCTCCATTATAAGTTTTTTTTAATTTATAAGTAAAAATGTGTTAGTTGAGAAACTTTTATTGCAATTCCATAGATATATTTATATAGTTCACTGTGGATTGTTTTATTATAAAAGCTTTATAAAAAAATATCTGGTTCACAGTGGAAACATATATTATTAATTTGTGTACTGTTTAAGTGTACTATTTTCATCTATGTAATTGTCATTTTAAGGACATATGTATTGATTATCTGAAATAAAAATTGTATTATTAATTAATAAAGAAATATATAAGAACTATTTCAGTGATATTAAACCTATAAAGTGGGGGAAACATCCAGGAGGAAAGTATTAAGAAGGAAATGCCCCCTATACCAAGGTCACGCCCAACTAGGGTGCAAACATGCCCCATATGGAGATCTGATGGTCCTACACCATGAAATTGCCATACACAGTTGCACAGGGTGGGGTTTTTAGAGGTAATTGAGGAGGGTGGATCTTCATAATCAACTCCTGCTGGGGTCAGCAGTGTTTAGGGAAGGGGTGGGGTGATGAATTACTGCAGGGGGGAATAGAATACATCTTGTAAATACATTTTTTTTTTTATCGTGAATGCTGGATAAGACGGTCATCTTAATGCAGTGTAAAGAATGAGTGTGTTATAAAGTACTTTCTGAAATATTAAGTTTGCTTATTTACAATCTGATCTTGGAGTGTCAATTTCAACGCCATGGTACTGAGGAGTACCACCCCCAAGGTCACCGTATCCTGTTCATCGCTCTCTTCAATAAAGGTCCATGTGTCCAGTGTATTGTGTTCAACAAAGGTCATAGGTCAGACCCATGAAATTGTGCTCTGTCCACTACACAATGAAATGACCTGTGGCTACTGTCATTACCTTTGTAGTCTGATGGTTGAGTCATTGTCCCTTCCCCATCATCCTGTTAATCTTCCCTGGCTTTGACTGGCTTCCCCTCCCTTTCATCCCTGCCAACCCACCCTGATTGGCACTCACCTGGGAGTGCATAATGTTCTCTCCTTGTAACAGCTCCAGGAATCATGTGTAATTACTTGTGCTGACCACTGGGCTTAACGAGGTGTGGCCAGGTGATTCAGTTGTGGCCATTCTGTGTTTGTTGCCTATGTTGTTATTTCATTAAATTTTGTGGTTCCTCAGTCAAAAGATGAAAGTTGTTTGGATTGAGGGCTCTTATATCCTGGCTTATGCTGTCATCTTCACTTTGATGCCATAGTACAGTCGTTGATGCCATAGTATAGTCGTTGATGCCATAGTACAGTCGTTGATGCCATAGTACAGTCGCTGATGCCATAGTACAGTCGTTGATGCCATAGTACAGTCGCTGATGCCATAGTACAGTCGTTGATGCCATAGTATAGTCGTTGATGCCATAGTACAGTCGTTGATGCCATAGTACAGTCGCTGATGCCATAGTACAGTCGTTGATGCCATAGTATAGTCGTTGATGCCATAGTACAGTCGCTGATGCCATAGTACAGTCGCTGATGCCATAGTACAGTCGTTGATGCCATAGTATAGTCGTTGATGCCATAGTACAGTCGTTGATGCCATAGTACAGTCGTTGATGCCATAGTACAGTCGTTGATGCCATAGTACAGTCGTTGATGCCATAGTACAGTCGTTGATGCCATAGTACAGTCGTTGATGCCATACTACAGTCGTTACTGTGAGTCAAGAGGTTCATCAGACTGGATGACTCAAAATGAGTAATATTTTTCCTTTTTTCTCAGTGCGTTTACCTTATATCTTGTGACATTTCGACTGCTCTGAGTCTTTACTGTGTTCAACTTTCAGTTTGTAGGAGCAGGATTTAAATCCTCTGCTGTCACTCGAAAACTTCACAAATTTATTCAAAGCCTAGTTCATTCCGGTGTGTATGAATACCTTCCCTGGCATTAAATCCAGGGGGAATGGCAATTCTCATCTACTTAGGTTAAATAATCAGAAATAAAAATGTGTTCTGAGGGTTTTTCCATTCTAAGGAGCTTTGTTTTAAAAAGGATATAAGTTTGTACTACCTGGCTTAGATGCATAATTATACTAGTAATTATTTTTATAGCATTACCTCGTCCCCCTATTTTTGTCTACACCTTCAGTGGAGCTTGAGGATTACATCGCAAAAATAGACAGTTTCACTTATTAAATATGCACACAGATGTATTGTTTATTACATTTGCTTGCTGATTTTTCAGCACGTGTCTAATCAACTTTGGCATCACTTGATAATCGACGACGTCAGAAACAATCAGTTGAACAAAACCTGTGTTTAAATTATCAAAGGCTGTCGTCTCTTGTAATCTATAGAAATTAAAGCACTTGGAACACAGCACAAAGGAGGAGATTCTTGGAATTTGGCATGGTTAAGTTACCTGACTGACTGGCACTTAATCTTGTGTGTCTACAGAGGTGACAACAGTCTCCATACCTGTGCAGGTGATACTGCCATCTGACAGTCACATGCCAGGTAGACAGTGGGGTGGTGACAGGGGAAGGGGGTGGGGTGTGTTTACTCTGCCACATCTGTTCTCCCATTCTTGTATTCTTTCCATCTGTCGTATGTTCCCAGGATTTGTGGACATTTTTACAAAACTTGAGGGCGTTTCCTTTGTATGTTTACTGTGACAAATTGCAGTAGGCCTGAAGAGCTAGTTTCTTTTATTTAATTAATTAATGCATTTTTTTCTATTTTACCATGGCTAGCAATGAATTTCAAACTGGGTTTATTTTTTCGCAGCTGTTTGTCAGCAACTGTTGGTATGTATTCACAGCACAACAATTATTGTACTTTAGTGCTTTAATTAAATTAAAAACATTTAAAAAAACAGTATTGTGCCAAAAGAAAGAAAGGAATGTAGTAGCTATTGTCTAAGATATGTGTCAGTTTATCAGGTTTGTTTGTGATAAACTAATTAAATAGCTGTGGTTTGTTGTATTGCATTTGCTTTTATTCAATATGTTTTACAATTTTGAAGGTCCTTCCACAAAATGGAGTTTATCTTTGGCCTAGTGTCGTCTATAACATGGTAGCATGATTTTGTTATTTTGTATTGATGAATTCATCTGTCTGCAGGGGTAGTATTTGGGTAGTACTGGCCATAGGCCAGCGCACATTTGCTTATAGGGGTGCGAAACTGTGGGACACTATCCCGGAATCTATACAGAATGCCAATAGTGTAGATACCGTTAAAACAGTCTTTTTAAAATTTCTCAAGAAGGATGTATACAATTGTTTGCACTTTTCAATTGATATGCCTGAATAAGTTTTTATTTTAAATGACGAATTGTTTTAATTTATTCATCTTGATCTTATTGACTATTATTATTGACTTTAATCTTTCTAGAATTGGTAAATGTATTCATGATGTTGTTTTATTTGTAGTGTAATATTAATCATTTATTATTTAATTTATTTTCATTTATTTAATTTACTATATTATTTATATTTTTATTGTTGTGAATTGTATATTTTATAAAAGCTGTGTAAATGTTGATGTAAGAATGTAGTGTGAGACGGCCCATTGAAAATCACGATATAACGTGACACGGTCACCATCATTAAATAAAGCTTTTACTACTACTACTACTAGTACTAAGATACTGGTTAGAGAGACATTAGAATCAATCAAGCCATCCAGGTTTCAATCATCTTGTCGCCATAAAGCACTTTGAACCATGCTATGTAAGAATTTACTTTATATACTATAAAGGTTATTCACACTTTGGTAAATTCCACATGTTGTGTGTATTTGTGTCGTAGATCCAGAGAATGGTCATCAGTGGGGGCAACTTCCGTCCAGATGTACTCAAACCAAAGGAAGTTGTATCATTGCTCTTGGATGATGACGACATGGAACGGAAACGTAAGTCGGTTTGTTTGTCAAGTCAGAGCACACCCTGTGATGATTTGAGATCATCGAAGTTGTTGACAAGGTATAATGTGGGTTGAAAAAATATAAATTTGCAAAACATCGGACTCCCAATCAAGAGAACCCAGGATTTAAGCCTCTTGTATCATTTCGAAGCGTCGGCAGTTTTGTTCACTCTACATTGTTTTTCAGTTCGCTCAACTGTTTACCTGCCCAGCTAAAGGCAGTAATGGATATATGTGAACAAATAGTCTTCAGGCAGTTATTGCAGTATGGCTGAAGACTTCACAGAGAATTTGAATTGGTGTTGGATTTGCTGGTCTGCCCAGTGTTCAAGTGTAAAGGGCTTTGAGCTGTGCAATAGACTGAATACCATATTACATAAAACTTAACTTTTCTATTTAAAATAGTTAATATTAAATGGAGTTTGCAGGGATTTTTGGTAAAAAAGAAATATGTTTGATATTGACAAATCCTCTCTGTCAAATTCCCTGACATTTCCTTCATAATCTTCCTAATTTGCAACTAATTTCTGGCCATTGATGGTCATATTACATGTCTGTATCATTCTGGTTCAAGTAGGCCTGATGGTACAAATCACTGATGGTACTGCACTGTTTGATTACATCTGGGATCCAATGCTGGCTTGTTATGGGTAGCTCTTATGACCATCCAGGGTGTTCCGGTCTACTTATGGAAGCACTGACTGCAGGAAAGTGACTGACTGGACATTGACTTTAACATGCCAGCTCTAGAATGAAAACCATTTAATCCCTCCCACATTTAGCCAGGTGCTGTGTGCTCAATATCTTGCATATTTCATATTTATTTATTTTTTATATTTGAAGCCTTTATTTATTCTGTTGTTTTACCAGAGTCATCTGGAATGTTGTTTATATTGAATGGTTATGAAAATATTGATAGAAACATTTTTTTCTCAGTTAAGAAAGATAGAAGGACCAGAGGACATGAAGCTACATTAGTAAAGGAGCAGTGTAGATTAGATATAAGAAAGTTCTCATTCTCACAAAGGACTGTAAATGAATGGAACAGATTATCTCCTGATTGTGTTGGTGCTAGTAGCGTGAATATGTTTAAAAATAAAATCGACACACACCTTAAAAAGGCGGGATACATGTAGATAAAAAGTATTGGACTCTCGATAAGCCAAAAGGCTTCCTTGTCCAACTGCCATCCAGAGTAATTTTCTGGATGGCAATCTTGTTAAATCTTGTTAAATCTTTTGATGCTTTCGATGGCTATGACTGTGTTGCCACCTATGTGTGATATATAACGATCCTGTTCATCAGCGACCAGGTCAAGAAAAGGAATACTGACAAACCTCCTTCAAACAAAACCCCCTCAGATATAACCCCTCAGGCAATCCCCCTTTGGACAACGTTGTATTTGACCTTCAGAATATTGTTCTTCTGACCTTGAGAAACCAAGACTCGGGGCATTCCGTAGTCATCCACTGTCTAACAGCAATGTTGTGTCAACCGTTCTACTGACTTCCACTCCATGGCAACTTTGCCTTGTGGACAGTAGTTCTCTTCCATTGTCTCCACTGGTCTGGTGACAATGGCACATCTGTGGCCTTGCTTTGAAGTTGACCTGTTGCTACGTGAGGTGACACTGCAGTTGACGGTTGACTTTGGTTGTTGACGTGTCACTCTAAACGACACTGGGTGTGGAATGTTGCGAGAATGTGTGAGACGAACAGTGTGGAGTCGTTGATTAAGGAAAGCCTTAGTTTGTGTTTAACACCATTTCCGGAGTGTGCCCATACCTCCAAAGATAATGGCTGCTTTGTGGGGTACATTGGAGTAAGGTAGTGACATCTGTTAAGTTCTTGAGTTCCATAGTTAGTCCCAGTTATAAAATATACAAAGAAAATGTGGATTAATCAGATATTCCTACAATTTGAAGCATTTAATGTCAATAGAATATTCTTAAGACTACTAATTTTGTTGAAGGTGTACTGCCTGCCAAATTGTGTTTAATAAGTCCATAACAACGGTTGCCATTTGAAGGCATCATTTTCAAAACAAGCTTTATTGGCAATATGGCCGAGTCGGGCTGAGTTAACTGTTATACCCTTTGATGTTCAACGATGCTCACTTTCCCACAGTCAACACAGCAGACTTCCAGAACTTTATCAATTACTACACCTGCTAATTCCGAGTAGACAAACAGACAACATCCATTTAATGTATTCAATTTATATATATATATGTATCATTATTGGCGTGTAAGAGCAGGTGTTTAATCCAGACGTATGGCACGCTACAAACAATATATAACAAGTAAATGAAATAATTAAATAGAATCAAAAAATCTAAATTTTTAGTATTGTCCAGATATTTTCTCGTTACAGAGCTTTATTAAGGTGATTACATGGACAAACGGCTGCCGTTTATACATTCTTTCAAATATGACATGGCATGTTATTATGATGTGAATATGGTGATTTCTACAATGATTCGACACTGTAACGTGTGAGTAATGTGTAATGTTAATTGGTCATTAATTACGATTGCTTGCTGAGTTTGATCCTTCAGTGTCTTCCATGTATTCTTTCTCTAATCCCCTGGGTCAATAAAAGTACTCAAGCATCACCAAGGAATTCCCTTTGAGGTGTACTTGTTGTTGCAGTGAAGTCACTACTCTCCAAACATGGTCTTGTTTTAGCTGTTAAGACTTGTAGATTCAGTGAAGCGTTGATTCACCAATCTACCTTGATTGCCAGCCATTGTCTGTTGTTGCTACTAAAGGTTCTTCATCAATTCATGTTTTTCACTCGGCTTGTTTCAGTTTCGTTTAACAAAAAATAAAACCATCCAGAATCCACTGTGACATGTGAGTTCTTGTGCAGATTTGTCTTGTAGTTTTTGTTAAATCGTCAGATAAATGATAATGAAGCCTAGTGCAGCTTTTTTGTCAGACCTGTCAGTAGATTTGAAATTACTGTGTCTATTCCGTTACGAGGAATCGTCCTCACAAACCAGAGGTGGTTATGTAGTATTAGACATTAGTTAGATATTATTAGTATATTGCCAACACAAATGTACAGAAATTTGCTGAATCGGTATACATTTTCCATTTGATGTCTTCAGTGATCTAAATTGTGGGAGCCTGGCATGCAAAAATTCCAGGAAATTAGAGTTAGCCAAATCACCTTTCAAGATAGCTGGTGTTTCCTAATTGAATATTTTGTTTTCATTTTCAACGTTTTTTGGGCAAAACATGCTTATTAAATGCAATTTGGTGGGCAGTGTAACGTCAACATATTTATTCAACTAACATTATTATTAATTATACATGAGCAAAAGACAAGGTCGAATTAATTAATTTCATCCACTACCAGCCTTATCATACATTGTAACTTGATTGATTAGCAAACCAGGAGAATAACAGTTTATCACAATACTGCATGTGACAAAGAAAGGTCAGTAATGCTCATAACCTCCTATCGAAATTAAATCATGCACTTTGGTCTTTCCAGATGCTTAACCAGCAAACCAAATGGTCAACAACTTAGCCTTTACATTGTCATCTAACAGCACCATAAAGTAGCCCTTGCTGCATTTGAATGTGACATCATGGAAAGTGTAACCTTTACAGATGATGTAAGAAGGTTGAAGTATTTGGCAGTAACGCAAATCATGCGCGGATACATTTTTGCAATATTTGCAGCACAATAACAACCATACATAATCAATTTAGATAATAAAATAATTCCTCTCACAAAATAACATAAATACCTGGTTGTTTCAACAGTATTTAATATATAAATTAACAAAAGTAAATTACACAAGCAATCATATTAACAATTATGAATGTTCAAATCATTAATGCTGTTTCACTGATAGTTTTGTTCAACCATTTTAGCTAACGCTATATATAACGCCATCCAATGGAATTTGTTAGAACTACGAAACGCTGGGCTATATCACTTTGAGCCAGCGTGTCCTAGGCTGTTGTTATTCCTTCGAGTTTTGTGTTCGAAACCAGAATATGTACACTTATGCGTGTTCTAATGATGTGACAATTACATTTAATTAGCAACATGTCTTCAATGCGCTTAGCCAGACAACGATCGCGAAACGGTTTATGTTAGCGCCTTCCGCCCTAGTCCCTGTTTACTTCGGTTGACACAAAGTACCACTGGTGCCATGACACATGATTGTCCTTGCGCATTAAAACACATCCTGCGTCATAAGTCCAGCACAATAAACGAATACCGTTGCATGTTTGTTTCAAAATATCGCCAGTAAAGTCAGTATCATCTACGGTGTTGGTGACTCTACTCTTTCAGTGTAAATGGAGTTTCCGTTCGAAAACAAATCCCGTTTCAAAATGTTGATCGTAATTCCATCCATTTTCCAAGATCGCGTTGTAATCAGCAAAAGCTTATTGTATCTCCCTGCCCTGATGTTGACCTCACATAGGATTATTTAGTCTATGCAAGTGTTGCTAACAGTTAGATGACAATTACCCTAGCAAGTTGAAGCCTGGCTTAATTGGTTTATGGCGTGTGTCCGGCAGCTGGCCAGGCAATTTGGGTGAGCGACTTTCTAAACCAGTCTCAGCAGATTTTGCAACTGGCAGTTTCAATGATGTCATAAAAACTGCATGGACGGACAAAAAAATGACATGGACGGACTCAATTTAAGACTGTCCAAAAATGCAATTTTCAAATTTTAACTGTCCAAATGATGGGTTGACTGGTCTCTGGGTGAAGACCTGGGTCACAAACAGCACAACCCTACAATCGAAAAATGGTCTTCATTCAGTTTGAATTGCAAACAAATTTACAAGTCTGAATTTGTATTACAGATTGGTACAAATGTCTGATTAAACACCCCTTTTCAAACGTGATAAACAAAACAGATACAATTATTATTATCGTGAGACAGTTAAATTGTTCACCTACCCAGTGCCATCAACTAAAGAGTAAAGTTGTTGCAAGACAACATGTCCAGAGTGTGAACTGAAGACATCTGTAGGATGCCAGAAATAGACCAGCGAGTATTTGCAATGACAGCTTCACAGTTGTGCACAGAAGCTGTGAACTTCCATTAGTAAACTGCAGCGTTTCAGCTATGTTTATCTCGCTGGTGTTGAAGGAAGTGTTATCAAATGTTTTGTGTATCAGGGTATATTAGCTGTAACCCATGGGGTGCCCCCACTCATACAAACTAATGACTCAGTTGGGTGAGGGTGATTGGTTTGGGGTAACTACTCATACCCTGCACCTGTGTCTCGATTGTGGTGTAAGCAACATGATAATTGATCAGGAATTATTAGTGGTTTATCTGTTCTAATTTTTAAAATCAATTAATACAATGTTCTTAAGATATAATAAATATGTTGAAGGAATACTGTCTGCTAAATTGTGTTTAATACTAGTAAGTCTAAAACGTGGTTTGTAATTTGAATTTTTTTCTGCAAAATGTAAGCAACTCTATCGGGGTGTATATCGGGGTGTATATCGGACACCGTTTAATCGCAAAACTCTCTGTTGTCCAACGTGACCACGATCTCACCAGGCCCATTCAAGACAACCAATTCAGCTAACTGACTGCTAATAATTACTGTTGAGGCTGATTGCAGATAATGGAACAGATAGTCTCCCATGTAAAGAAACTGTCAACAACAAAATATGTTTGTTAACATATTTGGGCTTTCAGTTTGTCGTAATACATATATATAGTTTATATTGTATAACATGATTATACGTCTCCTTTTAAAACTGTGGTAATATTGTTAAATACTGATCACAATCTTGATTATATATCTACGGTTTTTTGCTGTGACACTGCTGTATTTCTGGCCCTTTTTCTCACGCACTATTTAGTTGAGTCGCCTAATCTCATCAGGAATACTGTTGTTTCCTCGAGGAATCCAATGACATGTAACAAGGCAGTGGGATTTGTTGTTGGCTGCGTGCCAAGGTTCTGTCAGTTTCCTCTCTGTATCACTGCACTGTCACAGCTAGTGTCAAGGCAGTGGGACAGTGTCACGCTAGTGCCTGGATCAGCCTCCTCTTTCCGGTCACATTCGCTGTAGAGTGCGGCTCTAATTGGCTTCTTCATTCCCCGCACCAAGATCCTAGTGCAAAAAGGACACTTGTCAAGAGAGTTGCATTTATTTTGTAAAACGTAACTTTGCATGTTAAATGGTGGTTTGTTTTGCTTAGAGTTTGTGAGTGAGATTTGAGGAGAGATTGTAGGGAAAATGCTGAAATGGAGCAAAAGAACCGAGCAGATATTGTGAGGAAAGAAATGTTGAGCAGAGATTGTTGCAGAAGATGGTTTGAACAAAGGTTGCTCTAGAAGAAGGCTTGGGCAGAGATTGTTCCAAACGAAAACTTGAATAGAGAGTGTTCTAGAAAAAGGCTTGACCAGAGATTGTTGCAGAAAAAGGCTTGACCAGAGATTGTTGTGCAGGAAGGTTTGAACAGACATTGTTGTGGAAGAAGGTTTGAACAGAGATTGTTGTGGAGGAAGATTTGAACAGAGATTGTTGTGGAGGAAGGTTTGAACAGAGATTGTTGTGGAGGAAGGTTTGAACAGAGATTGTTGTGGAGGAAGGTTTGAACAGAGATCGTTGTGGAGGAAGGTTTGAACAGAGATTGTTGTGGAGGAAGGTTTGAACAGAGATTGTTGTGGAGGAAGATTTGAACAGAGATTGTTGTGGAGGAAGATTTGAACAGAGATTGTTGTGGAGGAAGGTTTGAACAGAGATTGTTGTGGAGGAAGGTTTTAACAGAGATTGTTGTGGGGGAAAGTTTCAACAGAGATTGTTGTGGAGGAAGGTTTCAACAGAGATTGTTGTGGAGGAAGGTTTCAACAGAGATTGTTCCAGAAAAAGGTTTGAGCAGATATTGTTCCAGAAGAAGACTTGGACAACAATCATTACAATTGTTCCAGAAGAAAGTTTGAGCAGATAGAAGGCTTCAGTGGAAACAACAGAGGAATACCTGGATGAAGTTCATAGTAGAAACACTATACTTGATGAACTGTCTCTGATGGATTGGACAACATTGGGATGTGCCTTCACAGCCTGGGAGCACTTGATCCACTATATTAGCTAAGACTTACTGAACTAGCTGACATGGCATTAGCTCTGGAGACTTCAGCTGTGTACAGATGTTTGGTTGCAGGAAGGACAGCTGCTAATGATGTTAGGGACATCCTGTGGACAGGTTAGGAACCGACTGGGGCTTGTGTTTGACCACCTTGCAAGCAGCTAAACAGGTCTTGGTTACAGCAGAACTCATTGGCATTTCTGTGTTGTAATTTATGTTGTATCAGGGTGGAACCGATTGCTCGTGTTTGGTTACAGTAAAAGAATCTACAAAATTGTTACCAAATATGGTTTAAAATAATTATATAGTTAGTCCTATGATTTCACCAAAACTAAATAAAACTGTTATGAACGAGCTAGCATAATTAGAAATAGGTAACATTTGTGTGTGAAATGAATCTTAATCGTGACAGTGAATTCAAGTGAGAAAGAATCAAATTTTTGGAGTGTGAAATAAGACGTTGGTGTCTCTTTCAAGAGTGATTGTGACCAAGTGGAATGTGTGCCCTGACACAGCAACACTCTGCTTTGTTTGAACTATTCTTTGAGTGTTGAGAGTTAACAGCAGGTCTTTTTATGTTGTTGAAAGTTGAAACTAAACACAGGTCAACACTGGGTATTGCCTGTGGAGTATACTTCAAGTGTTCAGAGTTAGCAATAGGTTCTTCTGTGCTGTCTGTGGTGTATATTTTGAGCTGTGAAAGTGAACACCGGGTGTTTCAATATTGTCTGTGTAGCATACTGGGAGTGTTGAGAGTCAACATTTGGTGTTGTAGTGCGACACAAGCAGAAGGAGAGACACTATAAGGAGGAGACGTACAAAGAGAAGGACCGAGAGCGCAAACGCAAACAGTACCAGTACAAGGTGGGTCACACAGTGTCCCTAAAACACCTCCAATCCCCTTCCCAAACCCCTTTTGCTACATTTCCCCAACCTATGAAATGTTGTGGCATGTGGACATGTATAAACGATCAAAAATCATATAATCCACAGAAATGGCGAAACACCTGTTGAAGTTGCGGCTGTTGTGTGTCCCCTATAGTCAACCACAACACTGCGTGTTTATTCTAATGCTTGTGTCCATTCCTTAATTCAATCAGTCCCTAGTGTGGGAGTCCATAACAAGATCAGTGCATGGGTTCAGTGTCTCCATTGATCCCACTCCTTTTGTCCTTGTGGTGTCCTTGTGTGCGCTGGTTTGTGGTCGACTTGTTCTATAGTGGCTCAGTGTAATTGAGTGCTCCAGTTCCCTAAAGGGGTCAGTTGATGGAGCTGTTGTAATCCACTGTCATCCTAGTGGTTGGTGCACTGTGGGGAGCAGGCATCAACAAGTATCTGGCAGGCAAAACACTAGGCACACGGAAACTGTCATCGCTAGTCCTAAGGCATAGTTTGACTTACAGACGTGTTTGTATATGTGTTATATACATTGGAATTGTGAGTAAATGTTGGATTTAAAAATTATTGTCTTTCAATATACAGTGTTGGTGTATGTTCATGTGTGGCTTATTGTCTGTGTGTGTGTGTGTGCGTGCATGCGGCGGCGTACGTGCGTGCGTGCTTACATACGTTTTTGCATGCCTGTGTGTGTTTGTGCATGTGTGCATGCATGATTGTAACTATTTCTTAAAACTAAGGCTACTTAAAAAAACTCTGAAATAAATCTCTAGCCATTCAGCGTTTTAAAACTATTCTACAAACACTGATCTCACCATGATATCATTCTTCAGTTAGTTTCATTCATGTCGATATCCGTGTTAAATGTAGCCTCGTTTGTAGAAAACCGGCCGAGGTCCCGGTAGACCAAAAAAGAAAAAATTGGACATGGAAGATGAGCAGAATCAGACAATAATCGCAGCGCCAGACCTGGACTCAAACATCAGTATGGACTCAACGTCAATTCCTACCAGTCCACAGAGCAACGTACGTCGCCATTTCTGTTCCTGCAGCTTATTAAGAGTGTTTATTATCTCAGATCTGTAAATAAAAAAGTAAGTTCTTATATCGTAGAATCCTTAGGACTGTTCAAAGTGCTTTACTCCCTGGCAGACCTGTTTGATCGGATATTATCTTGACTTCTCTGTGAAGCACAAGCATTCAGCCACATAGCAATTTCTATATATATAATTATACATTAGTCGTATACTCAGAACGCAACAGTCTTCACAAATCTTAGATTACTTATTTGTGTAAAACTGTTTGCAGTGTTATTTGTAGAGCATCTAATTTCTTTGGTAGATCTCATTTGGCAGTGAGGCAACATCGCAGTCGTTAACGATGGCCGAAGATAGTAGCAACGACGGGCTGGTGATCGTAGACGACGCACACAGCAACTTTCCGCCAAGTAAGTCTTCTCACGAGATCTTTCTTCCCAGCGGCTGGCTACGTTTTTGTATCATAAATACTTGTTCTAGTCTGCATTGGCAGAGAACTACGATACTTCTAAAGGGTCTTTAATTTATACCACGCCCATCAAATATTCGTTGCTCACAACATGTTAGTTGTTGGCAGGCATGTTAACTGTGTGTATACATGCGTGCGTGTGTATGAGCATGCAAGCGTTTGTGTATTGCCTGCTTGGTCTCATGCATGTGTCATTGCATGTGTGCGTGCGTGCGTGCATGCGTGTGTGCATATGTATGCTTGTCTCATTTTCTATATATACAGTTCAATATATCCACTGCTCAAGGTAACTTTTCAGTGATATATACATGTAAGCATTAAATTTCACTGGCCAGTGATTGTATATTTGTGCTGGTAAATCAGAAAACATTGTTGATTTCTGCCTTCCCTTCGACCCTAATCCTCTTCTTCCTTCCCTATTTTTCATGTTCCATTCTCCCTTACAGAAAACAGAACAAAATGTCCGAAAAGAACAATTTGTACTGCAAATGCCATTTAAACTTCTTTTGAAGCTTTCAGCCATGTGCAGTTACTGTACAAATTCTGTTCGTTCTTATAATTCCAACACATGAATACCATCAGCACCTATTGGCAACTACTTATAAGGACTATTGAACTAAGGCATTGTGGGGTGAAAGAAATTGTCCAATGTTCATAAAGGCAGTGATGACTGCAATGGTCTGTATGTTTCACGTAAGCAATACTCAGACTCAGAATCAGTTTATTTGACCTATATATACGATATATACACAATGAATAACATGAATACTAGATAAGGTCGGGAGACTCCCATTAAGATGTACAATATCGCTAGCACAGGAGCCACCCCATAAATATAATCAACATAAAAATTTACATGTCACAATATGCATATGCCTTGTTTTACAGTTGATAATTACTCAGTGTATCAACATACATACATAATACAAGGAGATTAAATGTACTCTTGTACAAATTGACGTACATATGGACACTTAGATATACATTTCAATACGTATTCCGAATTACATATAAAGCAATTATGAATACGACAACAGGATTCATAATTTAAAATAAGAAAGTTTGTTGTGTATGTTGAAAAACCATACAGACTGTGGGTGTAAATTTTATTAATGATAATACTTGGTGTATTGTTAACTGTCTCAACTATGTTGTGTCTAATGCATTGTTTTGCAAATTCATGTTTGAATCTGGAGTTGAATCTAGATTATTTCTTTTACGTGTGCAGTGCTGATGAATATTATAGATGTGTGTGTTTGGAAAAACATTGAAGTAGTAGGGTAAAAGATTGTTAATTAATTTGTAGTAAAATTTTAATTGTTGGATTTTTTAAATGTCATCCAACTTTAGCAACTGAAGTCTTTTAAAAATAGGACTTGTGTGAGCATTATATTTACTTAAGGATATTATTCGTATTGCTTTTTTCTGTAATTTGAAAATTCGATGTGCCTGATGACCCCATAAAAGTAAGCCATAATTAATATGAGGGAGAATAAGAGCATTGTACATAATATATACTGTACTAGATGGTAACAAATGTTTAAGTTTATTTAGTATGCCTATTGTTTTAGAGATTTTATTTGCTATTTTGTTTGTATGACTCTGCCAATTTAAATGGTTATTTATTGTGATGCCTAAAATTTTTTAATCATTTACACATTCAATGTGTGCCCCATCTATTTGTAACACTGGGTATTCTATTTTCTTTTGAGGCATATGAAAAATCATGAATTTAGTCTTTTTGGCATTTAGTGACAGTTTATTAGCTTATAACCAATTACTAATCTTTGTTAGTTCTTTGTTAATATTTTCACTTCGCATTTGGCCTTCTGAATCATTAAATGTTTTTAGTGTACTAGTAAGGGTGGTGTCATCAGCATATGTTATAAATTTGAAAAGGTCACTAGAAAGTGCTATATCATTTATATATATATATATATATAATAAATAAGAGCGGCCCTAAAATTGAACCTTGAGGGACACCAGTGTTGATGACTATTTCCTTAGACTTAACATTTTCAATTTCTACATACTGCTTACGATTTTGTAAATAACTCTTAGAAAGGTCCAGAGCCTTGTCATTTAATCCATAGTAATTTAACTTCTGTACCAATATATTATGATCAATTGTGTCAAATGCTTTTGATAAATCAAGGTATATATTTATTGGAGTAACTGATTTATCAAGTTCCTGTATAATTCTGTCTATGATTTCGAGCAATAGACATGGTAGTGTTATCATTGTAATATTTGTAATGCTATTTTGCTTTGTGGTACTTATTGCTGTGTTCCATATGTTGGTGTACCATGACTTCAGAATTTTTATTCGATCTTGAAACCGATATTTTTATTCAGTTGAAGTAGTATTCCAAACGGTATGTTCTTTGACAGTGCTTGAAACTTCCAAAGCACATAGACATCACCAAATTTGAACAAAACGACTAGACATTAGGTACTTCCTTACGCAGCGCATATCCGGAAGACCAAACCGTATTAGTCAGTTAATGTCCAGGGCGCTGTTTCACTGAAATTCTTATGAGCTCATAAGCTTGATTGTGTTCTTTAAAATTGATCTTTTATAAGGAAAACTGTCAACACTAGGATGCGCTACTGGAACACTTTCGTTGGTGTGTCACGGTTCAGCGGATCTCATCATGTCTCCCGTGGTGTCACACTGTCTCAAAGATAGGGGGTGCTGTTGGAGATTTTCAGTGAAAATCGTGGAGAATTGCATGTATTCTGGGAGACCGAGAGTTGTTGCTCTCCTTGTTCCCTGCTGTATGGGGGTGAGGGTCAGGTATAGTATAGCTGAACCACTCGCTGTGTCTTTTCCTTCCAACGTTTTCTGTCCATCAATCCCACTCTCCATCTTTCATCCTCCCCTGATCTTCTCATGTCCCTCCTCCCAAAATTCAGTAGACTCCCGGAATTTTTTAGGGAATGGGCACGTATACCTCCACCAGATGGTGCCACTGAGCCGTATAAATACACAGTATAGAAAGATATAACACGGTACAACACACGTTGTCACGAACTGATGACACGCCCGGTTGTTTCAGTTTTGTCCAGTACGCCCCCCCCTGTGTCACACAAGCGAGGTCGACCTCGAGGTCGTCCCCGGGGGGCGGGGACTGGCCGGCGACCTCGGGGTCGAGGCAGCGTTCAGAAGGCACTCATCGCCGCAGAGGTGGCAGCACAGAATGCAGGGAAGGCTGCAGCCTACGCCGCGTACGGCTACAACTTCACTGGTGTGTATTCCGCTGGAGAAATGAATAATAATGTAGCAGATTGTAAAATGTAAATGTTAAATAGTTCTATGAAATAAATTGATGTTTTCAATTAATTTTATTGCTTTTGTCGTTTAATGTTAGAATAAAATTTTTTATTCCTAAAAATGTATGTAATAAAATTGTATTATTTATACCATACAAAAAAAATTTAATGGTCCTTTTTGCATGTATTTTAATGACGTTTTGGCAGTATCCAGCACTTAATTTTTACTACTGGTGAAAATATTTTATTTTATTATTCGTTTTAAGTTTGGGTGGGCATTTATGCAAATGTTCATCTAAACAACGCACGCATGCAAGCACCTAAGCACACATACAAACACACATAGAAGCGCACACGTGCATACACACACGCCTATGTCTCAACATCCTATGAGTCTGAACTTGTCGAAACATGTACAACACATTTTTGTGTTACCTTTTCATAGCTATTATTAACTGCCGGTCTGTACACCCCCTTCCATGGGTCTTCACTTCTTCCAGCTTTCATTTCTTTGTGCCCGTCAGTCGGTAATCGCACCGCGGCTATGGAATGAGCTTCCTTTGTGCTGAGTAGCTTTCTGGCACAAGAGGTTAGTCAGAGCTGTCCGAGTCAATCTGTTCACAATGCAGTTATTTTGGATGTCTCAATTTTTTCGTCCCATTCTTTGTTAGTGCAAAAATCTAGATTTAGAAAACGTTAGATGAGCCATTTACTACACATTCTTTCTTCTTGTACTTGTTTTGGCCACCGCTGCACGTTGATTCAGGTTCTGTAGTAGTTATTGTTAAATGCGTGTGTCTCACCAATATATGTACAAATAAGTGTGTAACACCAAGATGTGTACAAATAAGTGTGTATCACCAAGATGTGTACAAATAAGTGTGTATCACCAAGATGTCTACAAATAAGTGTGTATCACCAAGATGTGTACAAATAAGTGTGTAACACCAAGATGTGTACAAATAAGTGTGTATCACCAAGATGTCTACAAATAAGTGTGTATCACCAAGATGTGTACAAATAAGTGTGTAACACCAAGATGTGTACAAATAAGTGTGTATCACCAAGATGTCTACAAATAAGTGTGTATCACCAAGATGTGTACAAATAAGTGTGTAACACCAAGATGTGTACAAATAAGTGTGTATCACCAAGATGTGTACAAATAAGTGTGTATCACCAAGATGTCTACAAATAAGTGTGTATCACCAAGATGTCTACAAATAAGTGTGTAACACCAAGATGTGTACAAATAAGTGTGTATCACCAAGATGTGTACAAATAAGTGTGTATCACCAAGATGTGTACAAATAAGTGTGTATCACCAAGATGTCTACAAATAAGTGTGTATCACCAAGATGTGTACAAATAAGTGTGTATCACCAAGATGTGTACAAATAAGTGTGTAACACCAAGATGTCTACATATAAGTGTGTATCACCAAGATGTCTACAAATAAGTGTGTATCACCAAGATGTCTACATATAAGTGTGTATCACCAAGATGTCTACAAATAAGTGTGTATCACCAACATGTGTACAAATAAGTGTGTATCACCAAGATGTCTACAAATAAGTGTGTATCACCAAGATGTGTACAAATAAGTGTGTATCACCAAGATGTGTATAAATAAGTGTTCGAAAGAGTTAAGTTACTTAGTTTATATGTACCACTAGAGTAATTGTTATGATATCGATCAAATATGTATATCGCACTCCATGGCCAGTTCCAAAAAAATATTTGAGCTGCTAGCTGCTGAATAATGTATAAAAACTAAGGTTTTATGTTTTTTCAATTACAATTTATTAGTGTCAAACTTATAAGATATATGGATTTATAGTTAGTATTGTTTTATGAAAGATTTTAAAATAATTTTGATTAAGTTGTATTGTATCGTTTTTCATAAAATAAACATTTCCAATAGCAGCTGTATTTTATATAACTACTGTATTTTAGACTACGATTCTCTGTTCTTCAGGTATTCACTGTTTAATAAGCAATAACCCGCAACACTTCAAAATTAAAACACTCACTAATTTGCTGTCTGTTTCTGAATGTTTGTTGCAAGTTTCCGTGCAGTATGTTTTATTTGAAATAAAAAAAGATTGGGTTCGTGCCACATATATTAAGCACCGTAAAAGAGCCAGATTAATCATCACCCAGTCTGTTTGTGATGTCACGTCTTTTGTCTGCTGCACCATTACCACTACATAAAAAGGATTGGACGTCTGTGCGTAATTGCTTTGCACCAGTGGTGATTTGACAGAAGTTCCTGCAGGGTACATTTAACAATTGGTGTCGCCATCAGTAGGATAGGGGGTAGGACAAAATGGGCTGTAGCAGTAGGTGTGATTGGGGTTCATTCGTATGGGACAGATTTATTGAAAAGAAATGCAAATTGTTTTGGGTCACCTCAGTAATGTGTTTAATAGATTCATATGTCTATAGTTGTGTCACTGGTCATCTCTGTTTCATGATTAGTTTGCCTAACTCCAACTTTGACGGCGATGGGTTTTTCAGTAATTTTTCTGAAATCGGTCTATCTAAACACTCGTATCCACAGTTCTGGAGTTGTAAGAGGTCTTGTGTACTGTTCAGCTATTAAAACTCTTAAAGGCAAAATTTTCATATAAAATGAAATGTTTTGTAACACTACAACAAATACAATGAAACAAAGGCATTTTTACAAAAAGCGATAAAAACAATAACAAAACAACATAAATTATATATAATATAATGTATAATGAAACATTGCTGCACATACAATTTACCGTACAAGAAACTGTGTTACTGTGTTTTCATCTCTTAAATTTCAACAGTGAAAACCAAATTTCTTGCGAGGTGAGGGACCATCTCAGAACGTCGATGTCCGATATCAAACAAAATTACTTTCATTTCGGGTAGAGGTGTCATAGGCAGATTCGTCTGGCATCGGGCATCGATATTTTACGCTTAAGACCAATACTGTTGATATTTTGATATCATCATATCAATGTTTTTGAACTTTTGTCTGGGGGTTAGGGACTGAGGCCTGATGAAAGTAATTTTATTTGATAGCGGATATCGACGTTCTGAGATGATCCCTAAATTATTCTAACGAAACAAGCCAAGAAACATGATTGTTGAACTTACAAGACTGATGTATAGTGTTATACTTTGCTGCAGGAAAGTCTTCCAACTCGTCGATGTCGTCAGCCGGGAGTGTGACAGCAAGCGGGACAGAGAGAGGACTGGGAGCAGGAAACTCAGCCCCAGTGACCCCCATCAACTCATCCACCCCCACCACCACGCCCCGTGCCAGTCCCCGCAGCTTCTACTCGCCCCGGACGACTCCAAACAGCTGATTTTGCCCCCCACAAGTCACCATCTGACTGTGTCATCTAAACGGGATGTCTGACATTCCTGGCAAACAGGGGTTTACCCCATTCGAGAAAAGAAATCCGAGAAAGTTCCTTCGGGTTCATGCTGTGTCTGTAACCGAGACATTACCTCGCAAATGTTATCTGACCAATGGAAACGGGTTTTACCATGAGGGCTGGATTGCTTAGTAGCAAGACCGTAGCATCCGTAGTCGGTATGATCGGTGAATGCCTGATGAGTATCAACGGGTTTAAATTCAGTGTTGATGTTACACGGTCTCTACGATTGGATGAAAATATTGAATATTGCAGTAAAGGCACAAACCATAGGTTTTCAGTGTAAAGTGACTGTACGTAGGATGATGATGACAAACCAGCCTCCTGCATTTCCTGTATATATATATATAACATTGTTTCTGCTCAATGAACTGTATTATTTCTTTTACGACAAGGTATCGTACCTTCCTACACACCTGTACATTACTATCCAGCATCGGGGTCTTGCATAGGCACTGCATGCACAGTAGCACTGTTATAGTAGTGCTGTTATATGTATATTGTACATAGCTACCAATGGATGAATCGTTGTCTGCAGTTGTCTTGTAGACAGTGCTATGCAACAAGATATTGTTCAGTTATATTTCAGGTTCAGTGCGGACATCTGGGATCAGAATCCACCTGAAGTTCATGATTAAATGCATTATTCTGTGTGAATGAAGTTAGTTTTCATAAAACATGGTTATATCCGTCATGATTTTGCAGTCACCAGAACTTACTGAATTTGTGGACACGGTCCTTTCAGTGCAATCGAGTTTGTTTTAATTTTAGTTAAATACAAGAAATGATAATGTGAGATGGACTGAAACGTAGATGCAAATATAACATAAGTTACCAAAACGAAGAATTTGAATGTGGTTCATGAATGCTGCGTTACATGTTCCACAAATGGTATCTTGCACAACGAGGACTGCCGTTGGATTACTGGTTCTCGTTTGTTTGATGAGTTATTACCCCTACAATTTGATCCCAGATGTTTGCTTTGATATAGTATGACAGGCTGTGCTATTAATTCATCATTGTCAAGAAGACCATACGTTGTCACACTAAGACCAGTTGTCGGGCATGCATCCGTTGATATAAAGTGGACGGTTGGTTGGAAAAGATCTACTGCGTCGTTTCAAATATAATCTGCACTCCTGGTAATCTGTACATAGCAATAATCTGGTACAGCTGAGAAGGTGGTTTTACTGACGGAACACATTTCGAACATTACCAAGTGCTTAAACATGTCGCATATAGCAGAACCAGTCGTCAATTTGAATGATGAAATGTTGTTGATTGTTACTTTACTGTTACTGTCACGTCGCTGATGTGTGTTAGAAATGTTTTGTTTGGTGGACAGAAATAGATCATTCCGACAAGCGAAACCACACAAAAACTGCGACAGACAGACCAGGAAATAGCAGAATTTGATACAAAAAAGTCAGCAATATGTCGGGTGTTTCTAACACAGGTTTAGTGCATACGAATGTGGTATGATACCTTTGTTCTTCAGCTCAGTGAGGTGATTCTGTGTGAAATATTGAGTATCCGAGCACAGACGCGAGTCCAACAACTGGTCACCCTATACGTGCCAAAGGCTAAATGGAAGACACAAATCGAAACATGAGAGGGAAATATAGTACATGTATCCACACAGTAGTTGACGCATCCTACAATTAGCCAGTGTTCGTGCGAGTGAGCATGACACACGCGATACCAAAGTCTTTCAGAACCGTCTCAACAGCTGCAGGAGTTGTTGCGAGTTCAAGGCAAAAGAATTGTTATGCGTAATGAGATGTAAATTATTGTTTCCTTTACGCGGCGTGTACGTGATGATCTGATTGTGGTGTGTACGTACAGGATGAGTGGCGCACATACAGGGTGCCATGATCTAGAATAAACCGTCGAAATTATACATTTTTGTTTTGTGTTGTTGCTTCTGCTGGATGCTTGTTTATCAAGTTGACATAAAAATCGTGTTTTTTTAATAAAACATTAGGTTACCCGCGGACGGATGGACGGACGCACGCACGCACGCACACACACACGTTCCTTCTGCTTGCCCTGTAGCGTTTAACGGACCAATACGGTTCCTGTTTCGTCAACACATCAGTGTCTTTAAGCAATCTGCTCTCTGATCGTTGTCCAAGTTAACTTATTATTCTCCAATTTGTATTGGGACACATTTCTCACTCTTCCTTGTCTTGACTGTACATCCTTTACCCCAATTATGTTTTGGACATATTTTCTCCCCATTGTCTGTGGGCGTAGTATTCATCATTTTGCTTTTGGACAACCTCGTCTTCTGTTGTCTTTGGACAATTTCGTCGTGCATCATAACTACTATTTATTCGTCTTGAAATAAACGTATTATTCCAGTAAATTATCGATTTGTCCCGTCCAGTCTTCTCTTAAACGTTTAATGACTACAGTGTTCTTCATTTTGCCTTTGGACAACCTCGTCTTCTGTTGTCTTTGGACAATTTCGCTGTGCACCGTATAACTACGACTTATTCTTGAAATAAACGTATGTGATCCCTAAGAATGATGTATGTGTTCCGTCCAGTCTCGTCTGAAATGGTTGATACGATAGTGTTCCAAGCTCTATTGGTGAAGCCTTTTATTGCTTGGTTCTTCGGTTAACAAGAGATTCTCAAGTCGGACCAGCGGCACTGCAATGTATTCGCAGAACTATATTTCTCATTTCTGACAGTTGCATTCGGTCACTAATCTTCCTCACTTGCTACGTGCTTACGTCACGACGCGTGTCCAGTTGGCGACGCGACCCGACTTCAAAGTTTGCGTCGCTACTTCGTTGGTCGAAATTATGTCGTGATTTGTTGGTAATGACGTCCGCCGTTGAATGACGAAAGCCACTTCTTGCGCACGTTATTGCACCGCGCTAATGTGGCTGCACTTGACTAGGCTGGTTATGTAACGACTTTGAAATCAATACGCTACAATGGCGCGTCTCGCAATGGCGCGCAACATTAATCGAAAATCAAACGAGATCTCGACAACGCGACCTTTGTTGATTTGATGTAAGTGCCATTACCAGCTTCTCTACTCTGTTCAGTAGACGTTATTTACTTCATAATGTTTGTTAATTAAGATATCGCCTTTCCGTATGCGAAGCGCAGGTTCTTTGTAGTTTTTACTATGATTTCCCTGTCAGCAATTAGCAGGGTTGAAGATTGTAATCACTTTGGATTATGCGACTCTTCAAGTGGTGCCACATGGGTCACGACGACTGCTCGAACAAGTCATCATTTCGTTATTGCGCCAACATTAATGTTAAACGTGGCCAGGGGGCCACTAACGTTCAAGTTACTATGTGATAGCACCTTGATTAAAATGACTTGAGAATCTCTTGATAATCAACGTCGCAGCGTTCATTACCTGGATTTATACAACATTTCGCAGACATCTTAGATTCCCGTAGAACGCTGCATTAACAGGACATCGAAACCGTGCTGGATTCCAGACGGCGCTTCAAGTGCACGTGATGCTCACAATTACGGCAATTAAGTGACCTACAAAGGGGTCTCTGTGTCGCTAATTATTTCAGACAGACACACGACAATTCGGAGTTTGACGCAGTGGTGTGTGCGCTGCGATGACAGAGCGCAGGTGGGCAAATCCCGTAATGACCCGTTGGCCTGGCGATCGGCCAATGATAACACGGGGATGAGACCGATTGTAAGCGATGCTTCGGCGGTTTTTTCACCGTTCCAACCGCAGGTGTTTGCGATGAACACGCACGCGAGCATACTGATTCCATTCCGGGATCCAGTCGCAGAATGATCGTTCCCTTTGATCATGTGCGAGACACGTAAAGCAAATTGAAAATCGTGTTTTTCATATTGTCGGCATTAATGAAACGTTTGCAACACACGCAAGATTATAGACAAGGTAACTAATTCCAGTCCGCGGTTTTGTGCCAACTGATGACGCAATGAGTTCTTTCGAGTCCTCAGTACGCACGCAACAGATGCGCTCCAATCTTAGTGATCATCGGCGCTTTTAAGGCTCTTACCCGATTATGTGCAAACATATACCTTCCTTTTACATGCCTTTCAGTTCCTCATTATTCGTTGCGCATCTGCCAGAATATAACACAAAACTCGTCTGTCATTTCCAAAGTTACGACTGTATGTCCTGATTTCTGGCAAAATTGTTTCTGTCGACAAAAACAAAAACAAAAAATAGGTTACAGTCAGTACCGGATTTAGGCGAGGTAGTTGCCCAGCTGCCCCATACTATAAATCTATGGAGCCTTTGAGGTCTCCACAAAACGCATTTTTTGTAAATTCTTTGAGGTCGAAACGTTTTTAGACGTAACTCGAGTGCTTCAGTATGATGCAAATTGGTGTTTAGATGGTCAAAATCGTATTTTGCTAGGACGTCTCTAGTGTAGAAGGTAGGAAGGAGTGAGAGCAATTATGATATGACACCCGGCCAGTCGCTGCCCAGGGGCCCCCACTAAATTTGGCGCTGGTCACGGTTACCTAGAATTGATTAATGGTAAAAAAACACGATCATTGATGCTCCGTGATCGTCTTGGTGTG
Organism: Escarpia spicata; assembly: GCA_963995525.1. Lineage (NCBI taxonomy): Eukaryota > Metazoa > Annelida > Polychaeta > Sabellida > Siboglinidae > Escarpia > Escarpia spicata. The sequence continues at coordinate 41,665,327 of OZ023211.1, read as the reverse complement.
TTACACGTTTTCGGAAATTAAGCTTTTTGCTTTACACCCTGTCCTTTGACACTCTGAAATTTAGAACAGATCGTATAGGCTAAAGAAGGTTTGTATGATTGCTTAATTGACACACTATCCGCTGTATCAGTCGGGTAGAGACTTATTTTTGTTATTGATGTTTCGTCGCGAAGAAATGGCACGTTTTTTTGGTAGCGGCGCCCAGAAATCAACGTTATCTGTTTTCATTTTCCAAGAATTTATTGTACTAAAATAGGGAATATTACCATATTTAATCGTCACTGTCTGTAAAGGGCATTGCAACCAAGTGTTGTCGTTCGCAAGGGGTCGTCCATGAAGTACGTCACGCTTAGGCGGTGGGGGTTTATGGGAAAATGTGATGAAGCGTTACATGGGGATCTTTGTGTAAGCGTTATGTAACAATTTTTGAAATGTTGACTTGTCGAGGTGTCGATATCAGACAGATATAGTATTAACGTTGCATTCTGTGATCGTTTATTTTTTTTTATAAATGTCAAGTGAATCATCATGAACTATACACTATAAAGCTTTCCTCTACACCATATAAACTTTTGTTCACATAGTATGCAGTGTTAAGATCAAACGTCGCAAAAGGCGAAACACATCCGCGTGCCATGTGTTTAATTGCCATAAAAACCCCAGCCACTTATAAAGTTACTATTTCTTTTTGTTACTTTTACAGACTTATATTTTACGTTAAAGAAGATATATATAATAATTATCATAGATTTACGCATCACCGGGGGTCTTATTCTAAACGAACGTAGGGGCCTATTTTTATGGAGGGTGTACATGGCAGCGTTACGAAACGTGACAAAGGGATTGGGGCGTCTATTAACATTTTCCACAACTAGCATGACATACTCTATGTACGGCCCCTAATCGTAATTTGCGAACAAGAACAAAGACAAATACCAGGGCATAAAAACTACGCCGACAGGGACGCCATCTATAGAGCAGACGACACACTCTGTCGTCGCCACAAGCCTATCCCGTTATTTTTGCGACATATTTAATTAACGCTCAATTAGACAAGTCCGCGACATTTGGTCGAGTGACAGTCACTGTTTGGCACGACCCTCGGACAGGCTCGCCGGTGTTTGACACGGCGCGGCGGGGAGTGGCGGCGTCTGTACACGGAGCAGACGACATCCATGTATAACAGCGGGCATGGCGGGAAAGGAGCAACCATGTCGAAGATCAAACAGTGGCGGTTTGACAGGCGGACAGACGCGGAAACAGACACTGTTTGTTGATCGCCACGTTTGTGTGTGTAAGCACCCACTTTCAGATATGCCTACCCTTGACAAAAAATGTATAGAATTCTATAGAATGTTGTAGAATAGGTAGAATTATAAAAATACAGGTGATGTTACATTGTTTCTGTTGCACCCATATCAGAACCAGACATACAAGATGATATGCGGTTACATCTGCCTATCTAGAAATTATTATGTTTAAGCCTTAGACATAATATAGCTAAATTAGATGGGGGGGGGGGCGTTTCACCACAAAGGTGCTTTTCGCCACACAAACGCACACGCACACGCACACACGCACACACGCACACACGCACGCACGCACGCACACACGCACAACACACACACACACACATCAACTGAGGCGTTTTGTTACAGACATACTATTTCGGCGTCTGTTGTTTATGTCTACTTTGCGAAACAGTTTTTAACCAAAAGATCAATATGCTAAAAGTAATACAAGTCACCATTTCTTTCATTCACGTCATATCACGGATGTAATCACCGTCTCCAATATTATACATTGAGATTTGTAAAAACAAGATTGCCACCCAGATAATTAACTCTAGATGACAGGGAAGGAAGCCTTTTGGCTTATCGAGAGTCCAACCATTTTTATTTATGTGTATCCCGCCCTTCTGAGTATGTGTCGATTTTATTTTTAAACACATTCACGCCACTAGCACCCACACAATCAGCAGATAAGCTGTTCCATTCATTTACAGTCCTTTGTGAAAATGAGAACTTTCTTATATATAATATGCACTGATCCTTTACTAATGTAACTTCATGTCCTCTAGTCCTATCTTTCTTAACTGGGAAAATAATATTTATATCAATATTTTCATAACCATTCAATAATCTAAACATTTCTATCTGATCTCCTCTCAATCTTATGGGCTCTAGTGTTGTTAAACCACTAGGCGTATTTCGTAACTAAGATCCCTCAGTTTTTGTATTATTCTAGTCGCTCTCCTCTGTACTTTTTTTAGCATATCTATGTCCTTCCTGCGAGATGTTTTGTACGGCGGTATCATTGGTTCTTTTTCCTTATACGCTATAGTTCACCTATTTAATCCAAGGATTTTATTTCTCTTTAAAGCGATTCCGCACTGCTCAGAAAGGTTAATCCTAAGTCCTTTTATTTTACAGTAGTACTTAGGACAGTACAGTACCCCCATTGTATATTGTACATCTTCGTTCCCATATCCTGTGTGGGGACATTTATATTTCCCAAAATTTAACAACATTTGCCACTTTTCAGACCATTTGATCAACCTGTTAAGGTCATCTTATAAATGCTGTCTATCTCCACCATGTTTAATCCTTCTAAACACGTTTGTATCATCCGCAAATTTCAACGCCTTGCTTGTTATATCATCGTCCAAATCGTTTATATATATTACGAATAATGTAGGTCCCAGTATTGATCCCTGTAGTACCCCACTCAAAACGGATTTCCAGTTTGAAGCCTCCGCATCAACTACTACCCGTTGTCTTCTGTCAATCAGTTTTTTTTATCCAGTTAATTATACCATTTCCTATGTCACGGGCCTTTACTTTAAAAAGTAATCTTTGATGTGGCACTTTGTCGAAAGCATTCTGAAAATCCAAGTAGATGGTGTCTACTGGTGATCCCTCGTCTACCCACTTAGTGATATCTTCTCTTTGGCCCAACGTGCGCGCGTTAGTTGTTTTTTCGTTACCGTCTCGGTCGTAGAGCACGTTGACGCACTTCCAGATCTGGCGTCTCAAACTTTTCTGACATTTGACATTAAGACTCATCATGAAATCAGCATAATAATGTTGTCTGGAAGGAATTTCAACCTGGTGGAATGAATCATAGTTCGACATAGTCGTCCGTATTCGCAAATGCAATATATCGACTGTAACGCAAAAATTAAGACATTTGTTTTGTAACAAATAGTAATCTTCTTTCTATATTTCAATAAATTCACTCGCACGCACGCACGGAAACACACACACACACACACACACACACACACACACACACACACACACACACACACATACACACACACACACCGCATCTACGTGGACAATATTTTCCCTGAAAATGCGAGTTAACTGTTTGTTAGGTATAAATTGTAACCTACAAACTTAACACATAATGAGTGATGCAAAATTGACAAATTGAGCATTGAAAAGAGACGTAGGTGCGACTAGTTTGAAGAGAGAGAAGAGGAACACATAATTAAAAATGATCACACAGTTAGCATAATTTAATGATTTTTCCCACACACCGCATGATATGACGGGGAAGGAAAAGTAGTTTACAGACTTGTCACATTCTGACAGCATTCCTGTATGGACATCACTCGACAGACGATAGGCGCCCGTTATACGTCATTTACAGTGGTTTAAGTGGCCGTTACGTAACCGGCACGCGTCCTCATTCTTCTCTCAGCGGTCAGCCGGAGATTGGCCGTAGACGCCGGACAAAGGACACGGACCATGAACTGCTCGCCGGACGACACCGGGCACAAAGAGTCGCGACTACGCGTCGCCGGTTAATTCAGGTGTAATACACTTCCCGCAAGAGGGGTGACCTGACGCGGCGGAGGAGTAGTCATGTACATGCCGTTAGAGGCGCCACTATGATATCAGTTATGCCAAGGGAGAAGGGGAAATGGAGAGAGAGAGAGAGAGAGAGAGAGAGAGAGAGAGAGAGAGAGAGAGAGAGAGAGAGAGAGAGAGAGAGAGAGAGAGAGAGAGAGAGAGAGAGAGAGAGAGAGAGAGAGAGAGAGAGAGAGAGAGAGAGAGAGAGAGAGAGAGAGAGAGAGAGAGAGAGAGAGAGAGAGAGAGAGAGAGAGAGAGAGAGAGAGAGAGAGAGAGAGAGAGAGAGAGAGAGAGAGAGAGAGAGAGAGAGAGAGAGAGAGAGAGAGAGAGAGAGAGAGAGAGAGAGAGAGAGAGAGAGAGAGAGAGAGAGAGAGAGAGAGAGAGAGAGAGAGAGAGAGAGAGAGAGAGAGAGAGAGAGAGAGGAAAAGGGAGAGGGACAAACGAAACCTTCTGTCTTTTTTTATCGTTTTAGGATTAATGACGATAGCGAGACAAATACTTTGGCAAGGGAAACATTAGTGGCAGACGGCACAGGAAGTTGTGACATGTATAATATTATAGAGATTGATAAAAAGGGCATGACAACATATAAGGGCGGAAGTTGAAGAACAGGAAAACCAACGTTAAGATGGAGATGAACTGTCAAGTAATAACAACCAAGGTTGGGAGACCACTGGCATTGCAGAAATAACGGAGAGTTGGCGAAGTATCGTCGAGAGGGCAGGACGGACCATGTGATGTGACATCCCACTCCACAGGAGATTTATGGAAAGAATAAGAAGAAGACTTGAGTCACCCCAGGTCCGGACCAGCGTGGTGTTGCTCTATGTGTGACCGGCGTATCCGACCATCTGTCACGATGCGACATGGTCAAACAAGTCCCCGTTGTCACATACGTCGAGTTGTCCGCTGAAAAGCGACAGAGCCGATTTGAGCGCGTATGACACACGTTCCTCGTAGGGGTTGCGCAATCGCAAATAACTGAAGCGGTCGTTAAGTGGCACGTACTTCCGGTAAGACGACTGGACCGTAACACTGCGCGACTGGCGGCGCGTTTCCGGAAGCCTTCAATGGCTGATTAAGCGACATAAGTGGGGATTTGGCGACAACGGGAGCGTCTGTGCGTTGTCACAATGACATGCGCTTGAGAAAGTTGCCCTCGGAGAGTTATTTAAGTCGGAACTTCCCGGTGAAAACGGCCGTTATGACTGGCGCGCGTCCGTGCGCCATGACACCGACCGGAAGGGGAAGTTATGTCCCACTCGGACCTCACAGCGACTGCGCAACTGTGTGCAGTTATTGGCCTACTTGTGTGAGGGCGTGCGTACGTAGCTGATACACAATGAAGTTGTATGCATACGCAGTACACGTGTGCACGCACGAACTATTCGAAATGAGTGCGTGCATGCATTTCTGTTTTAGCACCATTTAATAAAATTACAACAAAGGATCAGTTATGATGTAAAATCAGAGTATTTATTTCCTAATAAAACACACATATGCATAGTTTGTATTCCATCCAAATTGAGCGCTTTTCTCCGACCAAAGGAGAGATGGTGAGCAAATATAACACGTGATAGTTACCTCCTTATAACACCTGAATGAATATATACAACAATTGTCCATAGGGCGCTTCACAATTGAACGCACTACATAACTTAAGCACCCACATATACACACGGTGGCGCACACCACTCGTTCAGCTGACGATGTTGTAAAATTAGCACAAGCGCTGTAGATAGTCACCCCAAACAGTAACACAATAAATATTATATGGAGACATGGAACAAAACGCCATTTTACGCGGAATAGGGGGAAATGAACAGATGACGTTAAACGTCATATTCACGACGTAAAGGGAACACGTAACAAACGCTACAAAACGTGTTCGTGGCGTGTACATGTGATAACGTAACAAGTGGTAACGTAACAAGTGGTGAGTATTCGCCTCGCTTAGAGGAAGTCAAAACTAACGCATGGCACGTTCATTAAGCTGTGACTATATATGCGGTCGGACAATAAAACCGACACGTTCACAACATGTCTTGGTTAGCGTCGGCAGTTTCGTTGAACAGATGTTCAAAACTCATAAATCTACCTCAATACGATGCGTGTTGTCAGGCACACGATGGTGCTGATACAAGGAGTTTTACTGTAGCAGAGAAACGTTCCCAATCCGCCTATGGCTGTGCGCGCATGTTGTAGAGGGACGCGCACGACAGACATCGGCGTATTGACATCTACAATATTCGCAGGAAGCAATCGAATAAAAAGCAATGTAAATCTGACTTGTACAGGCCAATTATTATAGTTACAGGACAATGAGAAATCGAATCTTGTCACGACGTTTTCTGTTTTCGCAACAAAACCAAAATTTGCGTAATGAATTTTGGTTGCATGAACACAATAGCGCTTATCAAATAATGATTGGATCAGCGATGAATGTTTCTAGATTGTGACAGAGCAGTTTTTTGACACACAACCGCCATTCTTTGCATAGTACTTTCTGTTTTATGTGTAGTTACTGAAAGCTAAAGTGTACAGTGTACTGTATACACGTGCACGCATTACGGTAATAATGGGTGCAATCAATTGCATATCATTTTGTCAGATTGTTTTCCAATGTGACCTATTATCGCCCACTTTCGTAGCAACATAACTGTTTAGGGAGACGTTTAATTTTCACGTGTTACTGTATTAAATACCGTACCAGCGACATTGATATACTGCACATGTATGAACTGGTTGCTTTTCGTACCGCACAAGGCCAAATCGGTATGACCTTAACATCAAGACGGCGAAACGCTATTTGTAGAGAATTAACACCTTTGCTCATTCAGTCATTCATTCAGTCGACGACTCCTGTCGGATCACAGATTAATCGATACCACTGGATTGCGTCCTGGGGCAAACCAATTAATCCGGACAACTTAGCACACATGTCAGGCTAATACATCGGCGCTTGTCCCCTTTTGACTTAAAATTAATTAACGCAGAGCTTTGATGCTTACCAACTGCAGTCTGTCAAAGTGACCTTGGCCTGGCTGTTTCGCCGTATTTTTGGAAGGTGTGAAAACAAAGCCACCTTCCCCGGCGAAGCCCGTTTTCTTACAATACCATTACGACCAGACCGTTTCTTATATGACGACCGCCGTTTTACATTGGAAGCACATTTTCATTATGCGCAGCTCAAACAAAACTATTTTGCATTTCTTGAACTCTGTTCAGCAGTTCTGGCAAGTATGGCATTTTTACCACGTACGATGATGCCTCCGGTAGCAATATCACAGAAATCCAGGCGATGAAAGCCCGTATCGTTGTTTCCTACGATCGTGCCGCCTCTACTTCTGGTACGGGGACGTCCCCCGCCACAACAAGGGCGCCGGGGCAGCTCTCCTTGTCAACGGGCGATGGTCGTCGCGGCAGTCTGCTGCTGGTGGCGCACATATCCCGGCCTACACATACGCAATCGTGGGGCGTGCTTCCCGTGCCGACGTACGACTTGAAGTCGCTCTCGGCGCAAGACGTGCACGCCGCCACGTGCTCGGGCATCGTCGACCGCGCGTCACTGATGAGGCGCTCCATGCACACGTTCCGGTGTCGCAGCACCGCCTGGCGGACAACACGAGAAACATGGCGTGAATTAGTTGTGTTTGTGTTAGTGTTTGTGTCTGACGGTGGTGGATTGAAATGAGACTATATTGGTGTTCCACACAAATTTTTAACTCAACATAGATGGTTGACATGTTTGTACATCATCTATAAGTGTAGTTTTTTTCTGTATGCACACTCACATGCGCGCGCGCGCGCGTGCACACTCACCCATGCTAACATGAGCGCACGCCTGCATGGAACAAAGGAATGTTGAACTTATGACTACGTTCTTATCATTTTCATTAACAACGTTTCAATAATGGTCTTCGATATCATTGTAGTGCACGTGCCTTGCACGATGATGTAGTCCTATTTATGCCCCAAAATGTGATTATTAAGTCCTATTTAATATTTATTATCGCACTGAGCCAACATTGTATGTCCAAACCGAAGATAAGAAGATTTAATGTCCCCAAAAGTGACCAATTGTTATATAATATTTAACATTAAAGCCTGACGCGCCACCTAGTGAGGATGGGGTGCATGTCGTGCATACCTTAATGGCGTCCACCAGCCCAAACAAGTGCGGGTCGGTCTCTTCCGGTATGTGCGTGCACATGAAGTCTGCCAGCCTCATGACGTATTCGATGTTATGTCCGCAGTAGCCGTTGCACGCGATCACCTGGCAACACACGAACCGCTCGCCATTACTTTCATAAATTTAGCATTATAAGGAACAAAACATGATATGTTAAATATGAAGCTTTGTCAATAAAAATGGCTTTAATCGTTTATAATTGAGGATAATGTTCGCATGTCTGCCTAATTTGGTGTAGTAAAATCGGTTATATGTTGCATACGTAAGTAAGGTGATGTTAAGATTTAAATATTTAACAAAGTAGTCCCTAAGGCGAACGTGTGCCAAAACAAAGTCGGGATCTATAACAGCTTGTGTTCGCCCGTATTTAGGTAATCCCACATATATTGCATGCGCACTGGCGGAGAGGCATCGAAGCGCGAGGCATTATGGGTCCCCGGAAGTGCTCTATTCGGATAATCCTAATTCATTTCCGTGCGCACCTGTGAGGCGAGCTCCTCTAGTTCGCAATCTCCCAGGTAGAGGGTGTTGTCTGGCGTAGCGAGAAAGACAAGCACGGGCACAGTGGCGCCACTGCGGTCGTGAAACACCTGCATGTTGAACGTGTAGCCACCTAGCGAGCATTCCCGTAGACCGAGGTGAGCGAGAGCGTCGCGAACCATCTCGGCGCCAACCAACTTGTAGGCGATGCCCCAAACCTGGCCCTGAAACATCGGAGATATAATGTTATTTGTTTTATATGTTAACGTAAGTACGTAAAAATAGCAAACAGTTGTTGCATGTCGCGTGACGTCACTGGCACGTTTTAGTGTTTCCATCAAATCCTAAATGTGTTCTATAAAACAAATACGAGAGATACCCCCGTCGGTTTTTTTTATAAACTGGAATACTTTCCATCGAAATCATGCCCGCATGCTCTCAGCCAGCCATCGCCGTTGGGTCATTTACCCGGAATGTTTAGCTAGTGGCTCCACTGACATTTAACCAATGAAAATCTAAGAAAAAACTCGTACACTGCACAACAGACAACAGTGTCAGATATATGTTAGCCAAAACACAGGCTTGAGAATGTTTGTGGAGAACGTAATACCCACTAAAAAATTTGTGGAATAATTAGGACAAGGGGAATTAACAATCTATTGTACACTAGAAATAAAAGTCATCAGCATGGAACGAGTGCTGCTCTTTAGAAGTGGTTCATTATACTGCCAAACACACCCAAACCTTCATTAAAAATACATTATTGCAAGTAGGCCTATAAACATGTGACCACCAAAATGTATCACACTTCGTGACATCCACTTGTGCTATGTTACCTGTTTTGAAACATTACAGGACGTGTAACTGTTTTGACCCCAAGATATTGAATGAAGGAAACGGATCTGAATGTGTTGGACGATCCCACAAATAATTATGTTTGAAGTCGATAGACGACGAGATAAAGTATAATGTTGGTTCTTCTTTTTCTCAGAAGAAATTATTATAATACTCCAAAACACAATGGCGGTGTAGTAAACAATGTTGTTTTGTCCCTATGCTCAACTCGGTGTTAACATGATCAAATACAAAAATAATCTATATGAGTGACTGAATACAGTAAGCCTACTATGTCGTCAAGTCCGCATTTCGTGGGAGTCGCGTGTAATCAGTCGGTGACAATGACGTCACGCGCACGTAACATCGTTGACACGCGCGCAACGGCTATTGAGAACGCTCAGGGTCCGCGCTTCAACACTGCGGCAAGCGGTCCATTGATAAAACGTGGATTACTCCGTCTGACAATAAGGCGGGCTGTTCGCCCACGCAACGACCGAGCCAAGGCCGTTGATGTTTTCATCAACATGTCCACTGCGCATAATCGCCCGATGCAGTATCAGTGCGTTTCTACTAACTGTGCGCGTATGTAGACGTACACGTATGTAGGTCTACGATCAATGCGCGTCCTTGCTCTATAATGATAGCGTTCTGTCAACAGATGTTATCATCCAGAAGATCTATACACATGATGTATTGTGACTCACTGCGAGTACGATTGTTACCTAACAAACACGCATGGTCCTGACATATGTTACGTAAACGAGTGTATATCAACTTGTAGAATCATATTGACGTAACCTGCAGAAATCTGCTAACACCTCATTGCCCCCGTGTGCGTTATAGCATGGACCTAAGCTGGGCCGCATATATGATACGTCTTGTACCGAGCTAACCCCAGCCAATTATAGGATAGCTACCGCTCTTTCCCCACCTAGTGTCCTGGACATATTATTGAGTAAACAACTGCACATGCTCACCTTTGGTTGGGGTACAAGGGTAGCCACTCTTCCGGGCTGAAAAACAGATTCACGTTTGTTAGGTATACATTTTCTGTTTTTAGCAGACAAGATTGGAAATAAAAACATATGTTGTGATACATTTGGATTTAGCGCGCACTGCCACATCATCGGTTCTACTCACCTCCTCGGGTGTTCCCCGGTGTGTGCAGCTCCCTTGCCAGAACCGCCTCACGAATCCACGTATGTAACCCGTTTGTTTAGTTGTGTACTCAAATCCGGTCTTCCACAGCACTGATCCGTAGCCGAAAACCCAAAGACTCGAGACGTTTGCCAGGCTATGTTCGTTTAATGGTTCCATTTCGACCAAGTCTGTGTTACCGCTCGCAGCGCAGCGCAGCGCTCGTACTGACGTCTAACAGCGTTGACAAGGCCATGCGTTTCGGCGTGCATTTATATCGCCAGCAGAGGTCTTGACCTCAAATAGCCGCTTCGATTGACGTCAATCATAGCCCCGTAGCGAACGCCGAGACGTGGCTAAGCGTGGGAGGAATGTCGGCGTTGTCTGGATGATGCAACGTGAACTCCGTGGCTGATGCAAGACAACCGTTCCGGGTGACCTACTTACATACGGATTCGAGGAGGCATCGATCACCGGCGCAACATTTGTGGTATCAAACTGTTATATGTGAGCATGCTTCTCGGTTGGATTTTAATGGCTTTCATGATGACCCATAATCCTTTGCGCGATGACCGAATTCCAATCTTGTTGTTATTATTGTTTATTAGTTGTTCCTGCATTTTGAATTTCGCGCTTTCGGCATCGACAAGCAGGCTCCAATTCGAAATATCTCGTTCCCTTTGTGACGTCACTGCCAGAGTAACTAATCGTGTCAGCGTTACATTATTTACATATGTTGCAATTAAATAATGTGAGGCTGTCATTACCACAACAAAACCCTGTGTTGTAGCAATGCTCTGTCAGCTATCTGAGATGTTCAATGACCTTGATGTCATTAAGGTAGGCCTCATAGTTAATTATGTCGTTTCAAGGAGGCGGATTGATCAGTTAGGTTTTACGTATATATGTCCTATGTTCATTTGCACAGCAAACTAGCTTACTCGATATACATTGTTTACCAGACATTTGACGAATTGTGAACTTTTTGACAAAAGAATAAAAATTGGCACATATGTAGTTTATGATAATTATGTAGAATCATATAAAGCTAGGTACCCATCGCTACCGACATGGTATCTAGCCGCTATCTTGATTTTAAAAATGGCCGCCACGGAAATCCATTAGGCAAGTATATCAGTTTCTAAACATCATAGAAATATGATCTTGTGTCCAAACTAACATTTCCAGGGTCAAGGAATCCATTTCTGTCATGTGTCATGTGCCATCCAAGGATGACGGTCATATTGAATTTTAAGATGGCCGCCATGGAAATCCATTAACCAGCTACCTCAGCTTCTAAGCAACATAAAACATGTTCTTTGCATCTAAACCAATATTTTTAAGGTCAAGGAATCCATTTCTGTCATATGCTATATCCTCAGACGGCCGTATTGAAATTCAAGATGGCTGCCATGCCATGATATTGAGGACTCCATATGGCAATGGCGGACGAATCCTTAATGTGGTCTTACCCCAAATAGATCTCCTGAATCTTGCAAATCTTCACGAAAGTTAGATTTATATCAAATTATACATATAACTAGATTAACCACAAAGGAAAATTTACACTGTCACAATAACAAGAACAACAAGAACAACAAGAACAACAAGAACAACAAGAACAACAAGAACAACAAGAACAACAAGAACAACAAGAGCAACAAGAGTAACATGAACAACAAGAACAACAAGAACAACAAGAACAACAAGAACAACAAGAACAACAAGAACAACAAGAACAACAAGAGCAACAAGAACAACAAGAGCAACAAGAGCTACAAGAACAACAAGAACAACAAGAGCAACAAGAGCAACAAGAACAACAAGAACAACAAGAACAACAGGAAGGTATAGGAGAATGAGAAGAAGACGAAGAATGGTTTGTTTGATCAATCAAATAATATATAACAATATATAAAATACGTAACAATTTTACATGTAGAAAATTAGTATAGCGTACACTTAAAGGTATACGAGGTCAGGGTCCGGATATTTCTCTAAGATTGCGTTCACAATAGCTGTCCACGAGCCACCAATCAATGCGAAATAAAATTAATGTGTGTGCGTGCGTGCGTGCGTGCGTGCATGCGTGCTTGCGTACATGTGTTGTAACTAACTGTCAGTTACTATTTAGTATGTATGTATATGTAACAGTTTGGGATTGTGCACAATCTTAATTGTGTAGAAAATGTTGTTTAACGTAGTTTGCAAATCCATGTAGATTATGCGTAGCAAACTTTGCAGAAAACGAGAAGAGGAGAATAGTATATCATTTACAGTTGGTTGAAACATATGTATGACCCCCATTCATCAAACAACGAATCCACCGCTACAACAGTGCCCTCAAGTGGGCCCTGCAATGCGTTATTAATTGCGTCTTTATTCTGCACTATTGCCTCGACAAGGCCACGTCGGTGGGGGTCAGTGACGATTCTGGGTTAATCCGCTTGCATCGTGAACTACTCGTTGAACGCGGGCTGACAACAACGCGCTCAAGCTGTGAACTTCATTAACGTATTGAGCGCGTGCCTCGGGAAACGCTGTACGGGTCGTCACGGTTGGCTGAGTCTGTCACTGCATCATCGTCATCTCTCACAGGCACAGACTGTACACAACATAGCTCTGACGTCCGTTGCCGTACGTAACGTCGCCGAGTCTCCAGTTACTGCTAAATAATAAAGATAAAGCGAACGTAAAGCCACAATGGCTCCTTCTGGGGAGTGGTTCACCACCAACGCCAACGCCAACAAATACATATATAAGATAAGATAGATAAGATAGTTTAGTATGCCTTTTCACGGAATTTTGTGTACACTTCATGGACAGTTCGATACAAAACATCATATACACAAATCATAATTTATTTAATAGTGTCCCAGTCAGACTATCTCAAGAGTTAATGGCTGCTATGGTCGTTGGCACAAAGTACCACCTCTTTCGGTTCGTTCTTGCCTTGTAAGCACGCAGTCGCCTTCCCGAAACACTTGGACAATGTGTGATCTTTGTCTTTCATAACTGATTTTGCTTTAGCCAGGACAATTCAAGCGCAAATATCGTCCACTGATGTTAGGCTGTTGCCTACGATTTTCTGTGCTCTTTTCACAATTCTTCCAAAGATCTTTCTGTCACCGGCTTCGTGCATGGGCACCACATCGCGGCGCATAACTTCAGGATGGTGTCTACTGTTGACCTGTAAAAGAGTCCCAGTATAATTGTTAGCTGTGATATAGAACATAACAAGTGTACATAGTTACATTTAAATATGAAATGATGTAAAACCGGATAAAGAAAATTTACAAAATGTAGAAAAACATATTGAGAACATAAATAGAGCGGTATGGCGCAGTGACTAGAACATCAGACTCTCAATCGAGAGAACCCGGGTTTTAATCCTGTGCTATCGTTTCGAACATTTGGCATGCTCGTTCGCTCTACGTCGCTCCAGTTTATTCAGCTGTATGAATGAGTATCCCGCTAGACAGTGGTGGATATTTGTATACAAATTGTTTTCGCTCATTAATTGCAGCGTGGTTGAATGTTTCCCAGAGAAGTCGAGATGATGTTCCATTGAATTGGTCTGCCAGGAAGTAAAGTGTAAAGTGTTTTCAGCAGTCCTAAAGACTAAAGTGCTTTTAGCAGTCCTAAAGACTGGATACTGCACTATATAAGATCTTACCTTTACTTTTACATTTTATGTCTCGGAATCATTGACGTTGTTCTGCGGAGCGTTCGGGACCTTCACAGTCGTTTCGTTCATCGGCGCCGTGTGCGCTGCTTTCTGTTGTCACGTCACGATTTTGGTGATTGTCACGTGACAGTAGTTGTAAGAAAATCGCGGAAAGGTTATAGCTACTGTCTCTGATTATGAATCACTGTCTCTCCCAATCGCACCAGTCGCGTCGCCAATTTACTATTAGTAGAACATTAAAATAATAAATACTATGATCACTGTCTTCAATGTGGACGTATCGCTACTCTCGACTGTTATTGCATTAATGCTTGATGTTGTTTGATGGCGTTGTTGGCAGGTTGTATGTCCGCAGGCGACCACGTTAACAACTACCCTCGAATGAAGCGATTAGTCCGCACCTTGTCGTCGAGCTAATAGATCTGCACTCGCTCACCTCAAAGTAACACACACGTGTCCGGTAGACGGCGTTGCGGGTTGGCCCCGTGTTGATTTTTCTTAATACACAATTATGATTCTCGAACTCACTTCAACGTTTCGACCGCTATCGGCAATCTTCATCAGGAACTGTCTTTCCTCTCTTCGTCCCTAACGTGGCCAGCAGGCTGAGAAGTCAAGTACTGTCGTGATTTTTCTTGTATAGTTTTTCTACAATCACAGTAGTAATTGTAAGGGAAGTCATTGTGGAAACTAATTGCAAGGTGTCTTTTAACAATCGTTATCATTCTTCGTAAAACAATAGAATGGAAACGCATAGGGCCTACGCGCTGTACACTTAATATATTGGTGAATTCACACACATATACAAATACTTTATTGCCATTATCAACAGTGATGACAAATTCACATACAGATACTGATACTTCATTGCTATTATCAATATTAATAAAATATATATATGTGAATTAGGAATGTGTTTTTATTTTGTACATTCAGCCACATCAACCATACTACGTACATTCAACACAATAGTATTATCGTCTATACCGCATGCAATACATTTCTCCAAAATAATAATAGCATTGTTTAATAATAACAGTGTTGTCTGAAACTTATCAACACAATGGCTTTCTTGTAAATCAACTGGCGGGACATCGTGTGAGCATATTACCGCTGTACACATGGTGCTGTGAAATGGCGCAAAATCATCATAAAATCAACCCCACGTGACGATTCCTCTACCATACAATATACTTTTTGTTACTTGAAAAGCTGTCACGACGTCAAACTTTACATCCGCTATCCATTTCTAAAGATGAGTACGTTTGCATTTGTTGACAAGTAGCGTCCTTCACAACGGAAATATAGCTGAATAGTAACGCATTCACTTGCAGCTGCTCCCCGGAAGTCAAGTGTCACATCATACGCCTGCAATTTATAGTCCCGTGGTTCAGATTCTATACTTAGCGAGTGGTCGCTTGGGCAGAAACAGCGGTTTTAAACCACTATCGTCCTTGCGTCCACGATCAAGTCGATGAGTAGTTGCTTTCCACAGTCGCCAAGGAGACAGTAGAATGTCATTTTATGTAATTGGTACGCTTCAAACAATATTGTTTCTTCCGAAAATGTCCATTCTAAAGGCTAATTACTAATCCATTCTAAGGAAATGAATAAAAAATGTTTGTGTGTCCACTGTTGTCTTCAGTTTTGTATAAATAACGCGGACTACGTTCATCTTTGTTAATACAACTACGTTCATATGTTTCAACAAATCGCAAATTCACTGCCACTTTTTATTTAGTAAACTTGTACTCTAACTACTGCGTGTGTTCTCTTACTATTTGTCATTTAACAACAATAAGTAAATATGACAATACGCGGAAACGGACAAGGTCCTAATAAAATGTGACGTTGCAAACGTGTAGTATCAAATGTATCCTACAATGGCTCTAGTTAACGTTCAAAGTCGATAAGATCACATGATAACAAAAGTATAACCTGTGATGTGCTATTGCGTTTGACGGTGACGTCACACCCTCTAAATGCAGCAAAATTTAATAATAATATTGTTAATTATAGTTAAAACAGACTAAGTTTATACTTGCCTTTTGATTTTACTATTGCTACAGAATGATAAAAAAATTAATTTTCAAACATATAAATACATTAAGCTTAGAGGCGGGTATAGGATTTAACCAATGGGACGCAGCCACACATCACCGCTTGAGGCTCACCAAAAAACCTGCACCCCATTCAGGCTCACCGTGCAGAAACCTCGAATTGCTCTCCTCTTGAGGTTCACAAAACCATCCAACTACTGCACACTCACTGGGGCCAAAACGGGGGCATACACCCCCCCCCCAACACGCACACATACACCCTGGATCCGTAGAACATATATCCTAATAAACGCCAAGCAAATCTCTGCGCTGTGTTATAGTGCCGTAAGATTATGTCCTTTTCAAATTCAATATCGTCAGTAAATGTTTCAAGTATATTTACGGCAGGATCCTACGCATACACCAACGACAGTACAATCAGTTTATGTCATAAAACTCGTATCGTTCTGCCGCGATATTATCGCCAGCGGCCACCTTGATTACTAGCCAAAGTGTGACATGGACACCAGAGTCGGGTGACTTGGTGCGAGTTCCAGCTGCATGTGCGATATACCGATGATCCTATCAGACTGTCAGCGGAAGGGTGAAGAAAACACCGGTAGAAACGACATGCCTCCTCCCATGACAACCAAAGCCCGCCCCGTGCTGCGCATATGTTCGATGAATGCGATAAACCTGGTGATTATCGCGCTGATAAAAATTGGTCCGATGGAAACAGAGGCCTAATAATAAAAAGGTAAGTTCTTATATAGCGCAGTATCCAGTCCTCGGGACTGCTCAAAGCGCTTTATACTTTACTCCCTGGCATACCTGTTCAGTCGAACACCATCTCGACTTCTCTGTGAAACATCCAGTCACGCTGCAATTAATGCGCGAAGACTAATCGTACACAAATATCCACCACTGTCTATAGCCAGGTACTCTTTCATACAGGTGAGTGAACTGGAGCAACGTATAGTGAACGAACTTGCCCAAGGTTCGACACCGCCGCACAGGATTCGAACCCGGGGGAGCGGGCTTGGGGGCTGATCCCCCGTCATTTTGGTAGGGGGCTGAATGTAGGATTAGCCCCCAACATTTAGGGAAGGGTGTGCATTTTGGGGTGCAATTAGAAGTTGGTGTGAGTCTGAAGGGGTGCAGATGGCGGATCCTCAACGAAGGTGGAATTCTTTGGAGTGCCTCGAGGGGGGTGCAATTTGAGTTTTTTGGAGAGCCTCAATGTGAGGGTTTTGGAGAACTTCAAAGTGTGACATTCACCACATTCCAACACCAATGAGTAACATGGATTGCTTAATCCATTGAGTGTGTGTGATACACCCATTGACACGCCTCGCTGTCGACCACAACGACGCCATGCTGACTGAATGTAGTTGGCACAACGATGGTGGTACTTCGATAACAACATTGTTTAGCCACTTTGCATACAGCGAACTCAAAGGGAAAATGTTGGGAAGGAAAACTACCGAGAAATGGAACAAATTCAGATGACGACCGACCAATTACCGCCGCAAAATCTAGGTTATAGATGGTCAATGAAAGAGTCAGCAGTGTTAGGACGGACTGCTTTGAATGCCTCGATTATGTCCCTCTATAGACGCGGACATTATTGATTCTAAGTAGATTTCTTTTTGGCAATTTCGAGTGTACTTACAGCGGGCGTACATGCATATAGAAAATATACAGGTTCATTTATTTTGCTTTTTGTGTTCGTTGTACTGCGATTGATGTCGTTGTACTGCGGGGAGTAAGTGTGTGTCTATTCAAGTGCCTACTCGACCTGGACGCCGTAGCTGGTACTAGCTGCCAGGCCAGGGCCGTTCAGTTCCGCGTGGCTGCCTCTGACACAATGTTCGCAACCACAAGAGCTGGCAATACAGCGCCACTAAACCACTGATCGTTGGCGCTTGTGAACGGTATTCGCACTACAGCCGTTAATCGTTCTGCTATAACGCGAGTGACAGACAGTCTCCTACTTACCGAATAATAACTTCAGATAATGTGTCCCATTCCATTCTCCTCTCCTAGATACGCCACTGCTTATAAAAACTGTGGCCGTGGTCTAGGTAAGGGAGGAGACTACTAGGAGTAACCTGGGTAGTTCCCATGAAGGTTTAGTATTTAAGACAGTTCACCCGACACGTATTTATATTTTCTAGTAAGGTCGACGTGTAGGTTGTTATTGCTAAGGTATACCATCGAACATAACATGGAACATACATATGGACAATTTAAGTATATGTCGCTGTGGTAGAACACACCCACCCACACACACGCACACGCACGCACACGCACACGCACACGCACACGCACACGCACACGCACACACACACAGATACACACAGAAACACAGGACAGTAGGTAATAGCGAAGTTGGATGGGGGCTAATGGCCTAACCGCATGTTCTTGGAGTTGCTTTTTGTTGCCTGGTTCCGTCAGTGAAGACCGACAAAGACAGTAAGTTGGACTAAGTACCATTGATTCAACTAACACCCGTACATTTGTGTTGACAATACATCAGAGACATAGTCTAATAATAACATCATTGGCTCTGGAGCCTGATTCCGACACGACTTTTTAAGACGTTCCATTTTAACTTGTTTGATATAAAGTTATCCCTGTGTGCCGTGACACCTCTGTCTTCTGGGCTGCATTCCTGCGTCACCATCTTGTCTACATCCTGCACCGCATTTCTACCTATACACGCACAAACTATGGAAAAGGCACCCGCATGCTTGATATCCTTCACCCCCAACATGGTGGTCGACCCCTCTTTTTTCTGGTGACCAACCGCGCGACTTTTATCCACACATATAATGTTCTTAATGGGAGTCTCCCTGACCTTACTGCCACTAGTAGACTGTATTTGTTTGTGCTCATGATGGTCAAAATATATACTGTCTGTCTGTCTGTCTGTCTGTCTGTCTGTCTGTCTGTCTGTCTGTCTGTCTGTCTGTCTGTCTGTCTGTCTGTCTGTCTGTCTGTCTGTCTGTCTGTCTGTCTGTCTGTCTGTCTGTCTGTCTGTCTGCACGCTGCAATTAAGTACTTGTCCAGGATAGCAGATCCTATTAATTCACAAAAATAACGTTATCAAAATGTTGATCATCACATTTGCCATACCGACTCATTTATTACTTCCGTTAATACCGTCGGTTTACTCAAACCTGATACCTTTGATGACACCTGCCGGTTTTGCGAAGCAATCGTTGACTTCCGGTTGCCATTTTGTAACAGGCCATCATATCGCGATATCTCGAATAAGACGCTAGTTTAACCGGGTTTTCGACAAGCAGCGCTTTCACGCTGTTAACGTAAATAGACTTTCATACAGACATCCAACCAAAGTGACTACCGTGTGTCATATTATCCTGATAAGATCGTTATCAACAACTGCTCTTTATCGTTCTCGACGCATCGTTGTCGTCACCGGAAGTGTGGTCACGTGGCTGAAACATCAACGACAACACGGGAGGTCTGAATTGTACTTCCGGTCCGGGGAGATCGTCTGGTCTCGAGACTCATCAGATCTGTATCACGTGTCTAAAAACTGAAGAGAAGGCGGGGCTGTATTAGCGCGACACGTGGAGGGTTGCTTCGATCGATTGGCCGTGATAAGAAGGCACGTTTCCGTTCAGATAGAAGACAACGTTCCGCTTTGATCATTTGTCCGGCCGTTATTGAATACCGACCTTAACAATAGCAAACGCCCGCTAATTCACAACGTGCACAGAGTGGTAAATGTTAAGTGTTTCCGTCGGAGGTATAGATTTGTTGCTTGACGTCACGTCGTTTTGTCTTGTGACGTCACTCTGCGTAGATAAAAGAAACTAGAAGCGTATATTTTGATTACATATACAGCACACGTAATTGAGGTAGAGAATGCAGTGAGTGATGGTGAAGAGGCAGAGAAAGACTAAGTGTCACGTGCATGGACAGACTACTGCAAGGTGTAAATGGTGAACTTGGAATATGAAGATATAATGAGAACTGAGGACGTCCCAATGCAGACAGGTGAAGCCGCCCACCAGAGAGGAGACGGCACCACAATGACCACAATGACCACAATGACCACAATGACCACATGATGACAGCTGAACACGTTTACAATAACATCAACTAGATAGAAGTTTAAACCACGAGCATTTCTAGAATAGAAACCCACTGGGACTTCGGACAAAGACCGTGCATGTATAACAATACAGTAATATACTGTATAATATATATATATATATATATATATATATATATATATAACTAAGATTGTATATATATATATACAATCTTAGTTATCGCAAAACAAAGGCACACAATGAACTAGACACGCCACAGTAGACGGACGACGCCATCTCCACTCAGTTGCTCCAGTCTGGCGTCTTGGCCGGGGGTGTTAAGGCAACACAGTTTATGTGTCGCGGGCAAGTATCACCGATATCAGTTGGTGTACACGGGCTACTGACCGACGATAAGACGTGGATGTTGGTGCTAGGAACACAAGTCAGACTGACGATAGAAATAGTTCCTGAATTTTATTTTAACACGTAGATGGTTGTCCAGGCGACACCCTGTAATGATCATCGTCGTCCGCCATCATCATTTTCAAAATCACCATCATCAAAAGCTGAAGTGCAGTCGGATGAGTTGACCGATCGTCAGTGTATGATGGTTATTGGTCACCGTGTATGATATATCATTATTCCGATGTTTACTAAATCGTTCTATGTTTTCGCACTCGTTCTGATTTGTTTTACCAGAAGCCCGGTCCACCAATGTGTGTCTACTTCCGGGTTTCTGACGTACGAATGATATTCCATGATCTTAAGTCGTATTTTTTGGCATTTTTCCGCCTAGAAATCATTTTTTTAACCTGGACATGCATGGTCATATCTTTAGTGCACGACGCTCGTGCTTTGTCCAGATCAATATATCGTGGATAGCTGGCTGCATTACGCACATGGCAGCAACAATAGGATCCTTTGCGCATTATACAACATGATGTTGTAGGCCCATTGGAAACCATTTGACGGGGAGCGTTTTGTATATTGATTTTGTGGAGGAGAAAATTACAGAATTTGACAAATGTTCTAAGAAACATATTCTTACTGTGTTCCCCTTTACACACACCCCCACACACCCCACCCCGTTCCCGTCCGTCATCTTCCGCTCCATCTTGACCTTGTGTCGTTGCCTACATTCACCCTCCCTATAATGCGCCAATAAATGTTTGCCATCCGTGTTTATTGCGACAGCTGGGTCCGGGGCTAGATGTCTTCTCGGCCCTGCTAAGTACTTGTAAATTACCCCAGAGCGCACGTTGGCTGTTCCTCTAAACGGAAACGTAACAGCATTAAGTATTTCCACACGCGAAGAGCTTGCAGATAACATCTACTAACTAGCGTCAATAGTGTCACGTCGCTAGCGTGTTGTGTTATCACGTTACGTTGAACCGATGTCGCTAGATGGCAGTACTGGCGGCAATATATCGTTGTCTTGAGAAAGATGTTCGCATCTTGGATGTTAACTTACCATAAAAAAACATTATCCCAAATACCACCAACATCCTCGTTCATAACTCTATTCGCAACCAATTTGACAACAGTTCCAGTTCCCACGGAAATAACGTAAACAGGAAATAGGAAGGAGGACCGTGGGGTATTTCGAAAGGTTATCAAGCCGAAATCTCCGTAGCTAAGACAGACGAATCCCACAAAGTAAAGTGGTGAAATGTTTGTTGAAGTAAAACTATAGACTGTTTTATTTACTGAGATTGGTTATTGACACAGAGGATATCGAAGTGCAGTACCTAAGTATAGTTTAATGATGTTCATATTTTAGTTATTGTTGTTCCGCTAGGTGGCGTAAGCACCTGGGTCAAAATATGCAAAGGCATTATGAAACTACCATACAAGGGTCTACATGTAAATCCTTTTATTTTCAAAAACATCTCATTTCAAATTAAAGCGAAGTATGATAGTACGACTTACACGATAAATGATCATATTTTAATTAATAAGGAAAGAACACTTTCTTTATTCCCCCTTTCTTCCCATTTACTCTCCCGTTCGTAATTATTTTTTCCACGCATTTTCATCCCGCTTGCCCATGCACGTCACGTTTTAAAAACTTTCCCAGCACAAAAGATTCACGTCTGGTAGACTACATTATGTCAAAAACATAACATGTAGGTCATAATGTTACATTTTTGTTCGAGTGTTCCACAAAAACCTATATGGTCCTTAAAGGGAACTCAATAGTGGTCTGTAGCCATTGCACACGTCATTAAGCAACAATTGAAGAGCCGTGGGACGAGAGCGATAAAAGCACTTGTGGTTTTGAAACAGCACAAGAGGGTCACTTAAAAATCAATAAAACCGGTTAAGCGGAATGCGTAATGAAGTCCAAGCTGACGAAGTAGACGAAAGTATGTGACGGTCATACGCAATAAGTCTGTCACACAAGTCGACAGATGTAAAACATTTTCTGAGCCAGTAAAAAGTGACAAATTGTGAACACCTGGATGAGTGGAATTTGTTTTTTTTTCTCACCCGGGTGTAGAAAATGTTTATAAAGTAGGTAGCAAGAACGCAAGACCAACGGATAGAGATCTAACGTGATTTCATATCACACCACCATCTACTTACACAGTTAATACAACATCAAATATATTAGGCCTATCGTTCTGCAGTTTTTGAAAACAGACACCGTTGGGAGACCCCATATTCTAAAAGAAAAAGTACGAACTTTATAATAGAATTACCGGTAGTTTGTTCGTGCGATGCGTAAACATGTTTGACTTTGAAACAAGTCGGGCTTAGAACGTCTGTAAGGAAGGAGCCAGACTTGCGGGGGTCTGTCACTGTCATGGTCACGCCTTCGTTGCTGTTTGTCGCCAGAAAGAAATATGTGCTCACCAGATGCCGGACGGTGGCAGCTTCCGGTTCTCTAGTTTGGCGATAATCGTCGCCATCGTCTCTAGGTGTTGATGATAGTTTCTTTTCAAGTTTTATATGTATTCGGAGAGGTGCTCTATTTCCAAGCCTGAGTGATGTATTCAACCACAGCTAGGCCTTATGTACGCAGAGTTATGCATGTTTTGTTGGTGATAACGTACTTAATATACTGTAAGGTGTCTCAATATGTAGTGAAATGTCTTACTACGCAGTAACACTTCTGCCCCTTCATTTAGTTCATTCTCACTAAGCGTCGATTCTGTTCCTATAGAGCAAACTCTAAAGTTCGCTTGCATTGTGGGAGATTAATTAGTAACTAAATTTCGCACAATGGCGTTGTCGATTACGCTGAACGCAGCGCGATGTGGGCCTGTTTCCCTCCAAAAAAGAATGTCGCCATAAAAGGGGTTAGTAGTGTAAAATTAACAATGTATATAATTTATTTAAATAATTCAGTTTCAAAACGCTTTTGGCATGGGCATGAACATATTCGAGGACTCTGACGCGTGTATCCTGAAATCTACGATGCGATAATTGGCAGCCTGTGCACAGAATCAGTGCGCGTGTCAGTGACTGTGTATGATCACATGCGTATGAATACAAGGTCTACTTGCTCTTTGCAGCAAACGATGGGAGCATCTAGTTCATTTACCTTAATCACCCATTAATTCCAGCGGATTCACAGCATGTAGACTACTTATTTTGGCATAACTCGTTTTCAAACCAATCAATACACAAGTCTGTGCACACCACGTAGGCTAAATATGCATTAACAGAACTGGTTAAACGAACAATGTTCCGTCTCCGAACGTATGCGTCGTGTGGTCATATAACATTGGCACGACTATATTTATATCAAAAGGTGCCTTTGCGAATTTCAGCCCACCGCAGTCGAATGAAACGGTGGCGGAGTAGTACAAATAATCGGATGAGTCAGATTATAGCGGTATGCATGCAGGCCATTTTACAATTATTTCACACTCGTATTGGTCTTAACAAATTCACAGTTGTGAGTGTACATAAATAATGTGATAAATTTAATTGATGGCCCCCTTACTGGATACAATATATTGCCCACATGTACAGTAAAGTGCACAGTAAACAGTTCTCGGAGGCGGAACAACTCCGTTGACCCAACTATAAAGTGTCGACAATTTGGCCAAGTGATCGACTAGCACCCAGTTGTCCGTCCACCCTCTCCGCGCAGGTGCGGCCCGTGCACGCGGCAATGCCCAAAGGCCCGTCTCTCTGATGTAATGGTTCGCCAGAAGGCGTCGCATGTTTATGGTAGTTACCGTCGCGTATATAACGCACACGATACTCCGGGAGGTTTATTGTGCAGTTGGCGTACAGTATGAATGTATGAATGTATGAATTTCCTCGTGAATGTGCACTACTAGATAAATGGTGTAAAACAGTTACTGTTGACACTCAGTCACTCAGTCACTCAGTCACTCAGTCACTCAGTCACTCACTCACTCACTCACTCACTCACTCACTCACTCACTCACTCACTCACTCACTCACTCACTCACTCACTCACTCACTCACTCACTCACTCACTCACTCACTCACTCACTCACTCACTCACTCACTCACTCACACTCACTCACTCACACTCACTCACTCACTCACTCACTCACTCACACTCACTCACGCACTCACTCACACACAACACACACACACACACACTCACTCATACAACACACACACACACACACACACACACACACACACACACACACACACACACACACACACACACACACACACACACACACACACACACACACACACACACACACACACACACACACACACACACACACACACACACACACACACACACACACACACACACACACACACACACACACACACACACACACAAACACACACTCACTCACTCACTCACTCACTCATTCACTCACTCATCTCTTGACCGGGACGGTATAACAGAAGTGCCGCGTCTATTGTCAGTCCCATCAGCCTGGTCTGTCTTGGTGCGAACAGGGTCAGTCGAATAGTCACCTTTTACTCGCCGATATTTTACTAAGCCATATTCACATGAACATATTTTAGTTTACCTCATAACCACTGCATTCTAATTTATTCCGTCTTTATTTTAACTGATCTACATCAGTTACACTGGGCTTATATATTATATCATGTAATTGTATCTATTGTCACCGGTCAATTTACTAGCCATTTTAGTACTTATAGTGTTTCACCTAACGTTATTCATCGTAACAACCAAAACGGCTGGACCAATAAAGAGTTGGTTTATAGCTGCCCCTGTGGTTGCGAGAAAGATCGTAACTGCGAAGGCATTAGTATTTAGGGTTGCCAAAAATGCCACATCAGCTGTAGCTGTCTTGTGCCAACTCCTCAAATCTGACAGCGGGATAATGTTTTACCCGCACAACACGTGCGACACTGCACGATGCCCTGGACTGTGTAAATGTATTAAAAATTTGGTAGTTAACATCGGGAATAGCACCATAAACCGGCGACATTAATCTGCCCTGTGCTGTGTTTTCTTTCTGGTAGGATCTTGTCACGACCAGGCTGTCTGTCTAGACGTGAGAGGCGTGAAGAATTCGTTGTTTACGCGCACGGAAGTTATGCCTTCCTGGAAAGAAACAGCCACAGTGAGGCCCGAGCGAGGGGGCGAGTGACGTAACCTAGGGAGACAACTCTTCAAAACTGGACGACCTCGATCCCAGTCTGCCGCCTGCCCTCTTGCACCTTACGTAATCACTTTCAGCCTCCGACTTCCTGCGTACAAACTTAACTTCCTAGATGTTGGTATTCCAGCCGCTCCAAGGTTCAGTTCGTCCGTGGCATATTGTGTTCTCTCCTGGTTTCCCACAGCCCTTTTCCCGACAGTTCTTCACCCACTTCCTCTCTTCGTCGCTATTCTTTCTGGCATTATTGCCTTCCCATCCTCCTTCACAAAAGAAATATTACAGTTGCAGCGTCACTTATGTCCCACCCGATGACCAAGTCGGTCAAGAAACTAACTGACCTCCTTCACTTCTCCTTTTGTTTGGTTTCCTTTTCCACTCTGCCATAATTCACTCACCGAACACATCTTTCTTTCGATTCCACCCCCTCGATACGCCCTCCCACCCCTCGATCCACCCTCCCACCCCTCGATCCACCCTCCCACCCCTCGATCCACCCTCCCACCCCTCGATCCACCCTCCCACCCTCGATCCACCCTCCCACCCCCCGATCCACCCTCCCACTTCCTCGATCCACCCTCCCACTCCCTCGATCCACCCTCCCATTCCCTCGATCCACCCTCCTACTCCCTCCACCCACCCTCCCACCTCTACGTCACCTCCGTTATATCTTACTACTCTCGTCCAACATTCTCCGTATTCACCCTTACTACCCTTTTCGTTGTTTCCTTCATCCTTTTTTATTTTCTTGTTCACCCTCCTTCCCTCTACCTTCTCTCGTCACACCTCCGTTTCGTCCCCTTACCACGTCCATTTCCTTTCCTTTCTTCTCGACCGTTTCCACATCCTCCGTTTTGTTTCATTTCACCCCAACGTCCTTTCCCGTTCCATGTCCCGTCCTGGCCTTCCCTTTCTTTACCATCGCGGCATCCTGTCTGTACCTCAAATACCGACACTGCTTGCCTGCCGATAATGGCCGAAGCCACACGATGCCACACGACTTTTCAATAACTGAAGCCTTAAAACCCCCCCCCCAAAGACCGAAGCCATACGAATGATCAACGATCGAAGCCACATAACTCCTCTCGTTCAACCAGTGTA
Organism: Escarpia spicata; assembly: GCA_963995525.1. Classification (NCBI taxonomy): domain Eukaryota; kingdom Metazoa; phylum Annelida; class Polychaeta; order Sabellida; family Siboglinidae; genus Escarpia; species Escarpia spicata. Next base: position 41,638,341 of record OZ023211.1, on the reverse strand, counting down.
CCATGCAATGAACAAAACCACACGATCCTTCAATGAGCGAAGACACACGAAACTTCAATGATCGAACTCACACGACCCTTGAATGATCGAAGACACACGACTCTTCAATGTACCTAGCCATACAACTCCTCCTGTTCATCCACACGACCCTCAATGATCGAAGCCAGACGTCGCCTCCCGTTCATCCACACGAACCTCAATGATCGAAGCCACGCGACTCTTCAACGGACGCATCTGGGCCCAATAAAACTCTAGTTTCTTGTTGCGACTGTCAGGCCACTTGAGCCGCACACACACCCCGCATGAGAGTCGCGGTCCTGCAGTCGCGTGCTCAATGTGTGGTTTCCGCCGAGAAGAAAGGCGCGCGTCTCGACCTGTCAGTCTGAGCTTTGCCAGTGGCGGAGAGCGGGTGTTCGAAGCGGACAGCTTGGTCTGCCCGCAATAGGCGGTTGACGTCCCTGACAATGACTTAACACTTCCCGGGGCCCGCTAACCTTAACTGGCCATTATGTGAGCGTTTAACCCCCGGAAGGCCGCCCGACGGGGCTTCCGCTCGACAAAAAACACGCCCATCCCTGGACCCACCTGGGCGCCTGTTCATCAGGTTAGCTTTGAAAAAAAGTTATTTAGTTAAAGGGATGTTATCTGTTCCTCGCTTTTAGTTACTATAATTGTCTTAAGAGTAGAATAACATGTTGAAGGCATACAGTCCGCCAAACTGCGTTTAATAAATCCGAAATAGCGATCGCAATTTGAATTTCCCTCCGTCAAATGTAAACAAACCGTTAGATTGTGATCAACTCCATTGGTAATAAAACGGACGCCGCGTGTATAGTTGCAACGCTTTCTGGTGTTCAGCGCGGTCGCTTGTTCCCGCGTTCAAGGCAACCAATTCAGCGAAATTCCTGTTAATGACAACCGCCCTGACTGACTCCGAGTGAAGGAACATACAACCTCCCAGTGAACGACAAATCGAACACAACGGGCGACGAACTTCGACGGGAATATTTACTTTGCACTTCAAGGAGAAGACTTTTGATAACATTTAATAAATATTGGAAATATACGTATAAACCTAATTTCTTTATACAATAAATCCAACATATAATTGTGCTGTAAAACGTAACTTTGATGCAAAAGAAGTAGGTTTGTGCACTATTTGTCCGGAAATACACCACAATGGCTAAGGACATTTGGACAGAACAGGTTTCGATTGATAAAACAGTTACACGGCTTTACTGTATGTTTTAATTGTTTAAAATGTATTTAGTACGGACGTAAATTAAATTATTATTTTATTATATGTTAACAAGTTCGGTTTACAGGAAGTGCCGTACTGTCAACTGAGAGCTCAGTAACGAGTGTTGTATCTCTTGTGCTGACCTTCTCTCTTCGTTTAAGGGCGGAAATAAGCATATATCTGTTATTATGTAACGTTGGGTATATTATAATTGAGTAAGCGCAACTTTGGAAGTTCTAACGAAACTTTACGTCGGCAAAATAAATGATCGGCAGGTGAGCATTGACGTTTATCTCATATAAATAAATTCGCGTTGTGACGTCAGTGGCGTACATCTGTGTTGAGTAATGTATCGCCTTAGTTTCTGGACGATGCCGGGCGGTTTTTACGCCGTGCTATGCTACATCGATCCGGGAAGTTACGTAACGGGTAGACGATGGGTAACATATAGGAGTATATATTCGGAGGAAAACATGTCTGTACATGCACGAATGCATGTAATCAAGGGCGAATGTCTCCATCATATGCACACGTATGCAATATGTAGTATAGTAGAATCTGTTTTGGGCGACCCATGCTTTGGGTGACCGCGTGTCTTGTGTCTTGGACGACCGCATTCTCGGTTCCCCTTGGTCATCTTTTTGGTGTTAAAGGTGGGGGATCTAATCGTTGCTGTCTTTAAATCATGTTATAAACAGTGTAAACTATATATGTATATATATATATATATATATATATATATAGTTTACACGGTTTATAACATGATATATATATATATTATAACACATTGACTATATTTATTATACCACATTGACTATATCTATTATAACACAATGACCGCTCAAAGGTGTTTTAATTAACCATTATTTCGTTGTTGTTGTTGTTGTTGTTGTTGCTGCTGCTGCTGCTGCTGCTACTGTTGTTGTTGTTGTTGTTGTTGTTGTTGTTGTTGTTGTTGTTGTTGTTGTTGTTGTTGTTGTTGTTGTTGTTGTTGTTGTTGTTGTTGTTGTTGTTGTTGTTGTTGTTGTTGTTGTTGTTGTTGTTGTTGTTGTTGTTGTTGTTGTTGTTGTTGTTGTTGTTGTTGTTGTTGTTGTTGTTGTTGTTGTTGTTGTTGTTGTTGTTGTTGTTGTTGTTGTTGTTGTTGTTGTTGTTGTTGTTGTTGTTGTTGTTGTTGTTGTTGTTGTTGTTGTTGTTGTTGTTGTTGTTGTTGTTGTTGTTGTTGTTGTTGTTGTTGTTGTTGTTGTTGTTGTTGTTGTTGTTGTTGTTGTTGTTGTTGTTGTTGTTGTTGTTGTTGTTGTTGTTGTTGTTGTTGTTGTTGTTGTTGTTGTTGTTGTTGTTGTTGTTGTTGTTGTTGTTGTTGTTGTTGTTGTTGTTGTTGTTGTTGTTGTTGGAAGTTGTGGTCTCGGGAGAAGATCATGTTTTCTTGGCTGCGCAACACGTTAGTTCCAGGCCGTGCCTTCGGGTCCGATGGGAATCGTAACTCAAAATAAATGCATTCATATTAAGCTATGCGAAGTTTTATCAGCTTAAAAATAGTATACATATATAATATAAAGTACAACCGATAAACGAAACTAGACTATTGTAATAATGTGGGAAACAAGGGGCGTCGATACATGTATAGCAATAATAATGGTATCATTCAAGCTTAGAATATCCAAAGTTTTGTAAACAAGTGCATGCCATCCACCGTCGTATAACACAATACTGCCATGTCTCGCTACACGAAGACTCGTTCATTGAGCCATTCACTAAACCTCGGCTACTCGCCGTGTGTCGACTTAGGTAATATATTCCGCGCAGTCCTTGATACGACACATTATTGACTGTGTTTCACCAAGCGACGCCGTATTAACCGACAGCTCATCTCTCGACACAAAGCCCGGGGCGTGAGAACGGAGCTCGTGTCACGGTCGACACGGGCCGTGAATAGCCGGCGACGGCCGCGTATTGTCCCCGGCTGGGTCCCGTCAAAGCCGGGTCGGCCGTCGTGGAATCATCGTCGGCGGAATCAGGTGTTTTTAACGTACAGAAGCGTGCCGCGACACGCGGAGTGGTATTGCATAGTGAGCTCCCGTCGCAGTCTGCCGACTGTAGAGACAACCAGCTCTCTACACGATATCATTATATACGGTCACCCACGCAGGGTTGAAGTCAACGACCGGTGTCGCACAGAAAATGGATCAACTGACACAATGAGCACGTGGGGTCGTCTATATTCTATTACGGGAATGTAGATGAATTCATTATCTCACTCGTTAATGACCTTCATAATTTGGAGTAATATTATGTGATACACGCACGCACGCACGCACGCACGCACGTATGTATGTTGTATTACTGTTAATGCATGCGTACCTGGAATTCGACTTTAATAACATATTGACAAACTTGTCCTACTAACTGTAATACTGTGCATTATTCGTGTTATTATGTGGTTCCTGTATATTGTTTGTGTTGCTATACATACATACATGGGCTTATAACCACATATCAACTGTGCACAAAACACAAGTCGGTATAGATCGGAGTTGCACCTCGCGTTCTTTCAAATCACGGCACACGCCTTTTACACTAATGATGTTTATTTACTGTAAACAATCGTTTGTCACCCGATACCTGTCTGTACAGTCGGACCACCTGCCGTGACTTATATTATTACGTTTATTCATGAGAGTATACATGATTGATGACATATTACTGTCCAGCCGGTGCGATTGTTATCGATTGCCTGGCCATGGAGACGTTCGGTGACTTTACTCGGAAACACGTAGCTACAACATGATGCTTCTTCGTCCAAGCAAAGTTAACCAATATGTACAATACCTGCACAGATCTGTCTGTATCTGACGAGATCCACGCGATGGTTGTTGGGACACCAGTTACATGTGTACGCTTATAAAATGCGTTTAATGTAAATACATAGAAAACATGTTTATCATAAACGTTTCACACTGTAATGATTGGATGTATTCATGCTGTCCAAGCGATGATTTATTTCAAATCAAATCGTTGACTTTGCAGTAATTTATCATTAGTAAGTAAGAAAACGAGTAACCTAACACTACGTTTTCATTGATCACATTCTATTTTACCGTAAATTTACATTGTTGTAACAGTTCTGTTTATGTGCAGCCAGTATACTGTTTTTGTTTTTAATACAGGGCCGTAGCTAGCGGGGTGAGGAGGGGGTAGTTGCCCCCAGAAAAAAATACATAAAGTGTTCTTTTAGTTTAAAAGGCTCGCACCATATCTCCCTAAATCCTGGATCCGTGCTTGAAAACGATCGTGCTCAGGCTTGAGGCGTGGATAAGGGACAAACTGAAGGGTGCGGGGGGAGTACCTCCAAGCACAGCAATACTGACATTGAGTGATACCCCGTATTTTAAATGTTCTTTTTCATATATAAAAAAATGGCATCCTTTCTTAAAAAGGCAATTTCGTCCTGTTAGATCCGCCCCTGATCAAGACCGTAGATGCGTAGAGGCCAAGGAATTTAAAGACCTCCTGCCGTCCAACCTACAGAAACTAGATGACACAGGACTAACTGAGTACTACAGTAAGTATCTCAGTTCGGCTGAACGAACCGAGCTTCCTGTGGACATCGCAAAATGGCGAAAGACGTACAATGACCCTCAAGTTCCACGACTGTCGTCTTCACGAGAACTGATTTCAGCGTGCGGGGAATCATTTGGCGTCATGAGCAAGATCGTAAACATCTTCCTCACTATACCATATTCGGAAGCGTTGCTTGCGAACGGTCCTTTTCTGCCCTGGGACGCCTCATGTGGTGAGGTCGGTCAACAATGACAGAAAGATGGCTCAATGGCCTCGGAATGTTATATGTCCATAGAAAATCAAACTATCTTCCCACCCCGGAAGAAGTTTATTTGTTTAAAGCCAATTGGCGAATCACTGCGAGGCGAGAGAAGGTGATTTTGTAAAACAATTTCAGACGGGTGTAACTGTCGGACCGATATTCCGTATATGATGTGTAGATGTAGATTTTGATAAATGTATTGTCATTTGATAATAATTATTTTTTTTCATGAATTTTTTAATTCCTACGCAGCATGTGACCGACACTGAAACGATATTCTTAAACCTGCTACGGTCTTGTAATACTGTATTTAAAAAAACCAAGCGAACAATATTATTGTCTTCAACAAGCACAGCCCCTCCAGCCAGTGGCGCCCATAAGACTTCGGAGTGGGGGGGGGGGGGGGGGGGGACAAAGGCGAGCCAGCCGCCAATCTTCATCACTGACCCATTAGTTTGCGAAACAAAAATTATGTTATAGTGCTGCGCAACAGGTTATCTTCTTCTACTGGGTGCCGTGTCTGTTGCCAGCGTTGGCGATCATGGCTCTCTATACCCCTCGGTTGGGTATGTGTATGCCCGTGACGCTCCTTCTAAACCATGTTGTACATCGTTTCCCCTCGATCTTTCCTAGTCTTACTAAGTGTTCTAAATGTTGTTTTCTTGTTGCATGGCCTATGGGTCCTGCTAAAATGATCTATAACAGGTTATGTATAATTTGTTTTAATTGCCGAAGGTCGGGCCATGACCCTACACCATCAATTCGTCAATGCCTTAAGCTAAGACGGTCATTCCTGACTCACGCGAAGGGCACCATACGCGACTAGGCGAGTGGTGGGACATGACCCGTGCCCTGGGCACTGGCCCGGAAAACACCTCTCGTTAGAATCGAATTATAGGTTGATTTCCCTGACCAACTATCTCTCTGGGCCACTTCGCCGCCGTGAAGGGTCTCATTCGGTCCAGATTTCTTTAATCAAAATTTCACGTTTCCTCCCTAGATAAAGGTCTGGCCTTCTTCCGGGGTCAACTGTATATGACCCCTTTCTTCACCCGCGGAAGCGAGTTGCTCAGCCGCCACCTCTGGTGAGGATTGGTCACGCGATTGAAAGTCTCTTTGGGTTCCTTCTACGACGTAAGTTTCTTCCTGTCGTTGTTCGTTCTCGCGTCTCCATTAGGCACACACTCTAGACACACTTATTGTCACGTAGTCATAAGGTTTACGAAAATAATAAGTATGATTTTAATAGCGTAATTTACCGATGTTTTGCTGATATAAATATTATGATTTCCCGAAAAGCACTGCGATGAGTGACGTAATAGGACATATCGTTACCGACGACGCGTTAAATGGTTTCAAATAGTATGACTGAAATGAAATTGAATAAAGTCCTTCATATATTATACAGTTGTTCTACCACACCTTTAATATAAAACATAGTTCACTGTGCAACGTAAAATAGGTCATGATGAATAATCACAACATCAAACGTTAATTAAAATACGCGACCCGCCGCAGCGAACGGGGAATTAAGTCGCTCAGGCCTATTTTGCACACGAGCCAAAAATAGCTGTCCGTCAATTTTGTGATTTTGGCAGAAATGCGTACGTTATAATCTCACTTTCAATGTCCAGCGTCATATCCTCGACACATAATTCAAAACTAGTCGAATGCGTGCATTTGCAAACCGACGTATTAAAGCACAATAGAAACGACTCAAAATAATCTCGTTTCTCAACACGTCGATTGTTAAAGATTGCTTCAATTTTAGTAAGACATCTAAAGCTACTGAAGACATTTCTGCAAATGTTGTCAGATTTTACAGCTTATGATATGTGGAACCATAAAAGGTACAACACTCCATTTCAAAATTGTTGCGACTTACTACCGACTTCGCTGAGGCCAGTCACATATATGGCAGGAACCTACAAAACGAACTGTCCTATTATTGTAAAATATACGACAGTTAAAAACAAATGTTAAAAATTCGGGGGTCGGTGGTTTGCCGTAACACCAAGTCTAATTGCCACAACGGGAATGGTCATAGTACGAGTGGCCGTAACGGGAGTTGCCCTAACGGATATTGCTGTAACGGGAGTTGCCCTAACGGGGGTTGCTATAAAGAGGTGTTGCCTAACGGGTGTTGCTGTAACGGGAGTTGTCATAACATGAACGGCATTGAGTTGTAACAGGGGAGGGATGGTATCGTGTTTTGGCAACGTCACATCCAAACTGAAGCATATTATAACGTGTATAGTTTTGGTTTTGACAATAATATTTTTAATTAGCACATTTCGAAGTTGATTTTTGAGTTGATTGGTTACTATAAGTACGCACGTCCACCTACTAATGTTACTATACGTAAACATACCTTACACTCAGCTGATACTATACACGAATACGGTGCTAAAAAATTCAGGTGTATAAACTAAGAATAATACAAAGCAATAGGTTGGCCGCTTTGAAGAAAGCGGTGCGGTGGCGGCGACAAGTTACACTCAACTTACTTACACGTGTCCTTGAAATAATAACGCAATATGTGGCAAAAATTGGAAATAAAACATCGTTCAGCTATTTATGTAAATGTGGCCTACTATATAATGCCCACGACTAAGCAATTACAAACAGCATGGCAACAACATCAAATTAGTGTGGTTTTAGAAATAAAATACTTAGATTATTATATATAGATCAGTACTTTTCGTTCCATTGAAACCAATGCTGGACCTAGTCTGTAACCAGACGCCAGACAGGCAATTCCACCCTGTGCGTACAGTTACATGGCGGATTTAATAAAAGAAAAGCCTGTACATATTTATATCTATCTTATCAGTGAACTACAGTACACGTTTCGTCAAATCCTGCAGTTGTTTCTCGAACATACGCAGCAAACCTGTAGCAGCTAGAAGCGTAAGCCTGTAGTAGGCCAAGAAGGGTGCTCAAAACCGCTTCAAAATCACTTGTACTTCATTCGTTTACCTAAAGCAGATACTTAGAAAAGTTAACACTCAAATGGGAAGATCAAGTAAACTAGAAATTTGCATAAGCAATTTCGTTATGTTTCAATGTGAAGTGCAGACTTATATTTTTGTGAATAAAAAGTATCTTTCCAGTTTGTTACGTGTAAAAAATGTCAAGAGTCTACCGCGTGTCGCGTGTAGTTCCTTATACCTGTTTAAACACATATTGTCTCAAAAGATACGACTTCAAAAAAATGCAGCATGTAACACTGAAATTGCAGATCAGCAAGTCCCGAAGCACAATATAGCGTGATTTAAATGTTATGTATAATTGATATGAATGGAACATGCAATCTGACAGAATCACTTGTTGTGAGCCTTGCAGACAATGCGTGTCGTGCATGTCTCGTGCGTGCACGGCAAATCTGTAAGATGACATCAAATGAATCGTCTTCATCCAACCGAAATTACCTGGTTTGTTGATCAATTCATTAGACATCTGTTTTTCTTTTTGTGCGAAATTCGCCACGGAGATAGTTGTGGGCGTCTCGGCAACTGTAATTACTCGTCTTCGTGGTTCGAATGTCCGTCTGGCACATTTCGTATGCTGATTGACATGCATTATTGATCAGACACGCACATGTATCGAAATCCAGTGCGTTACATCCGGCTATACGCGTATCGCAGGGTTGCGTTCGACTCGCTAATTATTCATCGCATGAACGAACGACGTGTTCTGTGACCGTTCTGTTACTGCCCGACAGAAGCACCAGCATCCGCTCATTCTGCCGTGAAGGTTCCCGGAAGATAAAGGTCGGACGTTGGGGGAGAAAATCGAGGGAAATGAAAGGAACTTAGGCGACCGCGTTTCGTGCAGACGTCAAAATGTTACGTAAGCACTAGATTGTAATCCGTCATCGGTGTGTTAGGTGAAAAAGGTAAAACAGTTGAATGCATGCACATACACAGACTGTAGATACAATTAATCATCTACTCGGTATTAAAGTACTTTCACTTTTGTGCGTGTGTGCTTGCGTGCCTGCACGCGTGTACGTGGTTAGTGCTTCCATAAAGACCCAGAAATATATTTCTATTCGCTTTTAATAACGTAATAATTTTAATGTAACGGTATTACTACAATAATGTCGTTACTTTTTATTATGTAACTTTAAGTCACTACACCCCTTGCATTGTTGGTAGGCTGTACATTTATCACATGTGCGACATACATGCAAACTTTTAATTATTTAAATAAATATTCCTGAAATAATACGTGTGTTGTATAAGTAGGTCACGGTGAAAAAATGCATTTTTTGTGTTTCTGCGCATGCGGCATAGTCCTTGACATCTCCTGTTGGTGAAGAATATCTGCTGCACGTATATATCAGAAACGAAAGTAACTTAAAATGATGTGTGATACGTCACTTTAATTACCGACACGTGCGCCACCGATGGCCAGCCCTGGAACCACTCGCCAAAAGCAGTTGTACATGACGCGCGACACCCGTCGATTTCTTTCACGGAACTCGTTTGGTAATGGCGGATGAATCGTACATATTGTCTGTCTGATGCGACACAAATTACAACAGGCCACTTTGATAATCCCACCAGGAATCCCGGATAAAAGCGAATGTCGTTGATGAATTATTAGGACACTTCCGTGCTGGTGAAGTCAGTATGTAACACTTGGTTGTCAGTTGAAATTGTTGAAGTAGTCACGGATAATTTTTTTATTAATTGCTGAATTCGTAGAAAAATAAACGCTTATTTACATTGTTGTTGTTATTGTTACTATTACTATTATTATTATTATTAGTAGTAGTAGTAGTAGTAATAGTAATAGTAATTTATATATATATATATTTTGTAATAATAATTATCATTATTATTATTATTATTTCACCGTTATGACCAAATGCTCAATGGTGTGATCAATCTGTGACATTTCGATAAGATTCGTATTACTTATAATAATTTATTATATTAAAGGGACGCAGTCCGTTGCTCTACCCAGGATTGTTCAGCCTAGTAACTTGTAACAGGAAGTCAGCTGTGTTGCACGTAGGGAAATGGGAAATCGTTGAGCATCAAAGGATATTGTGGTTAACTCTGCCCGACTTGGCCGTAATGACAATGGAGCATGTTTTGGAACTTGATGTATTTTTGACCATTTGGACATGCTCGGGTCGTCACTTTAACATTGCGAACATTGTTACGAGTTTACTAAACACAATTTGGCCGTCAGTATACCTTCAACATATATAATTATTATAATCTTAAGAACATTATATTAATTAATAAATGTAAAAACTAGGAACAGATTGTATCCTTTAAACACCGAGAGTTCACAGTAAAAGAACAAAGTACTTGTAAAATGCTAGAAATCTATGCACCTGTCGCATGAAATGACAAATTGTATCCCAGGAATTCGTCGGGAAATAAAATAGCGTGTGTGCCCACTACATGACGAGACCACAGAACGTATTAAGATTTCACACAACATTTTCATTGACGAATTCGTTTAATTAATTCGTTCTGATTGGAAACGCCCGGTTCGGCGCAGCGCTTTGTTGGGGTCGGATGAGAAACGATCAAGAAAATCGAAGCAGCATCGACTACTCCGTGTGCGTGCCGGCACACAAACCGGCGTGCAAGCGTGCGAAGTTCGGCACGAGAAACGCGTTCAGATCTACTCAGAAACAAACCCTTAGCCAGAGACCCGTTGTCGTATTATCGTAACGGTTTTTTGGAAAGTCGCAACGGGTTTTTCTTTTTCAAATAACGGGTCTTTTGATCTTTGGATAACGGGAATTTTATTTTTCTGATACCTTGATCTTGGGGACCATAACATAAAAAACATGGTTTTGTTTTCCCAACAGTAAGGTCAAAACAGTGCTTGCGTTGTCATAAACACGGGGCTTGCACTAAGCGTGAAAGTGAGTGCAGGAGGGTAGTTTGATAGTAGTAGAGAACATTTTGCGAGCATCAACGCATAGACGCGGGAACAGGGGGGGGGGGGGGAGCAGCTGCCCCTGGAATTTATCCTGGGGGCAAACATATGGTTCGGCCCCCCATTAAATGTGAGCGTGAATGTTTGCTTTTGTGGCGAGCGTCAATGGCGGGTGGAAATGTAAATTTTCTGAGACGATTAATGTGTATTTTTGTAGACTGTGAAAGGTGTGTGCAATTGGAGGGCAGACAGACATATTGTTTTCTGCCCCCCCCCCCTCCTAGTAATAGGCGGCGCGGTGCCAACATATTTTCCAAAGCAATCATTTCAGCGGAGATAGTGGAGAGCGGCGACATTTTTTTAACAGCACCCCACCCCCTCCCTCTCCCCCTCCCCGTCTTCTTCCGATATTACAGTCGAGCCTTGTATTAAAAATATTACATTAACAACATTATGGTTAGACAGACATGATCGGTTCAATAAGAAGCTGTTTGGGGGCTGTTAACCCACCCGCCTTTAGACATTGTTTCTTACATTTTTCACACACTTAACCTGTTGCGCCATTACATTTTTTATGAAATCCTAAAGTATGATCCCCCTAGCCCCTTCCCTACGAGACACAAGGGATGTCACCGACTCCGGTTATGAGAGGAGATCTGCTTAATATGTGGGGATCTTTGTAGTCTGTGACGAGAATTCTCGATTTCGGATTTTCCGTATTTATAAGAGTGCTTACGGTTATAACGTCACGTGTTTTTCTCCGCAGAGTGGATAATCGTGTATAATTCGAAAATTATGGACCATTACGTCTAATCGGAAACCCTGACAATGTCGACAATGAGTAATGCGACTGTTTTCCTAAAAACGAGCTCTATTGCAAAAAGAAAGGACATAGACGTACGTATAACCACATCTATCGTTGGCATTCGCGTGTGCGTAAATGTGCATGTTACGTCACTTTTGCATTTAATTACGCCCTACAATCGCCAGCTGTAAAACTACACATTAGGAAACGAAACCTCCCGGCCGCGTTGTCGCTCAGCCGCGGTGTTTTGCGAAATGATATCCGCCGTATAAATGCAGGCATCTGCCATCGCTCGACACGCTGCCTCGTAAAGCGGCATCTGCGCGGTATCGATTTTTTCCAGGCTCCGCTAATGTGTTTTTATCGAGTAGAAGTTGTACTACGAATCGGCCTAAACGCGGCGCTGGGATTTGCGCGTTAACAGGCCTACGTCAATCCAGGGCAGCGCATTGCTTAACGTAGTCCTCGAGCCGGACCTATTATTTTGGGAGACGGCAAATGGAGGGGATGTAAACCGAAGGGTGTCCATTTAGCGTGATGACTGAAGCGCATTGGGCGTATTATTGACATTCGAGATTCCGGACTATTTATAAAACTTAGGCTATCAAATAAATAATACTGTTACTTTTACCACACTCGATTTTGCACAGCCAAAACGGATCTCTATCTAAGACTTCTACGTGTTTCAACCCAAATTGGCTTACTTATAAGTCTAACACTTTTTATATTTAGCATATCGTTTAGAATTCTATAAACAAATCCCAAGTTGATGAAGCATTCTGGTAACCCTTTAGTAGCACCCCCTGAGACTCATCCAAACCTCCAACTGCACCCATTGCGTTGAACTATTAGGGGCTAAGCATATATATCCAGCCCCCACAAAACTATTGTTGGACCATGTGTGTGTGTGTGTGTGTGTGTGTGTGTGTGTGTGTGTGTGTGTGTGCGTGTGTGTGCGTGCGTGCGTGTGCGCGTGTGTGTGTGTGTGCGCGTGTGTGCGCGTGCGTGTGTGTGCGTGCGTGTGTGTGCGTGTGTGTGTGTATGTGTGTGGGTCACTGTGTGTGCATGAGAGAGAGAGCTCTTAGTTCCGCAATTATTTTAGTATTCTACTGTGATCTGGCGCATGGGCTATTGCGGCATTCCGCCTCTGCCAGTGAACATGAAAAGAACGCTGGCATGTCGGCCCTGGACGGAGACGGGATAGTTGCATACATCTAATATCTCCCACTACTGGTAACGTCAATTCATAGATTATTTCGCATGTCACAAAGCCGTATATAAACACGAAAAAGTAGGCATATATAATACACGCACACACGTACGCACGCACGCACGCACGCACGCACGCACACATTACTTGCCCGGTAATAATTACCTATCACCATGCCTGAGATGATGATTCCAGGTAATGAAATTCTGGCCCAAGCATTTTTTCTTGACGGAATTACATCTGCTAGATCAAACAGTCTCGTATACAGTTGACGCTTTAAATACGTTACGTTATATTCTGTCATAACGAAACATTTTGGGCCAACAATTTCAACAAAATTACGGAGGAATTTCCGAACGCTCCACGTGTTCGGCATCCATTTTGATAGCTTGACGGGCATATTACCAGGCAACCGGTCTCGTGATAGCTAAGTTAATCAAAACCCACGTGGCACGATTGTTTATAAATTATATAGAATAATCACGTGATCGTGGCTACGCATCGCCTCGTGTAAACGCATCTTTAATTCAATACAAAATTGGCAATCATTTATTTTGAGTTGAATCAAAATAATCCATGAATAATATGCAATGGGAGTGTGGCTACATAGGTATATATATATATATATATATACACACATATTCATATATATATATATCCCCATTTAGGCAGTTGGCGTATCTTTGCAAAGTATCTAGCCAACTTCAAATAAACATCTGTCCGACGCTTGATGTTATCATCCATCTCATTTTTCTTCTACGTCGCCGTTTTTTCTTGGTAATTTTCATGCTGTACTGCGATGTGCCAACGCTCATGTCTTCTTTTTCAATGTTGAAACTTGGCCAGTTTTCTTCTCTTGTTTGAACGTGGCAGAACTTCTTCCGTCCTTTAGTTTTGATCCAGACGTTTGTTTTTGTATATATATATATATATACGTTCGTTCGTGCGTGCGTGTGCGTGCGTGCGTGCGTGCGTGCGTACGTATGTGTGTGTAAATTACAAAAGAAACACTCCCAATAATTAGTTATTGCTAAAATATTAATAAATCGTAATTTACGTCCGAAATCATAAATTGTATACTACTAAAAGCATATAATCACATATCAACTGAAACCCGATTGTCCAAATGTTCGTAAGTCACCTATGACGTATTTCCTGACTAATAAAGGCAATAATAGTATGCACTGCAAGACATTATAAAAAGGATGAGTCTGGATTTCGTTCGGCCCATTAACCATTCTCAAGAAGACATATCATTGGCACCATGTACGTTTACATAAATATTAATTGAGCGGGCGAAGGCCTAATTGTGTCTAACACGCTAAGACCAACTTTATTAAAATTCTGTGGCAATCAGATAAACCGTTTACGCTTCCTTCTTCAAACATCGGCAAACAAACACCTTCTACTCTGTACAGCCTTGTTGTTCTTGAGTAGACACTCATATATATTGTGTCTGTTACAGTATGCACATTTACTTGAAGTGTCTTTGTTGTTTTAACTTGAAATGGAAATTAGCATCTAAACATTGGTTTTGATTAAATTATAAATTAAACATTATTTACCAAGTAGATAAATATTCCAGTTTGTACTGCACAGACTTAACAATTTCTAAACTGCGTTAAACTAAAGTTATTTATATAATTTACACTAGGAATAATACTGTTATATTGTAATAAAAGCTAACTTTACAGCAACCTTTCATATGACAGCTATCGGGAGTAATCACTTCATCACATGGATGGGTTTTTAACTGGTAAATCATACAGTTTATTTTTGCGAAAATATAAAAACAGAGACATAAGCCAAGGAATTTCGTCGTCTGCGCCTGCACATGTTCAGAGGAACAGAACGGGAAAGAAACAGGCTTAAAACACACAAGCAAGAATGCAGATTTATGGTTATCTGTTTCATACATTCCTTGCTCACGATAGCATGCTTACGATTGCAGTTGCGCCCCTGAGCTTGTGTGCATAAGGATTTTAGGCGCTACAAAAGTATTAATATTTTTGGTATTATTGCTAGGCAAATTAGTATCTTATTTTTATTATTATTCTCGTTGTTATTTGGTTGAAATCAGGTAACATTCACGACTATGGCAGCATAACAAGTGCCTATATACAAGTGTTTCTATATTGTTAGTGCGCTGTCATTTTCCTCTCAATAAAAATATTCAAAATGTATGCTTTTACCTAATCATCCACGTGATTGTCTGTCCCATTTGTTTGCTAATCTAACCAAAACGAAACATATTTAAACATTGTTAGGAACGTTTTCCAGCACACACACACACACACGCACGCACGCACGCACGCACGCACGCACGCACGCACGCACGCACGCACGCACACACACACACACACACACACAGCACACGCACGCGCACGCACGCACGCACACACACACACACACACACACACACACACACACATATATGTATATAATTGATGACATTATATTTCTAAATTTTTATTCAGATGCGCAGTTATCCGTTTTGTGCTAAAAGGTATTTCGCGTTGACCTAGTTAGCGTGCATCCCACTACGCGATGACACTTCTGAAAAGCAATCTCAAATAGATGGACGAAATTTCGCCCAAGAAACGCCAGTAGACTACAATAGCACAAATCAGTCGTTTAGCCTTGCTTTATTCGGCGTTTTAAACGCGCATCATTATGCAAGATGCGGAAAATCGAATTGCATATGAAAATATGAAATTATGCCTGCGGAGTTTTAAAAAAACGCGACTGCTAGATCCAATGCCTCGTCTCCATGGCAACATGACGTGAGAGGTCAGGCGATGCGGCTGCGATTACGCCCGATTGTGATCTTCGACAAGCGACATCTGGCGTGGCGACTGGTGAAAACAGATGCAGGCCCACGCTTTTTATGCTTTTGATTTCGTTTCGACGCAGTCATGCATTCGATCGTGCATATACATACTACATGCACGTGCGTATAGGTCCAAAACAGACAGGTATACGGCGGACTATCTATCATAAAAGAGTGAAACGATGTTGTTTCATCGAGCCGTGCACTAGGTATTCATAGAAATCATCGTAGGGGAAATAACTAAATTTGACTTTTGCCACATGACTTTGCAATGATAATAGACAAGCGACAGTGTGTTTAAAATAGATTATAATACATCTGACAATGATGAAGATGTTTATAATTAGAACCGTCGATTCCCAAGGGGCTTCCGTGTCCAGTGTATCTCAAACTCGTGGTTGCAATCTAGGTACCAGTATGGAGTTTTTGCCATTTTGTCTTCTTCAGTTCTGTGACTACAGTTCAGTAATATCCCATCGAAAGCATTGCTAAAATTCAATCAGAAAATTCCACGTTGTGCACAAAGTTACAATTCCATTTTACAATTAAAAATTGTACATTTTAATGTTTATCTTGTCACCAATCTAGAGAAGCGTTTCCGACAAATCCTACAATTCCGTTTTCACGAACATAAATTTACATGAGATATTTACATTCTAACTAGAGGCCACAGCACATTTACGCCTGTGCGCTACAGAACTGTCGTAGTCTTCAAATATACCCTTCCCCTGTTCATAAATTATATTTCCGCGTACAAACAAGTAATCGAAGTGAGAAAGTCTCAGAATAACTTTACTCGTACGTCATGAACCCGGCAGTAAAATAGTGTTTTGCCCCTCGTTTGTTCTCCCAGGATGAATCCCTTCGTCCGGTCTTACGTTTCACGTTCCCACCTTGTTGTCCATCATGTTGATGACTTCTCCTCACCTAATGTACCGTCGTCCTGGTCCCTGGTCTCCTTCGGTGGTTCATCCCAATGGTCGATCATTCATCGTCAGTCTTTGCCAAATCATCAACTCGATTAACTTATTTATTCATGCTGGTCTTGGCGCGCCTTAGGCTTTGTTTTCCACATTCTATTCGGTTTCTCTTTCTTGGAGTAGTTCGTCACCAACATCGTCGCCGTCACCACTACCGCCGTCATCATCATCATCACCATTCTCGTTGTTGTCGTCGCCATCGTCGTCGTCGTTGTCGTCACCATCACCATCACCATCACCATCACCATCACCATCACCATCACCATCACCATCACCATCGCCATCGTCATCGCCATCGCCATCGTCATCGTCATCGTCATCACCATCACCACCATCATCATCGTCATCATCATCATCATCATGATAATCATAATCATCATCGTCAACCTCATCATCACCACCATCATCACCACCATCATCATCATCATAAGCATCTTCATCATCATCATCATTATTTCCACTGACTTGTTCAAACATTTCACTTCGTAATGGAATGGTAATAATAACATTGGTTAAATAAAATGTTGATTAGTTAACATGTTATATTGTCACTAATGATACAATAATCACGATGGTTTATCATAACGTCAAAGTATATCCACCTGACCGTCCAGATATGTTTAACACGATGTTTGGAGCTAATATGCAGTTCAGCTCGCAATGCAGACAGGTTACTCGGAACGAACATTTAAAATTTAAATTAACCAGCCAGGGCCCTAACAATCAGATTTTGTTTTAATATGATACACTAAAACTCATTTAGGTTGTAACAACAATATCAAAATAGATATATGTTATACTTTATAACATGGTCTTACAATAAAAACGATCTGAATCTGACGCTTTATCTGTAATGTTTATTCTGTCAAAAGCAAAGGATGACTTCTCGACTTAACCTGACTAGTCTATTCAGCTGCCGCCGGGGCACACATATCCCAGTGACAGCAGCGACAGTTCTGCTTCTGTACTCTTCGCCACTACGACAGCTATGACAAATATACCTAACATAGTCCCGCGAAAAGAGCGTACATAGGCCCTAGAACACGACGAATCGCGCAATAATCGCCAGCTGCAACAAATAGACTTATCATCGTCAGTCGAAAAGAGACATCACAGGACGAATTGCAGTATATTCGCTTGGTCAGACACCGTACTCGAAGCGTCGAGCGACACCGTGGGGCTGCGAATCGATAGCGTCTCGCATGGCCGCCGATACCAAAACTGCGACGGCCATGTTTACTGACGCGCGACCGGCTTTTGTTAATCTTCGCTCGAACAAACCGCCACAAACAGTCGATTGTGTCAGGTGAGCGCGACAGGACTGAGGGGAGAGAACGGCGTGCGCACGGCTCGTCGGCAGGTTCGATTCACACACAGAGACACAACGAACTAGTTCTGGTTACCACAAGCGGACATTATCAGTGCCTCCTTCACGGTTGACGGAACACAGCATGTCGCGTTTGATTGACTTCGCTGTTGTTTGGGGGTGCCTAAAATATGTTCATATACCATAGGCGTCGGAATCGGGGGGAGGGCGGCTTGGTGGGATCTGAGACCCAATGTTGAGAGTAGGATGCTATATTCTGTGGGTTTTGAAGATGTTTTTGCGAGCTCCATTCGAGTTGCACAATCGGAGTTGACTTTGCATAGTTGCATAATAAAATGTCGTAATTGTTCCGTGAAAATCGCCAACAACACCCATCAACCACTCCGTTTTCCTTTAAATTGTTTAATATGTCATCGCGAAAAAAATCTTCAGGAGCACCCCTCTCTCCTCCCCAGCATCCCCTCTCTCCACCCCCAGCATCCCCTCTCTCCACCCCTAGCATCCCCTCTCTCCACCCTCAGCACCCCCTCTCTCCACCCCCAATATCCCCTCTCTCCTCCCCCAGCATCCCCTCTCTCCACCCCCAGCATCCCCTCTCTCCACCCCCAGCATTCCCTCTCTCCACTCCAAGCATCACCTCTCTCCACCCCCAGCACCCCCTCTCTCCACCCCAAGCATCCCCTCTCTCCACCCCCAGTATCCCCTCTCTCCACCCCCAGCATCCCCTCTCTCCACCCCCAGCATCCCCTCTCTCCACCACTAGCATCCCCTCTCTCCTCCCCCAAACACCCCTCTCTCCTCTCCCAGCAACCCCTCTCTCCTCGCCCAGCACCCCCTCTCTTCTACCCCAACACCCCATCTCTCCTCCCTAGCACACCCTCTCTCCTCCCCAGCACCCCCTCTCTCCTCACCCAGCAGCCCCCTCTCTCCTCACCCAGCACGCCCTCTCTCCTCCCAGCACCCCTCTCTCCCCTCCCCAACACCCCCTCTCTCCTCCCCCAGCACCCCTCTCTCTCCTCACCCAGCAGCCCCTCTCTCCTCACCCAGCACGCCCTCTCTCCTCCCCGGCACCCCTCTCTCCCCTCCCCAAAACCCTCTCCCCCCCCCCCAGCACGCCCTCTCTCCTGCCCAGCACCCCCCTCTCCCCTCCCCAGCACTGCTCTCTACTCCCCCAGTATCCCTCTCTCCTACCCCAGCACCCCCTCTCTCCTCCCCCAGCAACCCCTCTCTCCTCCCCCTCCCGTCTTCCAAAGTAATGTCCAACACCGGACTGCTGAAGTTCCGGCTTAGTGTTAAGTTGCGACGCCGGTGTATGTGTATTTCAGTATCGTGCGGTGGGCGGTTTCATCCGTGTCGTATGACATATGGATACTTGGTTTTGTTATTGTTATTTAAAGCAAAAAGCCACCCACAACGATTAACTGCTCGCATCTTAACACGCAACAGAGATAATGCATCAGCAATCGATGCGTAATCATCGTATCTCTGACTCTGGCGTTGTCATACGGATGTTGGCGTTGTTAATAGACAATGCAGCGTTATGTGTATCAGTGCGATGTGATTATCTGTGATACCGAGGCACCACCTCTTTTTTTCTATTTTTGAAAACATACTGCAATTTTAGATTATGATCTTTATTGTCATTCCTTGCTAAATTCCAAACACGCAATGCCTGCTGTTATGCATATTTATTGTAAATAATTATTATTCTTTGTAAAATAGTGCACGCAAAATGAGTGTTTTATGTTCTAATGTACAATTTTTTGCATAATCATAATTTTTCATGTACGCCATATTACATACACCAATTTAATAAACTTTGGTAGTGAAACTTTTATTGTTGTATAACGGTACGTTTTTCATACAACATAAGTGTATGCATTGCCAGTCTCAAAAACTATTTTTTTGTAGAATAAAACATTAGGCGTAATATATGACTTGCCACAGCCAATTCGGTATTAAGTTGCAACAATTTTGAAATTGAGTGTTGTGCCTTTTTGGATTCCACAGACCATGAGCTGTAAAAACCTACCTCATTTGCTAAAATGTCTTCAGTAGTTTTAGATGTGTTACTAAAATTGAAACAATCTTTAAAAATCGACGTTTTGAGAAACGAGAATATTTTGAGACATATTTATATTGTGTTTTAATACGTCGGTTTGTAAATGCACGCATTTGACTAGTTTTGGATTATGTGTCGAGGATATGACGCTGGACATTGAAAGTGAGATTATAACGTACGCATTTCTGCCAAAATCACAAAATTGACGGACAGCTATTTTTGGCTCGTGTGCAAAATAGGCCTGAGTGACTTAATTGCCCGTTCGCTATGACGGGTCGCGTATTTTAATCGTCGTTCGGTCATCTATGGTGAGAAACCACGTAGTAGAACACGATTACGTCCTTGCCTCACCGGCTCCGCGAGTCAGTCGACCAGAGTGGTTGCCAGTGTCGCTACATGGAGTTGAGGCATGGCGTAGATCAGAGGTCGCAATAAAGTTTAATCGTTCGAGAGCGTATGTCGTTAAACGACCGCGTTAGTCGACGACGGATACGACGAGTTTTATTGTACGTCCGAGGCAGACACAACAGCAACGCCGACGCTTGAACGCACGCAAGTACGACCGACAACGCGGCGAATGCACACATGTGCACCGGCATGCTGACCAGTTATCGACATATTATTGTTCTCCTCCTTGTTCGTTACGGTACAGGGTAGGGGTCAGGTATATTATTGCCTAACCATTTGTCGTGTTTTTTCTTTCCAAAGTGTTCTATCCATGGCTCCCTCTCTCCATCTTTCATCATCCCCCGATCTTCTCATGTCCCTCCTCACGCAGTCCTCCCATCTCAGCCGTGGTCTTCCACTTCTCATGTGTCCGTTAAGATTATATATATATATATATATATATATATATATATATATATATATATATATATATATATATATATATAGCCTGTATATGTATATATATATCGCCGCAATTTTCTTCCGGTTTCAAAATTGTCTTCTTCCGCCGTGTTTGTTTTGCTGCTGAATAAATACCTCTTTCAATACGCCGCTTCAGCCAAAGTACTACTTCTGTTACTATAACGTGCGTGATTTTACCTCGATGTTTTAATTGTATTTGATCTCATTCTCAAGTGAGGCTCGACGTATGGCTGACCTCCGCGTGATCATTATAGATGCCATTTCATATTTGTGTATGTAGCAGTGTCCGGCAGATTTGCCTTGTTTCTTGAATTGTCTGGGTATTTTTATTCGTAACCTTATAATTATTATATAACTGTACATATGTGTCAGATGGTCTTTCCACTTAATACTTAATATTGTTAGCAACATTCTTGTGTTATTACTTTTTTCTATCACATAAGTTATGCTAATGCATGTATTCGAACACGAACTGTCATTTTCGCTGCCAGCTCATCTCCTACTTGTTCTGTTCCTATATTATTGCTTTCGGTCTTCTTCGCGTCGCTCTAACTAGCTTCACGTAGTTTTTCCAAATCCGGCAATATACAAGTCTTTCACTGCCTTTAATTCTTTCAAAGATTGTTTGTGTGTAAGTGTGTGTGCGCGCGCGGGTGTACACCTATACGTGCATACATGTGTGTGCGTGCGTGTGTGCGTGTGTGCGTGTGTGCGTGTGTGCGTGTGTGCGTGTGTGCGTGTGTGCGTGCGTATTCTTGTTTTATTGACGGGCGAACAATCTGCGAATTGTGAACAATCTTCGACTAAAATGTTGCTTCGTCTTTATGCACTGTGCATGGTCTGTTTGGTGGTCATCTGTTTATAACTAACTCAGATCCAGGTGTGAATGTTGTATATTTGAGCGTGAACCGTGTTCGCTGTCAGGACATAAATAGCTGACCCTATATGGGTGACATGTGAGAAATGGCTACAGACTTGGGTCTACTAAATGGCGTACACAGTGGATGGATTGGAACGTTTCGAGCCACCTATACAGCCGACGTGGGAAGATTGTTGACCGAGTAAAGAGGATTTTTTGTTAGGTTTAATGTTTTACATGAAAAGGGCTAGCGGTGATTAATGGTGCCAGGTGATGTTTGAAAACATGTCAGATCAAAGAGAGGAATCATCGTGTCTAAACACATTTAGCCACACTTAATGTCTGACACATGGCTATGGTCCAGAGGTATACTTAAAACAAAACATGGGGTTACTACCTTTGAGCTCCCAGGGTTAGGGCGTGGATGAGAAGCTTTTGGATCACTCGTGCAAACCCGTTCCCACTAACTGCATTGGCTAAGGTACCCGCTATTTATACATGTGATTCCCCCTACATCTGATACCCCCTACATACGATACGCCCAACTCCTACCACCCGCCACATACATGAATCGAGCTTAAGACGTATGCACTTGAAAAATAGCCGAATTGTGACCTTTTATTTTGATATTGGACAGAACAATAATAGCAGTAGTAATATATACAATTGACTATAAATACACATTAGACATGAATATATACAAATGAGCATCACAGACGGAATAAACAGAACTGACCATGGCGTGCCTCGTTGTCGTCTGTCAGCGTGCAGTAACAAACGACCAATCAACAATCGGATACTCTCGACGCATGCGCACACAAAACCTCAGCAGAGCCGCGAGAGGGCGCGCGGGTATGCTGTTGCACGAACACTGTGCTTTGCATTGGCCACCTGGCGGCGTATTGCATCCGTACGGTTAAATCGAAACATCGTGACGTCACAGAAGGAACGAAGGCGTGACGTTCCTTCCGTGTGGTTAAACTATCAATGCGATTATCATTTCCGACTAGACAACGTGCGCAGAGATCGTTTGCTCGAAGCGCCAGGTGAACGTACAGAAATCGAAGGTGTAGCCAAATTAATTGCACGTGGTTCGAACAAGCGTTACCCCCGAAAATGGTTCGTTCAATAAATACAAATGGTATCGGACATGCCAGAAAAGAGACGCAGTACGTTTGGTGATGTTCGCATAAAAATAAACAGCAGATGGAAACAGCATATTACGTGCGGAAACATTCCCGTCCAAATTTATGACCGGGCGTTGACAGCAGACGACATTTCTACTGACACAATCGCGTCGCGAGTTCGTTTCAGCCGGCGATAATTCAACCGGCGCCAACGAACACGCGCACGCTTCCGCCCATGTAAATAGTTCCGAAGACGGACGACGGGAAATGTCCCCAAAATAGTCATTCCCATGGCCAACTACCCAATTAATTGCCATTTCCCGGGTGCCAACTTTCCACCGAGGTCAAAGCAGAGTATTTTCTCCCATTTGACAGATTAAAAACGTCCAATATGGCCGTCGACAAGCCAGGCGCACATAAAACAAACCGACATTTTGTACGTCGGGTAAAACAAGTTGCGCCGGCCACGCTTTTTCGAAAGTGCATATACGCGCAGGTGCAGTTTGCTCGTGGAGGGAAATAGATACAGAATGTCTCGCCCAGTCGAAATGGAACCGAGTCGAAATGAAATACCACACTCGTGAACGGACACTGCGACGCGCGCATGCGCACGCCGGTACACACGTACCACGTGCACACGTAGCGCGTCCGCCAAACACCGACGGCTAACTTTGCATAACGTCCCAGGCGAAGCCTGATACACTATCGCTTCGTCGCCCGGCGATACATCAGAGTTTCACCGAGTCACTTAAATAGTATTTCATAGTAAAAGGCAATCGCCCAGCGGTTTACTTGACTGGTCCTAACGCTGCTACTGCACCAACCACCACCACCACCACCACTACGACTAATAATGTTATTATCATCATTATCCGTCGTGACATCAGTAGTAGTAGTCATTGTTGTAGCGGCAGATGTGGCAGTAACACGGTAGACATGTCTGTATAAAATCTGCTATCTTCTAGATCTATTTACACAGGAAGGCACTTAAATTATATATATATATATGAAAATATGTACACAACGTATATTTTACAGCGTTCATTCTCGTAAACTCCGCCGCCAATCAACCAGCCTCGTTTTCGTCGGCGCCGACGTCTCCGTACCATAAATAAATTATTAAACAACGTAACAGTGTGTGCAAGTGTCTGCCCGCGCATGCGTCATGCGACGGGCTGCAGGTGGACGCCGCCAGAGGGCGCCCTATACTTCCGTGGCTAGCATGCCCTCGGCGTACGGCGGATATTGTGGGTGTCGATCCAGATAGAATATCGACGTGTTGTCATCACGAGGCGCGTTCAGCGACTTCGAGAAGGTCAGAGGTCGCGGCGCATGCTCACTGTAACAAAAACGAAAGGCCCGTATGAAAATCGAGTCGATGTACGTTTTATCTTGAATTGTGACCCATATAGACGGCGAACTACTGGGGCATCGCAGCGTGCATCTGCTGGTTAATTATAGTTAACCAACGTAACTGGCACCAATCGGGCAATGGTTATTAACGACATTACTTATTTTAGGTTACAATGCGTATTGAAGTTATTAATATTTGCTATTGGACTCTCGTACAATACAATACAGTTCAATCGGGCTTAGCAGCCCAGGATAGGGTAGATGAGTGTAGGACGGGACGAGGTTTCGAAGGGTATGATAGGGTGTGATAGGGTAGGGCAGGTCTGCACTGGGTAAGATAGGGGATAGGATGAACCATAGCAACATAGCCTGGGATGTACTACTGCACAGTGCTGCTCACGAAACAGGTTATTATGTAACGTATTCAGCATCACATTTTAGTATCACAACACTATCTTCTGCAGTACAATGGAACACATCACCACAGAGATAGCTGGCCGTATAGAAAGAGATCCTTACCCAGTGTCGCCGACGGAAGCCCGTAGCGA
Source organism: Escarpia spicata (assembly GCA_963995525.1). NCBI lineage: Eukaryota > Metazoa > Annelida > Polychaeta > Sabellida > Siboglinidae > Escarpia > Escarpia spicata. Next base: position 41,613,400 of record OZ023211.1, on the reverse strand, counting down.
GGCCGCCAAGTCCGGCTGGTCTAAGCACGCCGCGATTGCGCTAGCGTCTAGTGTCCGGCTTACGCCACTACGCGGCGCTGCAAGCGCGGCATTGTCCGACATATTGTCGCCGCCGCCACCGCCATCTACCGGCCGTGTTTCTAAGCTGGCACAACCGCGGCGGCTGTTGTTGCTGGTGTTATTTTTCGTCTTGTTAATGTCCTTGTTGTAATTTTTCGGCTTCGCCGACGTGTCCTCGTTGACACTGTGGTGGTGTTTGTCGCACTCGTTATTAATCGTGAGATGCCCCCTGACGTTAGGGGTCGGGTCGGCGTCGATCGCCTTCGTCTTGTTGTTCGCCGTCCGTATCTCGTTGTGCTCATTGTCGAAGTCCTCGCGGCGCGCATGCGCGTCGGCGGCCTGCCGGTTCCGGCGCCGGTTTCGGCGCTGGTTCAACAGCAACGAGATAATAATCCCGATGATGATGATGATGGGTATTCCGATGCCGAGGCAGATGATAAGCAGCAGTTGCTCCATGGTGACGTCGGCCATCGCCGCGCCGGCGTGCGCCTGGTTACTTCCGGGGACGCCGGCCGCGTCGTCGGTCGTCTCGTGCTCAACGACCGTCGTCGTCGCCTTCGTCGCCGTCGCCGTCGTCGCCGTCGCCGTCGCCGTCGCCGTCTGACTCTGGTGCACGCCGCCGGTCGTCTTGACGGGGTGCGCCACCAAGCGGTTGCAGTTCTTCCCGTAGTATCCGTTCGCGCATGCGCACTCGTATCCGTTGACGCGATCAGTGCACGTGGCGCCATTAAGACACGGCGCGCCGGCGCACTCGTCGGCGTCGACTCGACAGTCCTTGCCCGAAAAGCCGGGCGCGCAGCCGCAGGCGAAGTCGTTGACGAGATCGTGGCATGTCGCCCCGTTGGCACACGGCCGAGTCGCGCAGTCGTCGACGTTCGTCTGGCACAGTGCGCCGACGAAGCCGGGCACGCAGCGGCACTCGAAGTCGTTGACGCCGTCGTGGCACGTCGCGCCGTTGAGGCACGGCTGCAGCGAGCAGTCGTTCGGGTTATCATGACAGATGGCGCCCGAGTAGCCCGGTCGGCAAATGCAGCGGAAGCCGTCAAACTCGTCGATGCAGCGACCGCCTGAAAGAAACAAGTAAATATATAGATATGTAAATAAATAAATGGGCCTTAATAAATAAATATGAAAGTACTGTCACGATATAAACGTTCTCTTGATAACAAAATAGCTACAACACATTTACGAGCTTCGATATGCAGGACACGCGCAAACGATTTTTGAAGACTAGTCCGCGAAATCGTTCGCGGTCACGCGCATGCCTTCTAATTACCTAGAATCGAGGCCACAGTCGTAAAGTTAACGAAATCAGGCCTGTGTCATGGCTACGATATAGCCGTCTTATCTCGTCGCTCCAACGAGAAACAGACGGCTTTATTCGTTTTTAATAGGTTGTTGGCGTAACGAACCAGTGACGTGAGAACGTAGATGTACACGCGCGCATGCAGTATACGGTCGCCCTGTGTGTGCTAGTACACAAAGAGTGAGCTGTCCTGCTTGTAATCCATCGTAAATGCATCATTGCAGTCAAATATCGGGGTGTGGGGTGGGGGGGGGGGGACGACAGGGAGGGGCGGTAGGGGTGAGGGAGGGTGTATATATATAACAGTCAGCTCAATTCTGGTCTTCCCGTGTGGACATATACATCATCAAGAACACCGCCACTTTCTGTATAGGTGACCATCACCCACCGAATGCTACGATCGTATAGTCCGCGGTCTTGCATCACCAATACAACGATAACATTTGAAAACGTCGGTCCAGTCAAAATGGCCGCAGTCGTGATTCGATACGACGCGTCAAACAATGGCAACCACAGGTGGTCGCAACGGACAATGTGACCTCGCGGACAGAATGACCGGCGCGGACAAAGGACCGGGCAGGGAGAGAGAGTGACAAGGCATGCGGGCGCGGCTGAGTGTGCCCGCGGCTCAAGCGGCCTGACACCTAGCTGTGTACGGAGGCTCAACTTGCCAGCGCCGTCAATGCAGCAAGCCGACCAGTGACGTCCTCCGCATAATAGGGGAGAATAATCCGTGCTGACACCAGCGATGCGGTTTGTTGATAGGGATTTATAAGCAACTTGCTGGGACTGTGCAAGCAAGGTTGCTAGAAAATCGGAAGCCGGAATTGTGTGTCTGTGGTGTGCATCAACACGGCCATACAGGGTATTTCTAAACTAAACCGATTCGTCGACGCTAAGATTGTTCCATTATTTTCCCCGTGAAGCAAACATTTCCAAGAAGTCCGTTTCGACACTGCAAGCTGGACCATCAATATAGTATTTCTTGCATTGCATAGGTTTAACGACAACATTATACGATGATTAAATTAGTGGGATTGGATTATTACTATGATGACATTGTATTGTCAACGTATCTGTGTTAAACACGATTCCGTTGCACAGTAATCACACAACTCAATGGAACAATTAACGAACGGTCCCTAATCCTGTCCGCGATCTACGCCAACGACAAAGAAACACGAACACACGTTTGCCACATCAGAACCAACAGCTGTGTCCTAGCCGCTGACCAGACGCCATTAACCAATGGTGCAGTTCATTTGGAAATGAACACATTTCATCCCGCCTAGTATCACCATGTCCAAAAGAGTGCGGTTGGTAAGCCGACAGAGAGCACCATCTGGGGAGTACACGGGCAGCCCATCTGGGCCCACCTGGAGACGGCCTCGGTGCGCGGGCAGTAAAGTAAGCACACGTCCGCTACAGACCGCGAATCTTCCTATCGCGTGCAGATCGTTCGTCCCGACATCGCAGCACGCGCGTGGCGCTGTGGTCGACCCATTGTCATCTGTTCTCATCGGTCAACGTCAGGTATTGTAGCGTGCTCGGCGACATTCAAACAATGCCACGATACAATTATGAAGGTATGAGTGAGAATCGCGCGATAATGCTCGTTCAATAAACGTCTAATCATCATAACACGCAACTTCCGCGCGGATATTACGTTGATATATGTATCCATATATTTTTCGTGTTCTTCCTTGTCACATTTACGGTGCCTAGCATAAGTACTGACTGCGTTATTATATGCCGGCGATATCACTTCGCAAGACTCGGTCAAGAGATCTCTTGAAATGCAGTGGTGAACAGTTGAGACAACTGCAGAAGACAACGATAGAGAAGCATTATCAACAGGGTGGAACAAACCGAACAATAATTATGTGGAACATACCACCGAAACATTCATCGTAAACATTCAAATAGACACTTACCGTTGAGACACGGATTAGATGCGCACTCGTCCACCTCGACGTCGCAATTGTCGCCCGTGAAGCCGGACGGACAGCGACAGTGGTACGTGCCGCCTGTCATCGTGCACGTGCCGTCGTTGAGACACGGACTCTCGTCGCAGCTCGTCGCGCTCGACTCGCACTGTCGCCCGCGGAAGCCAACGGGACAACGGCACTGGTAGGTGCTTCCCATGTCCTGCGAAAGACAAACCACAGGGTAAAACAAGGTAACACAGCGTAAGCTATGGGGTACTCGCGTTTCCGGTGACTAGCGGGGGAGGGTAAGTTTGACTTCGCCGAAAATACATGCACAATTAATACAAATAAAAACTAATAAAGAAACCTCGCTGGATTCTTTTTCAGTGGATACAAGAAGGGTAACGGCAAGGGGAAAACACCAGCGTGTTACCAAGTCGGACAGGAAACTGGGCAAATGTGCTTGCTTAATCTGACACAGACCACAAGTGTCGCTTTTGGAATAGAACGCGGACAACAATATCTGCCATCTTGTCACTGCTGCAAAATGCCGCCGAGTCGACAGCGTTGGACGTAGCCGTTGTATAGTAGAATGATAGACATCTTGCATCCTTAATTAGGGGAATCACTTCCAAAGTGGTCCCTTGATTGAGGATAAGTGGCCCGAAGGGAGACTCGATTATGGATCGCAGGCCCCCAAACGAGAACCCAGCGTTCGATACTTCCCCGATCTATGACATACGCTCTAATGTCCGGTAGCTGCGCGCGCATCTACACGGGTCACGTGGCTGCAAACCCAACCGATCAGTGGTTAGCCGGTCAACCGCCGCGATCGGCGTGGGCGATAATTGGAGCGTGTGTTTTAAAAATCGGCGACGCACCGTGCATCTGCATCAACACCGTGTCGGCGGCGTGCGATCAACTCATAATCCGCATGTATAATCTGCGTTAGGCGTTGACGACGGATATACGAACGGCGCCGTTTATCGCCGCAGTTGCCATGGCGACTATCGGTGACGGCACGACGCACGAGATGCGCACACGAATTAATTGACGTCGCGGAATAAACGCCGCCGAATCGAGACCGCGTCAAACCCGACGAAGCCTCGGCGCCTGTCAGCGGCCGACGCACGCTTGGTGTTTGTAATAAGGCTGATTACGTGCGCCTGCGCCATCGACCCGTGCCTACATATCGTCGTGTAACGACGCCAATAAATCTACGCCACTACTACGACTAGTACGGCGGCCGTCCGTTGAGCTGCGGCTCAGCGTAGTGTGACTACGATTAAAGACCACCGCGGTGAATAGCATGCATGTCTAATACCGGCATTGCAATCACCAGATACACTCCGCTGGACGGAAGTGTACTTTCTGTAAGATAGAACCCTCAAATACGAGTCCATGTTTCCTTCGAATTTACTCAACTTGAAGCTATGCTTAATCGGGAAAGGTTTTCCTATAATGTTCCTGTTTTTATTGCAGAATTAGGTTCGAAAATATGGACATAAGCCAAAGAAGGAACACAGCAGCTTTGTTGGCCGCGAGGCCCGGTGAGGACAGATAAAGTAAGGTATGGTAGGTTTGGGTAGGGTATGGTAGGGTAGAGTGGGAACTACCGGGCACAAGTTTGTCACAGCGAAACATTACAAGCAGCGCGCTCGTTGCCACCTCAGGAGCCAACGCAAACAAGAAACCACACCCGACGTATCGCGCGGGTGTCGCCTTAGCAACCGGCCGAGAAGAAAGTGTGAACTCACCGTGCACGTGCCCCCGTTGAAGCACGGCTGCTGCTGACAGTCGTCGACTTCGATCTCGCAGTTCGTTCCCGTGAAGCCGGCCGCGCACTTGCACGTGTAGCTGCCCTGGCCCGTGTTTGTGCATGTCGCGTCGTTCTTGCACGGTTCGTGGTGCGTGCAATAATTCAGGTCTGCGGGGGAAAGAGGAAATTCGTTAGATAATCCACGTACATATGTTTCGTACATTTCCTTTATCCTTGCCTGTATATTTCCAGTTCGTTTCACTCCCACGGCGAAACAAGCCACCGCAATTGGACACGCGTAGGCGCAACGGTGCGAGTTTTTTTTAGCGGATACCATCACGCGCGACACCGGTGCAATATTAGTATATGTTAGCGGACATCGCGAGGCGTGACACTGCTACACGGAGTGTCCCGTATCCGCGGTTCGTCATCGTGGGACTTGTTCGATTCGTTATCACCCGCGCGGCCACCGATCAATCATGGTCGTCAATGTTATTCATAGACGCCAGGGGAGAGATCGAGGCGATGCGAAAAGATTACATTACGCGCTAGTACCAGAGGCCTTACTACGGCAGCTTCGTTACGTTTTACTACAAAGGCGTTATCCAGACGCGAGCTTTGTCGGCGGATATAGGCCCTGTGTGGACGGGATTACGACCAACCGGCAGCCATACCTGACTGACAAAGCCAACAATGCGGCGAGTAATCTAATATATTATGGATTTAATTATCCGACATGAATCGTGTCCCCGGGCCAATAGTTAGGGCTACTCAGCGTCGTAGGACAAGTTGTATGTGGTAGTCTAGGTGAATGAATCATTCACTTCGCTGGCGCGCGCAACAGGAAGCATGGAATTAAGACCAACTTCAAAGGAGTTCCAGACTGTAATATTCATGAATATAGTATGTTACTAAAAAGTCTCACTTGCATTGGCAAAGTAATACTTCGCACATAACACAACCAAATATTCAATTCAAAGTTTTCGATGACCTTCAAAGACAAACATAAAAGAACCATATATATACCTTGGTTGCAGAAGAGACCGCCCCATCCTTCCTCGCAGTTGCACTGCCACGGTTGTTGACAGGTCCCGTGTTGACAGCCGGGATACGGGATACACCTGTCGCAGTACTTGCCCTGCCAGCCCATGCGACACCTGCAAGGAGCCAAGGACAAGGATAAGTCGATGGTTCCGGTGCGCCTTTATTAGGCAGAGTGTGTGTATGTGTGTGTGCGTGCGTGCGCGCGCGCGGTGCAAGCGTGCGTGTGAGCAACAAATATGGCCCCTCCCCCGTATAAATAGTATGCGAATATGTTGGTCTCGCCACGACACAGATACTAACGGAATTCAATCTAATATTCAGTTGGGTTTGTTTAATTAGGTTAACCGGTTGTTCTATGACACATCGTTCAGTCGTGCATGCAATGCGATACGGCCATTGAGTCGTATGATATACGTGACCTGACGGTGTCACGCCGTAAGTATGTGCGTAATGTCGCCGTCACAAGCTATCCGCCTATGTATGCGCCAACACGGCTGTGTCGTATTCTTTTACAATACAGTATAGCGATAATACAGTCATTATTCGCGTCGTACGGAAGTCGAATCGCACACAAAGTCGAGCTTCGGCGATTTAAAAGTCAGATTTCGCGCCGGCGCGTGTCAGTTTACGTGTGCGAAAACCGAAATCTCGGCTAATACGCTTCCAGCGACGGTTCTATTTCCGACGAGCGTCATTTCCGGCGACCATTGTCGGCCGGCGGCGACGCCACGGCGGACGGACGCGCGCCAGAAATGCGCACTCGACTACGGGCAAGTTGCTCCGTCGCACGGCAAACGTCTCGGTCGAATAAAAGTAACTCAAATTACACGTCGTGTTTACCGCCGATGCAAAACGAAAACCTCAAACGGCAATCGATCCTACGTGAAGCGAACCGCACCTCGTTCGCATTCACATATACGACCGCGGGATTCTAATTATCCAATGGACACAGTACATTGATTATTGACCGGATTTCTTTGCTTAACAATTACGCTAACTGCATCCATTGTCCGAACGCCGAACAAACACTACACGCAATGCTAGTTCTGCGCAGTCACTGCTGACGCCTGCCATATACTGACACATGTTTTAAGTACCGGCCGCTTCCGTCGAGCATGACGATAATTGCGTAGGTCAATATCAAACATATCGTTTATCTGCAAATCAAATATTAACGAACCTATAACGACCGATAACTCAATAATATTTTACCAGTGGAGTCTACAGCGTAGTGTCTGTAGTTTGTCACGACGCTGTATTTGAAGTTATGTTTCATTGCTGATATGGCGTCTATGTTATATTACAGATATATACCCAACCAGGCAATATTTAACCTCGTTCTACTCGGACGGACGTAACAGGACACAGCGGGTGTCCTGTTACGTACGTGTGTATGTATGTATATCGCACGGACGAACCCTGCGATATACATACACGTATCAACCTTCGTTCACACACCTCCACACACACACACACACACACACACACACACACACACACACACACACACACACACACACACACACACACACACACACACACACACACACACACACACACACACACACACACACACACACACACACACACACACACACACACACACACACACACACACACACACACACACACACACACACACACACACACACACACACACACACACACACACACACACACACACACACACACACACACACACAGCGCTCGGGCGACAGGTCGTAAAACTCAAACACGACGCAAAAACAATATCGCGTTACACAGCTGAATGATTCGTCAGGCGCACACCTAACCATTGTTTCTAACGAGGCCGATTCAAGCACGACTTTGGGTAGCGATACACTCACGCGCACACTCACACACACGCACGCACGAATGCACGCTGCAGAAGGCTATAGTTACCGCGCGCACCCGTCGCCGCTATCGTATTACGACCACCCAGACTATCGCTATTAATCATTAATGTGTTATCGTAAAATTAGCTGACGGGGGTCGGTTTTTGCGCCATTGTCCGGCGCGCGACGCCCCGGCCGGCGAGCGACACTGACCGCCGTACGCGCGTGCATTATTTAAGCTTCGCGTGCGGCGTCTCATGCACGCGGCGCGCTTACAAATCGAATCGGCCCTCTCCGCCTCCTACGCCGACGCTAGATGTGTAGGACCGCACGCGTCCTATCAATAAACGCGTCGATGCGCCACGAGTTTATAATTCTACGTTTCTGCGCGCAATCCAGCGCGGCGTGTGCGCCACAATTCACAAATCGTCGGTCATGTGGAAAAAACGCATCCGAACTACCAGTACAGCTCATCACTCACTCATCAACACTCTAGCGTGGAGGCCGTAGCGGCTGCGTCCCATCGCCGTAAATCAAGCAAGCGCGTGTAAAACCGCTCACTACCCTCCGCGCGCAGCCGGCGCATTTTTTACCCCTACTACCCGCTTCGCCAGATGTTCACGTCGATTAGCGCGCATGCGCCGACAGATGCGCGCATGTCGTCAGTCGGCATGCATTATTGAAATGACGCCACGGAAAACTCCCGTGTCTTTCGTATCGATTCGATGCAATTACGATTACAAGTCTAATGATGATGGCGGTGTTTTTATTGTGGTGTTAGCGAAACAGACACGCGGGCACATGCACTAGCGGCCTCTTTCGGTGGCCCCTGGAAGCGACGGATGCGGGCGGTGCACGGGGAACAGATGGGCGGTAAACAACAACTTACTTGCACTCGTTAGGTTTCTCGCAGGAACCGTGACGGTCGTCACATCCGTCCAGGCAGGCAGCTGTCGACAGAAACAAAGAAGACGGTTATTTTCGTGACCAATCAACTCGAACCACAGCACGCGCGCTCCTAGACAACCGTTTTTTTAAACACAAATCACGCCAGCTCGCTCTGAGGACGCCGATTCGTTGAATTCGATTGCAAGTGAGCGCGCTCCGTAGTAAAAAAATAACTACCGGCGACACCTTAATGAAAAGTGAATGACGCTCGACGAAACCCGATCGCCGATTCGACGAATGATTCCCGCGTAGTTAGCGTGGTTGGTAGATGTAAAAACGGAGACGCCACGAATGCCCGGCCATTGTGAGAGCGGACAGGTATAATTAAGCACGCTGTTCGTGCAGGCGCAGTGATTTTTAGCGAACAGACGACGCGAATTATTATACCGTAAACGCGTGCTGCACTGCACGCCAACGCAAAACAGAAACGCCGGGTTGTTACCCTCCCACCCGCCCTAGGGGTGACCCTCCCTCTACCCCCCACCCCAGCTGCATCGTGGACGGGTTTCCGCCAGCTGCTGTCATTGTGCGCGTGTCGACAGTTGCAGCTGCCAGGGCGCGTACGACGGCACGCGACGCTTGAGTGAGCCCGTACCAGTGCCGCGTCTTTCACGAGCCCAGCCGCGGGGGATGACGCTGAATGGCGCAGGAACAGCGCCACGCGCCGTTATTCAAATCACAGACGAACTTGGGGTCACCGTAGCGAAATAACAAATACAGCTTTAGCGCCTTTCCTAATCACCCCTCGCAGATCACACGTAGAGTCGCATTCGGGTAGCGCCAATGATTCCGGATTGATCGCGTAATACGGCAACGTGTACAGCTAACGCTTTGCTATTAACGCGTCGTTTATAGTGCGGCAGATGCGTCACAAACGGCCGATGTCGCCCGACAAATTAGCGGGCGGACAAGTTTGCTTAAGATAGCGCATAAATCGACGGACACGTGCAGATAACGGCGGCTCGGGGTGCAATGTTTGTCGATCGTAACCGCTGCGCACTCGAACACGTTTGCACGCACAAAATAAACCCGCACGCAGTCGGAACGATTGCACGCCAGGTTGTGTGTTAAACACCGTCGCCAACGCCGCTCTTTCAAGCGACCCTCGGAACGGCGCGATTCGTCAAGATCGCGTTACAATTTAATAACCGCTTGTTTATTTAAAGCCTCGTTGATAAGTGGCGCGCGAGCCACGTTGTAAATCGTGTATCGAGCATATAGTGTGTCCACACGCTGGTCGTTTTGCAGTGCTGTGCGTTGTCTTTTCAGTCGTAAAGTAATATCCTTCTTACACCCAACCATCTCCATACTTATCAGTAATTGCATGAACTTTATTTTCCTTCTCAGTTGCATTCGTCCAGTATAAATACAAGCAGCATACAGTTATAAGGCCCACTTGAAACGCGAGGGCTTCATACGCCACGGGGCTCTTTATCTTACCCTACCATACGCACATATCATCGGGGTATTTTAAGGTTTGATCTCCTACACTCGCTTTTCCGATTCCTGTTCCCGTCCGTCAAAACCACCGCATCACACAGATCCTGCCCGAGGAACGCATGGACGATCACCCGAAAACGGACAACCGCCGGGAAGAGGGTAGGCACCCTGGCACCATATACGCCCCATCCGTCTTCCCGCTCCCTTTGCCGACGACGCGCTTTTCTTGGAAAGACACGTCTGGCACAGGTGCCGGGATCCGGAGACATCAAGAGGGGATACGCAAGCGAACAAAACACGCTCGGGGAATGCGTGCGCGTGCCGGCGGGCGTGCAGCATCTGTGCCGGGCCGTAGGCGCCACCCGGCAGCACCGTCTCCAATTATGACCGATCTGCGCCAGTCATTCACCGGTTAGGCCCGGCCGCGTAAAAAGGTCGCCGTCCAGGCATCGAACGACGGGCCAATTTATAACCGCCGCCCGCCGCGGAGTGAACGCGATAACTCGGGGAAGATGCGTATGATGTGTCCAGGGTGCATACCTACGACGTTCGCGCATCTGGATTTTGGCGGTAACGCGCGCTATTTTTCATGCCGTGTTTATAGAGCCGGCGTCTGATCGACAAGACTTCGATCCTTTTTACGACGCCAGGGATCTGCGTGTCGTATCGGAGACGTGGTTCGGAATCAGTGCGGTGGTCAAACATCCGTGTGTCGGCAGGCACATTATTAATGGAGCTTGGGAGACAATCTGGTCAACGGGAGGCAGGGTGGGCGCACGAAAAGAACGTAGTGGGACTCCAATGTGCAACACTATGACGCCAGTCAGCACAATGCAGGACATCTCTCTCGGAAATGCCCTTTAGGTGTCCGTAGTCTGATTCAACATACCCGCATATTTCTCTCTATGTGATTTAATCCTCTCCTTTCTCACCTGTCTTCTATCCCTCTCCCTCCCCATCCCTCTCCTTCTCGCTCCCCCTACCTCTCCCTCCTCTCGTTCTCCTCTGCTCATCCTCTTTCTCCCTCTTCCTCTTTCCAACCCTCCGTCTCCTTCTATCCATGTCTTCCACTCTCACCACATCTACTTCTCTCTTTATCCCCGCCTCATTCTCCCTCCCTCCCTCCCTCCCTCCCTCCCTCCCTCCCTCCCTCCCTCCCTCCCTCCCTCCCTCCCTCCCTCCCTCCCTCCCTCCCTCCCTCCCTCCCTCCCTCCCTCCCTCCCTCCCTCCCTCCCTCCCTCCCTCCCTCCCTCTCTCCCTCCCTCCCTCCCTCCCTCCCTCCCTCCCTCCCTCTCTCCCTCCCTCTCTCCCTCCCTCTCTCCCTCTCTCTCTCTCTCTCTAGATCTCTCTCTCTAGATCTCTCTCTAGATCTCTCTCTCTCTCTCTCTCTCTAGATCTCTCTATTTCTCTTTGTCTCCCTCCCTCTCCCCCACTCTCCCGATTCACGAGCACGGCTTCCCGAGCCCGCCCCTGCCACACCCGTCACATTTTTTGTCCAATCAAGTCATCCACGTGCGCCCATCAATCTCGCTCTGTCTTCCTCCCGCGAAGGTCGTGCCACGAAACCCGGCCTCGACAGTCGCGTCGGCGCCGAGCCTGCGCTGCCGAACCCGCCGGCGTGCGATTACAGAGGAAAGCCCCGCGCGTGTCGCCTCGTGGGTTCCGTCGTTAATGTTCGACGGCTTCGACGAGGTTGCAGCGTTGTTTTCCGACTTCCCGAGAAATCTCAAAAGCTAATAGATCCGTCGTCGTATTGTGGGACCGTTTGCAGACAACATGAAAATTGTTTTTGCGAGAAAAAAACGTCGTCCACAATCCAATCGTGCGTTGCTGCCGGTTACACGTCTCTTGCGTCACCACGGAAAGATTGTTTGATTGCCACGAAGATATTCGTACACACGTAATACTAGTCCCAAGCAAAGGTACACTAATTTGAATAGCTCAGTGTACAGATGTGTTGCTAATTGCTGGGATATCCAGAATATATATGTGTATACTTGCAACGCTCATGGTCAGTAACACAAACTATTACATAGTTCATATAATTCGGCTGGACGAAAGCATACATAGCGTCACATTTCAAAAGCTACATAGTGCGAACATTAAAATATGTGAACGTTGCCAATAATGGCTCTTAAAATGGAACATGTTTACGAACAAGCTTTGAAACGGCAACAAAGTATTTGAACTGTAGCCCTAAACGCTGAGCTGTAATACAGAACATACAATGGATGTCCCGCCACTATTAACATTCCGTGGTTACAGCGAGAAACAATGAGAAACAACGAGACCCACCTTTGTCGCAGTAGGAGCCAATCCAGCCGTCCAGACAGACGCGCGTGCCGTTCGCGCTGCACGTGTAGTGCCCGAACTTGTCGTCGCGCGCACGACACGTCTCCGAGCAGCCGTGTCCGAAGTAATCCGGTTCGCAGACGACGCGGTACCTATACTCCAGCTTGGACGTGGCCGTCTCGATAGAGTCATCCGTCCACTCGTTTTGCACGGCCACTGACCGCTGCGTCATCAGCCGCAGCACCAGATCGCGCGGGCTCCCTGTGGGCAATAAAAGGGAACATTGCATGTCATGGCGATAATAGGGAGGATGCTGCTTTACCATGTGATTACGACCCCACGTTTCCCCAATGATTAGACGCACACGCATTTGTACATTTGTCAAACGCTGCGCGGTGTGCGTCTCCCCCCACCCAGGTGATGGCTAAAGGCAAAAAAGTTACACGTTCCGAACAGGTGATGAGGCAGCTCTGGTAATGCACCTCTTAGCGGGTCTGCATGCTTACGGGTACAACTTAACACGTACGTGACATAGCGATACAGCAGACTGGAATAACGCCCAATCAGCCTGTCAGCTTCAATATTATCGGCGTAGGTGGCATATTGGCAATGTGGTGTATTCTGTCGAAGTTTCGCGGCACACTACAGTAACCGCACTTCTTAGCAGATATTGTGAAATAATCATTTACTTGTCACTTGGAACAGTTTTTTTAATTAAAAACCGATTCCCCTACGACACACACAAGATGTAGATATATAGGCGCCATCACTACATGACCGAAATGACATCGGCAGCCTTAATATTGTTATATATTTATAAGGATGCAAGGGAATGTAAAAATAGAATCTGACAACAAAAACGAGACACCCTTAGGGTTTCACCGAGACACTACCCCCGCGGTGAAATATCTCGCTCTGTGTCGGTATCGCTAGTTATCGCAGCGTTCAACATTCCGACAAATGTAAACAGATGCGTCCGATAGCGTATTGATTCCGGCCATCTGGGTCGTCCGATAAACGCTCGACACCCCAGACTGTGCGTCGAGTGTCCGAATGTTGTTCCCGGCGACCAGTTGCGTCATCAAAGCGCGTCACCCCGCCGTACAGGCGCCCCCTCGTTCGGATGAAACGCGCCGACCAGGAGGGTGGCAATGGCCGTACCGCGTAGACACCGGCTCGTCGGGGATAATTAGATTCGGCGGTTTGATGTGATTCGGCGAAGGTGTTGAGGCCGATTGCGGCGTGAGTGCCCGACAACCGACAATGCCGGCTGCAGCGAACCATGTTAATCCACCGTTTGCTGCCACACCAGATACGTGTTGGTCCACCACCGTGTCGATGCCCGCCGTGTCATCGAAGTGTTGACACGCTGTCGTATACTCATACTCGTACTTATACTCTTGCATTCAAATGATGTATACACACAAATCCTGCCCAATGGGCATGTGGTGCAGTACATTAATTTTCCTCCAAATTGATACATTTTCCGACGCTTTACCTCTACTGAATTTAGAAGAATATTTCAACCATTCAAAGTAATGCACTGTTAACTGCTAATGCTGTGCGTTCCAAATCAAACTCCATATGAACACTTTTGCAAAGGCCTTATATGTAAATGATGAAAACATTACAATCGTTCAACGTCTATTATTTGACAGATTTATCGGGACCTGCATGACGAATCGAGCAGCAACCAGAGCTGTGCTTGTAGTGGTATTAACTGTTGGTGTGAGGTAACAATACCCATGAAATCAACCATGACGATTATCTCAGGTATGTCTTCCGAGTCACGTTACGCCGACCTATACAGGTTAGCACACGCAGCAGGTCGCGTCGAGTGTCATACACAGATCATTTACCATTATGTCATTGTGAGCCGGTCTCACGTTCTCATGTCATATTCGCACCGGTGTAAAAGTAAACGACCCAAACTTAGCCGGATTTCACATATTATAATATAATATAATACCTTGACGTGACGCAAAATGATCCATGGACAGCGATGTAAGTTTACGGGCATTACCCGACCACCAAGCGTGACGGAAGTCGTGTTTCCCACGCCGACGTCCGTGTCCCATCCTTCCGCCGCTCGTTCCCACGCCGTCGAGTTGACGCTTCCATCATTAAGCACACCCGACACACCTCGGTGATCGTCTACTGTTTCAAGCAGGGCGTCAGACGAACGCACACCTTGCCCCGAGCACCGCCCGGGACAGACTCGTGGTCGACGCGACCGCCAATGAACAGTTTTACGTTTTCCGGAAGCTCAAGAATGCTGTGCGAGTTACGTGTCGGATGCGCGGACGCAATGGCGGTTTTTAATTAACATTCCGACATAAGTCGCGATTTTGCATATTTATGGTGATTCGAAGCCGCGCTCGATTGACTGTAAGCATCCGGTTAGATACACCAAAGGTGCTCGCCAATTCGCCCCCACCCCCTCCCCCTCCCCGAAGGATCACGGATGGGTGACAATCGGAACTCCACACGCCCACTAGCGAAGACCGTCGGTATTTGGCGTCGAGTCTTTGTTGTGATTGCGTCGGCTAACGACAGATGCGCATCTGGGTCAACGTAATCAATTTCCCGCATCGCCGAGAGCGCGTGGCCGCCAGCGACCAAAGAAACGCCGGCAAAAAACACGCGTATTCCACCCTCGTCCAAATTGCATACATAACCCCCGGTGCCATCGCTAGGGCGCATTTCACGGGGAAGGTGCCCGACTAAAAACAGATGGCGGCGTTGCTGCACAAAGAGATGTTTACAGAAGGAGCTATCAGTCGCAGGACTGGCGCGGCGTGTCCCCATGCTTGCCCATTTCTTTGACGTCACACCCTCTCTATATCGGTTACCGGTGAGCGTTCGCATGCACACGTTTGCTGATAGGTAAATATCTTACGCGTCCTGTCTGCGCATATACAACTGGGGTGTCAGGTAATACCCCGACCTCGTAGCAAGCGACACTTTGGTGCGACAACTTGCAACAGTTTATGGCGAGATTCCTATCAACCTAAGCGACGCAGTAAGACGGTGAATGTCAATGCCTCAGGCTGACTCCTGTCAACCGGCGCTCGCCTCGGTGTCGATTGTCATCAAACCACAATATCCTTCCTTCCTTCCTCGGGGTGGACTTTATCGACGCACGACAACTTCCTCCGTCAAGAAAAGAATTTTTTTTTCAATCGGCATATATCTCCTCAGAAACCGCTTCGTTTTTACTTCGGCTTCATTTATAACGATTGGAATCCCCAAACATACATCAAGAAGAAATTTGCAATTCCCTTTGTTAAATCAACGCTGGTACTCATTAACTGCCAGTCCCCGGGGAAACACAGCTGCAACCCGCACGAATAACAATGTCCAACCCGCCCGAATAACAATGTCCAACCCGCCCCGAATAACAATGTCCGTCGATCAGTTCATTGGATGACCTGGATTCGAGATACGACGTCAATTTTGTGTTTTCCTGCCATAACGCCACGCGCAACGTGGCTCGTCAGGTGCTAGTTGCAGCTCCGGATATATTTATCCGGGCGTCACCGCCTCGGTTTCTAGGGATGAAAAGATCGGGATAATTGAAGCCGAAGCGTGCATGTTTATGCGTCAACGCCGGTCCGGGCGCCTAATTCAACTGACAGTTTCGGCGGCAGCCGGCGGGTCGGAACAGATGGCGTGTGGCAGTGGGGCACGTCGAGAGTACTACTGCTCGTAGTACTACCGTAGTAGTGGCCGCGTAAGCCCTCGGTGCCCGGCCGAGCGAACACACGCGCACACGGCGCTCGAATGCGACCGCTGAGAGACACAGTTCAAAGCACGATGGCTCGATTTAACTGCACAAAGCAACAGCGGAAAAACGCGTCTTCTTTCTTGCGTAAGAATCCATTACGCTTCACCTGTCTTGCCTTGTCATTCATGGCCGCGTCGCAACAGAAGGTAGTGACGAACGGGCAAGGGTCGTGTGCCCGGTTACCCAATCAGAGGCAGGTTTGCGAGGCCAGAGCGCAAGCTCGTTCGAGGAGCGGGCGTACAAACAAAGCAAACATGTGCACCTAACCCGCCCCCCTAATAAAACTGACAAATAAATCTGACTATTATGAAACAAGTGAAAGAGTTACATACCAGATGATGGTCCATTTGACGTCCTGTCGTGGAGCGCTTCGATTATCAATGAAAACGTACCCTAGAGAAACAAACGACACGCATTAGATACGTCGCGCATAACAATGAACTGTGAGTTAAACACATGTATCGTCAAAGGATATCGATTAACGAGTCCACTCGATGTGTGAAACATACAAGTGGGCCATGGTTCGCCCAGGTGTCGGTGTAGCATTTATACATAAACCGACGAAAGTTACTTTTTAATGATTGTGGTTAGTCACGTTACAACGGACAACTCTTGCTTATGATATCTACTATGGGATATTAAAACGTCGTACCCTGTCGCGTTAGATATCACCCGATGTCAACATACATATTGGACATGGCTCCGAGATAATTGTTATCAGTCAGTGAGTCAGTTAAGATAATGCATCTACTCCAGATACAAAGATTCGAATAGTATCATTGTACTATAGGCCTAGTTGTGTAATTGGTTAAACCAGGACGCGTAAATGCATTATAAATCTATATTTAGATGACGATGACAAGCATAAAATGAAAACATGTTTACTGATACAAAAAAAGATAAATAAATAAGTACACAACCGGAAGTAAGTCTGGTAACGGCGGACAAATCGAGCAGAAACCGTAGCAATATTGAAGAAACACACGAAACTGCACACGATGATCGCGGCTAACTTATTTATACATGTGCAACTGTCTCGCCCGCATACCCCCCACTCCGCCGCCACCACCGCCGCTACTTATCCGTCTTGGCAAAAAGACCCGACGACACAAAGACAACATAAATTGAAGAGCGCATGCCGCGTGATAGTATCAGCTGGCACCGCGCACACCTGTCGCAGCCGGCGGACGCTTGTCCGGCGCGCAGCCGAGCCTGAATGCTGCACGCGTCCACTCGCTGCCAAGTCTTTGAGCGATTCTTTCGGCGTCTAAATGGATTTCTTGTGCGATAGCCCCCCAATCGTCGCTGATAAATCGTATCTGATATCGCCTTGTCTGGCGGTTGCGCGACACCGCGAATTAGTTCGTACAAGGTACCGCGCGTGGTGTATAGTTGAGCGTGCGTCTGTGTCGTATCGACGCGGTATTAATAATAAATTACGAACAAGTCATGCGCGACCAGGTGGCGCATGGGGTCAACGGAGAACGCAGGCGCAACATGGTGGCGGTTAAGGATCGACCAATTTGTGGTTTTCGCGGGGTTATGGAATATAAAACAATATGGGTAATGATGATGTCACGTGTCTTTGAACCCAGGCAGTTGCATCCGTTGGATGAGCTAAGGAGAGTGCGGATGTGTTGAAGTAGCTATATAGGGACATTCGTGCGTACGTGTGTGCGTTGTGACGTGTGTTAAGAGGTGGTGAAGTCGGTACAACGTAACATAATCACCGAGTGAGACAGTCGCGTTATGTATGAGATACAGCGTTGTCATACTATCTTTATGATCGCATGTCGGTGGGCGGTGATAGGGAGTGGTGTGTGTGTGTGTGTGTGTGTGTGTGTGTGTGTGTGTGTGTGTGTGTGTGTGTGTGTGTGTGTGTGTGTGTGTGTGTGTGTGTGTGTCCCCAACCAAATGGTTGGAGTCATGACAGACAGACAGACAGACAGACAGACAGACAGACAGACAGACAGACAGACAGACAGACAAACAGACACACAGACACACAGACACACAGACATAACGAAAGATACCTTTGATCAGCCTAACACACCGAGAAGAAGAACAAAAGCAACACTTACAGGCCACGAGAAGTCGAACAGCAGATCAATCGGGTTCTCGAACGTATCCAAATTATCCGGCAACGTGAATGAATTATTGCCAACAACCGGCGTCGTGACACTGCCGAACGTGCATGGCGAATCGAGTGTGATGCGCGTTTGGTATTGCTTTAAACATATCCGAAAGAACGTGCTGCACGCGGACGTGCATACCTCGCCCGTGCGTATTCCCTGGCAACAGTCCCCGTCGGCGTTGAGTCCTCTGTCGTTGACGAACGACTTGAGCTGTATTTGGAACTTGCCTAAAGAGCTTACCTGCAAGAGAGATGCATAGATAGAGAGGTAGATGGAGGCACGGTCAACAGAGCATAAGACGACACCAAACACAACGGCGTAATGACAAAATCGGAGATAAAGACAGTGGTGACATTGAACTTACCTGTGTGACGAGACAAAGTATAGTCCAGAATAAAGCCGTGACGAAGACGACAGCGCTGTAAGGCCGCCGCATCGTGAGAGCTGCTGGCGATCGTCCCTGGAACGCACACGCGTCTCGCTCGCTCTCAGCAGTTGTTTATTGTGAGTGCCTTGCCTGAGACGAGCCTCGTTCTCAACCGCCCTAGGCCACGCCCTCCAGTTTGACGGACAGCGCCCTACAATAGACACGAGCACATTAGCTGCGTTGATTGGCTGCGCGTCGTTCCGCTTGACGGCTTGCCCGCTGACTGCGTACGCACGCACGCCACTCGTAAAAAAGCGCCGCAATATCGCTGGGTTACGCCTGACATTAGCACTAATAACCGGCGAATCGGCGGTGCTGTGTTTCGCAGCGCTGGGGACTCGGTGCGCTTGCAACTGCCGGCCGGGAAGAAAGACGGGGAACGGGAGGAGGGAGGATAATCACTGGTCAACAGCGGCAGCGTACGCTCGCGCAAAGCAACGGACCTCGACGCCAACAAAGCCGCTCTATTGATGACGTGTGCTCAACTACTACAGCTACAGTGGGAATCACAGTTCCCGCCTGACGTCACGCCCACGACCTCCCAGCGCACCATCGGTCGTGACCACGGCATTGTATAGACCGCGAACAGTTCGGCGAGATTGCGAAATAACTGCAACCACAATTGGCCGGTCACAATAAAGCAAACTTCAGTCTATATTACAACCCGATCTTATCGTCTTCAAACAAGTTATCATCTTTTTATCGTAGCGGAAGTTGATCCTTGCGATTCGTGATAAAATCTGTGCCGACTTCCGTACGACACTAGACAACTCAATTTTGAAAACCTTCCTCAGTATACACAACCAAATCGCTCGCCACTATTTCATACTCAGTTGACCAATTCAAAGAATCTAAGACGTTCTACGGTAACACATTGAACATCATACGGCCGTTATTTTGAAATTCTGGGATATGTCTTCTTAATTGTTCTTGTGTAATATTATTTATGTCATGTTTTCTGCCGTAGACCATTTTCCATTATATAGTACTATGATGTACACACTTCAACCATAACATGTCCAACAACTAAATCGACATAATGTATTGCTATTTGCTGCTGTTGTATCTCTCGACCCATTTCTGGGGGATGTGACGTCACCAATGCTATATGTATCCATCCTCGCGCCAACTGACGACACCCACAAGACAGGATTTCTCGCGACTGTGGCAGTTTTACAAGCGCCAATCACCGATGCCATCTGCGGGCTGTCAGTGACCATAACGACCGGCGCGCGACACGGATGTCACTGTCAACGTGCGACCACCCCGAGGGCTGTACGCAGACTGGACACTTGGCGAACACCTGGCGGATATCGCGCAAGATGTGATCGCAGCGCGTGCCCCCTTAATTGGGCGCGTCTGTTTACGATGCCGAGAGAGTAACGTGCCGAACAGCAACAGGTATAGGCGACAAACCGGCGTGGTTTAGTTGAACAAACAACACCTTCACGATATCATTAACGGACTATTGAGGGCGATCTATGCTCACACGCGTACAGCTATCAACGATCCGCGATGTCTTGTGTAAACTATTCAATTGTAGGCCTGATACGCGCCGTATTATTTCGCCGTTATTCTATGTACACACTGATAATGTCCACCTGGTTATACTGACGTGTTTAATTTCACAGTTATCACAGCGGTAATCACGGATTGGAGAATTATGTCAAAATACCATGCTTAACCAAGGTCTAACTTTTTCGTGCGCAAAAAAACTGTCGAAGTAATGAGTAGCTGACTGTCTAGAAACTGAAAGAAACTAACGGGAATTGTGACAAGATCACCTAATTTCCAGCTGCCGTTGGACTGGTCAGTTGACCGCCCCTTGCCCGGGGGTACACTTTACGGGGGTCGTTATGGCGACCCTCCATCGGCAGCGTACTTAGATTTTAATTACAGATGTCTCAGCGAAAGAGAGTTGGCCACATTCAACGGGTAATCTCACACTTTCGTGGCACTAACAACCCACAGTAGGGCTGCCATTTAGACCCGCCTTTGTTACCCTCACCACGGCTCGCGCCAGCCTTTGTCTGCTACCTGGCACACCTGCCGCGCGCGTGCCAGTCGCCCGCCTATGCCCATATAAGGAGGCGGGTGACACGTGCCGATAGTTCTACCGCCGTCAGCTGCGGCGACGCCGAAATTCCAACGTGGCACGCGCCGAGAGGGCGATAAACATGTTTACCCCGACGTAACACGGCAGCGATAAGAGTCAGACGTAAATGGCTGCGACAAACCGGACAAATAAACGGAATAACGTCGGCGTCCCAGACGGGAACAGGGGAAGTGGGGGAGAACGAGATTGGATCGGATCGACAGATCAGAATCGGTTCGACAGGTGACGCGCCGAGGGTAAATTGCGTTTCCTCCTGGAGGGTTTTTGCAACGGGCAGAGAGAGTGTGAGCGACAAAGGGAGTATCGGTAAGGCACCCATTCCCGTTTCCCTACCCGGTTTTCAGTTCCCCGAAACACAATTGTTATGTAATATGGCACGATGATAAGAACAAAATCGTGTCATAAAAAGAATAATATACACATATATATGTGTGACAACTTATACAAAAACTACTGAATAACAAAAGTCAAACACTACAACTTAATGGCTGAGAGAAATGTCGTCTGCTTACAATAACAAAACATTGTAGGCCATATGACAATTAACAAAATACACAGATCCGTTTAAAAATGTAATAGGATTAACTTTTGTTTACACTTTTTATATCCACCTTTCGTGTGGGGCGTTATAATTAGCAATAATATAAATAAATCATTATACTCCTGTATTTTATGAAACAATAACAATGCCGCGCGCAATACTTCAACAATTGACAGCTGCAAGCGTAATTCGTTTCTACTTGAAATTAGAGCCAATAAAACAACCTGCCACTTTGACTGGTGTTTGTTTGATATCGTGACATCCGTCAACCTTTTATCGACGGCATTTTGTCAGTATGGAACACAGATTCCGGTACGGAACTGCACGAAATGTTGCGCATCTTTTTATGCCACCCCCACGGGCAAACGATAAAGCTCCCGTGTATCGGCCCTGGAGACGAATATAGACGACGACTGTTTCTATCGGCAGAAGATGTCTTATTGTCGATCGTATCGAGGACTTCCCGCGCTTTCCGGCATGTCGCGTGCCGCATTGTTCGCGCGTCTATGCTATCTGACGGATCGCATCTCCATAAATACGAGTCGGACGACAGGTGAATGTTTCGACTTTCCCCCGCCCGATTCACCGCTTTCACTGCGCCGAAGAAAGGCTAGCTTGCTCGAGCGAGCGCGAAGAAAGGATGACCCCCGACGCGTGCCGGGTGGAAATGTCGTCTGCTTCTCTTTTCTCGTCCAATCGTAGCCGCGCAGACGACACCGGTCGCGCGCCGGCGGGCGATCGGCCGTGCAGGCGTCGGGTCATGTAAGAACTCTGAACTAAATCTCAGCACGCTGCTACGTTTGCAGACAATCCACCCTCCAGCCCATAAAAAACTTTGCCGCCAAAGTGCGGCACGCGACAAGTGACAGCGGGCGCTTTGAAGGCTGGCGTTTCGGTGCCTGGTCGGGCTATTATTGGCGCGCACCTGTCGTCCGTATTGAATTAAGAGACGGACGTTGTTTGACGGGGTATTTGTATTGGTAGCATCCAACAAGAGCCGGTAATTCGCAGCGACATCATTTCGATATATATACAGTCACATCAACACAGAAACGTTAAACACATGTCCACCAAAATGCCAACTTCCAGATCGGTCACCATAATCACCCTGTCAACCACTGGTGTAGAATTCTGCTATTGTTTTTAACCTTTAAAACTATTTCACCTGGGGTACATAATCTGCTCAGTTCCTAGAAGTGATATTCCTCTCTTCTGCCACCCTATCTAAGAGCCTATTGCCCGCCGGGAACTACTCAAGGCTATGTTAGTGGTCGGGACAAATCGACAACCGCCTGATAACGCTGGGCCGGGCACGCGCGCCACAGGGGGTCCATGCCCCCTAATTGCCAAAGACGCCAACTCGCGCCCACGTCGTTAATTAATTTAGCACGAAATTAGCGCGCGATTGCGATACGATCCAGTCGGAGAACATGGATTATATTTCACGATTAATTACGAGATAGCACTGGGAGGCAGACTTGTGCCAAAACTGTCCCTAACTTGCCAGGAATCCCACCGAACCACGTATCTCGCGATGTCACAACTGATCGATTATATGTAGAATTTATGGATAATCGGGCCGGATTGTTTCTTACCGACGGGGTTATCGCTGGGGAATTTATAGCGGTGTAGTATTATCCATACAACAAATCCGTAAATCAAGAGTAACAAATTGTATAGGAAACGAAGACAAAACAAAAGAAACACTCGTCTTGACAGACTCGAAATAGCTATAAACCTACAACAAAACTCGCAAGAGCCAACCATTAAGCAAATTAAGCAGACCACTATATTATGTAGCTACTCTCTAAACAAAACGTTCGCTGTGAAATAGGCAGGAATCACATGAAGCAGTTTCGATAAAAATCACAAATCTACTCATGTCTATCGCAATTTAAAACCAAGACAATTCGGTAATTTTACAGAAAATAAAGAGGAAACGCTACATGTACCACATGGAACAAATGGGTTCGCAGATTATGTAAAGTAAAACGGAAGAGAATGATGATGGGGGGAGGGGGTGGGGTAACACAGGACATTGAAATGAAGAAACACGTGACAATGAAAATAGTAGAGAGAATGGTTGAGGAGATATTGATAAAGAGACCGTGGAAACAGAAAACGGGGTCGAAGGAGAACAGGAAGACGAATTAAAATGGCGACACAGTGGTGGGTGTTAAGAGAGATTTCGAAAGGGCATGGATGAACAGCCGAGAGTGGGAAAAAGGCAGAGGCTCGCGGTAGATGAAGACGATTCAAAGAGAGGGCAGAACAAACATAGTGATGCAGAACATCGTTCGGCATTCACCCCACAAGGGATCGATCTAAGGGATCAGCGGGAAAAAGAACAACAACAACAATTCGGTAAATGTCAAATCCTGGCTGGAAGTCGATTGGAAGTTCAGTCATACGAAACACAACGGGTTGCCAACTTGTTATCTGGAGGCAAACTAAGGGTGTTGGCCTCGATGCGGTGTCTACAAGCACTGACCACAAGGGGTATTTGAAGTAGGCGTGACGGGGTGTCATTTGCACCCCATCAATCCTTTGATTGTCATTCGTCACGCTGATATAATCGGCGATATCTAGCGCCCGCATTAAATCCTGCGTACACAACTGATTTAACTTCCAGAAATAAGGGTTTACTTTCAGAGCAAAAAACCAACGCACTTTGAGGTCAATCTTCAGTGAGTTGAACTTTCCCACAATTAGATTATAGTGTCGAAATGTTTGAACTATTTCCGAACTAGTCATAGCTGTTGCTGTTAAACATCCTTAACGCGCGCTTGTGAATTTTCTTACGCACGCATGCATGGTGCATGGGCTTTGGTCTGGCGCTTATATGTGATGTATAAGTCCGCGACCTTATCAAGTTCACAGGCAACGCGAGTAAATTAGGCCGTTTTTCGGGCGAAGCACTGTCAACGGCAACCGTGCGCTTCCATCATACTTTAGAATGAGGTGAGAATTACGTCACACAATTTCCACAAACGCGTTAGAATACCAACAACTCGAGCCCACGCGTTTGCACTAGCCTGTAGTTTAGGCAGTAGGTTATTTCTAATAGGCCTATATTTTACCACCACACAGAACGGACGGATAGGGCTATAAGCTAGCTGCAATACAAGCCTCTATGGAAGTGCGATATAAGTTGAGTTTATATTATTATTAGTAGTAGTAGTATTGCTTCAAATGTGAACCTTATTGTTATGGCAAGGGAAGATGTGTGTTGCCTACTTGTGTTTATTTATTTATAAATTTGCACTATTTATGTAGGCATATTTATTCCTATGTTTTTATCATGACATAAATCACTTCTGACGTCATTTGGCACGCCGCGAACATTCCGCTGTTACGTAAATTTTGAAATCGGCAATGTCCCCTAATGGCAAAATTACAGAAACAGACGTCAGGATCAGTACAACCCCGCATGCCCCGGGCTTACAATTTATGTGGTTGCCAATTCCACAGTGGCCTCGTTCTGGTTGTCGTGACGTCACCAAGGTAACAGTCTTAACGCGTAAAACGCAAGCGATAATCGGTAGATGCGGGTAGTGCAGTTTTGAAACCATCGCGCAGTCGCCGACGTCAGTGTGACGTCACATAAACGCGCACCCACAATACCCCTCGCTACAGTCGAGCAGCTGCGACAACGAAGCGATACCAGCCTAGCAGGAATATGGATGGTCACTGCAGCTAATTGGAGCCGCTCAAAGAAGCGATAGTCGTATAAAGGTTTCTTAACGACGCCTGATTACACCAGCGCCCCGTATCCGCATCCGTGACGAATTTGGAGGTAATTATTGTTCGACATTATAAAGATATCCGACTAAGTTGATGTTTGGTCGCTGGCAACGGCGTGCTGTGATAGCTTGGACGTCGTTGCATCTCGTAACTGCGTGGACGGTCGTAACTGCGTCGTTTAGACGTTGAATCAACAAACAATCGAGCTAGTTCGGCTAATCGTAAAATGAACCCGAAAATATGTTTACACGGATGAAAAGACGGACAGTTATGTCGTTTGAAGGACACTTACTAAAGAAGTGGCCCATGAAAATGTGACCCGACTGGTTCAGGTTTGTTTTAGTTGCTCGTGACGGGTTTATATAGACCATATGTGGCTATATCTGGCGTATTTAGAAATGGATAATCCCTTTTATTACTTTTCTTAATTCGTTCCTATATAATATGTTGCGTCATTACATTGTAGCATTCAAAGAACACTAACGGCTTGTCCCCCCCACGATATCCTAAATACGCAACTGAGCTAGATACAAGGTGACCTGAGTACACTACCACCAGACGCACGCTCCTACTTGGCTACAACAACCCATCTACGGTGGCCGTACACAACACGCACCGTACGACATCACTGTGTGTCTATGTCCGTTCTTACGGATACACGGCCTACTACTTAATCGCTAATGTCCGTAGTGTCCGGTACGTCCGGAGTGTGGTAATCGCCGGTAAGTGAACTTCCGATTGGGTGCCCCTATGTCGAAGGTCAAACCCGGGGTGAAGACCTGTACCGGGGCGAACTTCCCGCGTCTGTTCCCTCACCCAGCTGTCCATTTCCTTCCGTTGAGGCAAGCGGGAAGCTCATGTCCCCAACCCCTTCCCTCGCCCCCCACCCCGTCCCACGCCCTATCAGTCGGGGTCCGGCTGCGCACGTTTTCCCAATCTCCGCACTGCGACTCTGCCTGATTTACCCCTCGGCCACACATGGCCCATATGTTACCCCACCGTCTCTTCACGCTCGGATTAGAATCGGCGCGAGTGCCTGCTGTTCAAAGACACGTGCCGGACATACTTTGAGATGCCAGTGGTAGGCCGGTTTTGTCGCCGCTTTCTTCGTGCTACGTGCTTGCAGACGTGCGCGATTGCGTGCGATCGGGTGTCGTTTTGCTCCTCTCTGGACACGTAGATCTACATGTACGAGTGCGCGCGTCTAGTCGTTCAGGGAAAAGAATCGTTATCTCTACAGGTAAATATTGTCTGTCAGCATAGCCTCGCGTTAACCTCAAAATTGCAAGTGTTAATTGACGAAATTATCAGCAAGAACGAAAATTGGACAGTACTATGCATGAGACGGAAGAGTTTTTAATCTGTCAATGCCAAAGGTGACAGAAATACTAAGTCGAATGTAGATAACGCATCTAACTTGACAGGTTGGTGGGTGATAAGAAATACTAACTGCATGGAACAAGCCTTGTAGATGATTGTATTACTTGAGGGGAAGAAGAAAGACCATGCGGTTGACTGTATTACTTGAGGGGAAGAAGAAAGACCATGCGGTGAACAGAAAGTCAGATCAGATCGCTATAGAAAGATAAAAACGAGTCAAGCACTTGGCACACGTGTAAAACGGAAAAAAAGAAGAACAAGAAGAAAAAGGGATCACGCAACCCACAACTCCGTAAACGACAAATCCATTCCCGCATTCACCAGCCTTACAAAGCGTGAATGGCGGGTAATCGTGTCACCACAACAGCCGTAAGTAATTGCTAACTGTAGCTGAAACAGTTTAGGCGGCACTGGCAGTTTGGGGCCTCAAACATCTGCGCTGTAACCGAACGCCATCTGCGCCAACAAAGAGACAAGGCGTTCTCGCGACGCGTGCCGTCAGATCGACACGATAACGGCGACGACACCGTCTTAGCGAGGCACGTGCCACTGTCTTGGGCGCAGCGCCGTGTACACAGACGAGAATCGAGGTCGCTCATCCGTCTGCTCACTTGTCAAGGCGAGTAAACGTCGCCGTCGCAGCGACAGATGCGGCGCGCGGGCCGTCTTTCATTCATGCGACGCGTGGCCTTTCATCGGCACATCTGTCGCCGCGCTAGTCGAGCAGAAGACGAACGCACGAACTGTCTTGGCCACCGTGCGCATGGAGGACTTCGTCCCTCGTTAGGCAGGGTCGGCGAATGGTGGGACCTTTACTAACTATGTTGAAGGTATACTGCCCGCCAAATTGTGTTTATTACGACTGTAACAACGTTCGCAATTTGGATGGTACGACCCCGGTGCATGTTCTAATAGTAAACAAAACACCCAGTTTCAAAACAAGTTTTATTGGCAATACGGCCGAGTCGGGCTGAGATAACTGCAACACTATTTTAATGTTCAACGGTGTCTCATTTTCCAACGTCCAATATAGCAGATTTGCTGTTGCAAATTACGACACTCGCTAATTCCGGGTGGTGGAACTGACTGGCTCCCACCAATAACAGTTGTCAACGCCTGTGAATATTTCCTTGATTGAAATCACGATTCAATATAATATTATATATAACAAGTAATCGACGCATATCGATACAGTGCATCAAAGTAATATGTGGATTATTATCAGGGGTGCATATGGTTTTGACATTTTGGGGGTGACGTTGTTGTTGTTGTAGTCTATTATGATACTTTAATTGATCTCGCATTATTTTAATACAAGCAAAGCAAGTTTTATATACATATCGGGAGCAGGTAACAAACGTAAACAAACACTGCGGCTAATCTGAGGCGTACACGTCAATACATCAGCGTCTGCTCGTGCGATTCCGATTACAATCCACGAATACGCATCCCGCTTCTCACCCCAACAACGAACCCTCTTGGCCTATTTACAACGGGTACACTGTTTCATCTCCTCCCACCCCGTTTCACCGCATCCCGTATTTTGTTCCCTTCCCTCTATCCGCCCTCTCCCGGGCTCAACCCTCTTACCTTCTCCACGTCGTATTTCCCTCTTGTGCTTCCAACTAACAACCTCCTTCAACGCCTCTACCTCCGTCAACATCCGTCTTTCCCGGCGCCCCGAAAAACATCAGAGCAACGTCTCACTCGGCGACCGCCAGTAGCCGCATCAACACCGTTAATCAAGTAAATTAGTTCACGATTCATTAGCTCCACGCCCCGCTGACGGAAACCGTACGACCGCAATAGCGCAGTAATTTGTCCCGAACTACTTCCGAGCGGCCCGAACGAATAAATCAACGCTAATGAAATTTCCGTCAAATATACACCCATAAACACATCACGTCCGAGGCGATGACGTCGGGACTGCCGGGGGGATTAAATCAATTCCAGCATTCGCGTAAAGCCGACCTGATCGGAATAAATGTCGACGTTTATAAATATTTTTGAGAAGCATGACTGCCTAAACGCGGATTTACGTAAGTCGCTGTAGTAGGCGAGTATAGGGGAGATCGGGGTTAGCTGAGGCGGGTGGAGTGAAACAACACAAGGGACGTCCTCCTGGGTTTTAGTTTCCTTCTCCTAAACTGTCACTGCTCTAGTTTCATTAGTCTCTAATCCATTCTCGTGATTCACATATACAGTAGAAATTAGCTTTACGGTCAACTCAGTAATACAGCCACCTTGCAATTAAGGTATTTTTGTAACAGTAAAGTATAGGAAATTAATCCCACTAATACGGTCAACTCTTTATTCGGGTCACTTTTGCCAATGCCGAGGGTGACCTTAATAGCGAGGTTCCACTGTACACCCTCCCGATCGTGCTAATAACCTATCTTCATAGTCTTCTATCTCAGTTGTCGTCTTTCCCTTCTTCTACCCTCAATTCTGAAGGCTTCAGAATTGAGGGTAGATCCAAGGCATCCGTTCTCTTTGTTAACTGTTCCCCTTCTATTCGTTGCCCGTCTCCAGCCCGTTGACCGACTCCTCGTCAACATTGGTTTGAGTTAATGTTAACGAATGCAACATTGTATAACTGATGGTGTATCCTGGTGTTTTGTTCTGTGTAGTCTTGCAAAGTTACAATTGCACGTTCTTCCTATATATATTTATTAGCGAAAACACACACACACACACACACACACACACACACACACACACACACACACACACACACACACACACACACACACACACACACACACACACACACACACACACACACACACACACACACACACACACACACACACACACACACACACACACACACACACACACACACACACACACACACACACACACACACACACACACACACACACACACACACACACACACACACACACACACACACAGTGGCACTGTGACCTGAACATCGCTATAGACGGACACGGGCTACGTTGCGACAACTCGTGCGTTATCGACGAGATTGCCGTGTGAACCAGTCGACCTCAAGCGCCGAGTGAGCGACATTTGTCCAACGTGACATGAACTTAGACCGCGACCTCGTCAACACGTTGCGACGAGTTGTAGAACTCGGCGACTGGCCGGATCGACCCATTGAGAAACAGAACCGCGTATGTAGTCCCAAAAAGATAGGCGAATTTGGATACAAGCAAGGCAACATATGTAACACGTTTAATGCGAAAGCGGGTTTCGACACCCGGGTTTGGGCCATGGTATGTCATGTGCCGAACATATGAGGCTGTCGTGGTGCTGGGTACGATGACGGAAACGACCGCGCGACCGTACGGACATTAATCACACGGCGAGCGTCGCTTTCGGTCACGACCAATTAGCAAAGGGTCGGTAATCAGGCGGTACTTTCATCCGACCGAGACCCAATTGATGCCGGGTTTTATAACAGTTTAATGTGCCCGCTTCGTGTGGGTCGAAACTCAACGCCTCGCAGCTACGAATGGGATTCAGGCACACAGTTGCCTATGAGAGTAGGAATCATGTATCAATTAAAGTTTATTCAACAACAACAACAACAACAACAACATAATACATGCACAGTATAGCGTGCTGCTGCTGCTGCTGCTGCTGCTGCTGCTGCTGCTGAAAGGACATAGCTGAAGTCATAGACTTATGTGTTGCTGTGCCCTTCTCTAAGTAAAAAAACCCGAATTAATGCAACACGAATTAGAAATACATTACAGAATAATATTCACAACTAATATATAAACTTGTTGCTATACGGTTTGTGTTATTAATACATGGGTTTAACTAAACATCATTTTCAATTAACAATTCACTAATATGTAGAAAGTAACAACTTCAGTTTTTTTTAAATTGTGTTAAACTTGGAAGCTGAGTCAATTTATTTGGTAAATTGTTCCACGTTTTTATACCCTAGACGGTGAGTGACAGCAGTCGGAGGGTGGTGTTTGTCTTTTTAACATAGAACAGTTTGCTTTGTCTGGCATCATTCATGTGTACAAATTGGTTCAAATATTGCTAGACACGACCGTTTAAAGAGTGGTTGTTTTTACTTTATAATCAGTTTTGTATTTAACTAAATCATGAAATTTAAGCAATATGACATACATGGTTCAACAAGTGAATTATATAATGTGTGTAATGCTTTAACAATCAAGAATAATTTGTTGGCTCGGAACCACAGGTCTAGTTTTTTTTAGTTCGTTGTTAACAACAGTGCTTACGTCATCTGTGTTATTAACGGAATAACATTTTTATATCATCAGCAAACAGCATAATATCAAGCAATTTTGAGACTTCACGCTATACATCATAACGTTATGTAAAACTATCACGACCGTACTGGAATGCACTTTAGTGCAGAAGTCAAATGCTAAATCATTAATGTGTTATGCGTATAGTATACCATTGATAATATGGCCGGCACGAAGTAGGTTTATGAATCGCCGAACGCGTGATCAGTTTCGCCGTTCCTCGCGGTTCAAGGGAGCTCATCAATGGGCAATTAAGTCGCGCGGGTCGGCGGTTCAAAGCGGGTGTTAAATATTCATCGCCAACGACGAAATCAGCAGTCAATGTTACAGCTTTTTTCCAGATTCAATTCCGTATGTTGATGCGGCAATATCGCCTTCGGGGATCGGTTGAAAGCGTCCGGGAGTCTGTCGGAATGCAGCAACGGATATTGGCAGATTTCCACCTTTTTTGGAGAGACTAGCCTGTTGACTTGCCTGAGAACGGATGTTTCTCCATCGCACTTGTTGACAACACGGAGTGCCCTCTGGCCATGGACCCCGCATATTTACCCAGTTATCATATTTTGCAATCGTTCACACTGCGTGGGATTCACCTTTTCAGAGCATAGTCTAAGAGTGTAAACAGTGTAGGATGTTAAATACACTCTGGTAGAAAAACGGAAACACCAAAAGCGGTCGAAACATCAAATAATATAAACAACGCAGTTGACTGAACAATAATAACTGTAGAGCATACACATTCATATTTATGTTTGTATAAGTTTACGTTATACTGTTTGCAAATATCGCAATTAGTATTTATTTTTTGATAAATTTAGATAGGTGTTTTGTTTATAAAGAAAACTATATTAATATAATTACTTGCTGATATACACATACATATAGAACTCTGTTATACTTTCGTTGTAGCGACCACGAGAGTGCTGGTGTTGGGATGTAAACGCACTCGATGAATCTCGCTTCCTGACTAAACATGGTCTCCTGGCATGCGAGGTCCGGAAACGGGAACATTTCCCGCTGTCGAGATCATTCAAGTGAATACACGCAAAGATGGGTTAATTGCTAATCAATGATGTGATTGGTCTGACCACGGCCCACAATACGGACAGGACGGACGATACGGGGATGCACCTACTCGACTCGTGATGAATAAGTAAACACGGCACCGCCCCCGTATTGCCAGTACTCGACACGCGGGCGGAGGCTGCTACGGCCCGGAGGCGCTGGACGCAGTGCCGCCGTCCGCGGTCACTGCCCAAGGTCCACGTGTGACGCAGCGACGCGTGACGGGTCCTCGAAGGAGGTCCACGTATCAGGCAGCCGAGGGAGACAAGGTGGCCGGAAGAGTAGGAAAAGGGAGACAGGGGAGATAAGGCGACAGGAAGGGAACGAGAAAAAAAAATTACATAGGAGGAGAGAGAGGGGAACATGTAGACAGAGGGGGTGGGAGCGAGAGAGAGAGAGAGAGAGAGAGAGAGAGAGAGAGAGAGAGAGAGAGGGAGAGGGAGAGGGAGAGGGAGATGGAGAGGGAGGGAGAGAGGGAGAGAGGGAGAGAGGGAGAGAGAGGGAGAGGGAGAGAGAGAGAGAGAGAGAGAGAGAGAGAGAGAGAGAGAGAGAGAGAGAGAGAGAGAGGGGGAGGAAGGGAACGAGGCCACTAGCCCCCGTGTCTCTAGGCCCCGCCACAGTAGCCCCCCCCCCCCCCCGAGGTGTGAGAAATGAGTGCCAGTAGCCCCCCAGTCAGTATACTATTGGTTTAACACTCCCTCTTTCTAGATATTTCTAATTGTAGGGGGAGTTAGTCATTTGATGTCCCATACAACTTACACACATCAATTCTGTGGTGTTGAAAGCTCACTGTCCTAAGAATTAACGTCAATTCTCTACATAACGTTTGCTGTTTTGAACAGTTATACCTATCACAAATCGAAAGCATTGACAAACGGCATGAAGAGTTCACATGAAGTATGAGGAACAGTGTGAAGTGTGAGGCATTTCTGGTGGTCAGCGATGATGGAACTATGGTGAAAGCTGAAGATAGCCACAATAACCAACCCAACCCTGGTGACGTACAAGCAAGACAGTTGAGGGGAAACATGAGGAAGCCAGCCAGAGATGAAGCGACTTCAATGCAGGCGATTTTCGACTAGGAAATGATGAAACTGCTTCAACAATGTTCTACTGCGACAGCATCACCAGCTGGGACAGCATCTGCTCTACCTCAAGACCAGCGTGTCAAGTCATCCATGTACCGTGAACGGAGGAAACCTCTCCCCAATGCCATCTACAAGGAGTGACGACATTGATATGGACGGCGAGGATGGTGATGGAGTCAACAAGATAATAGTGTTCGCATCTGACACGTCACATGAATGGCACATTTGCAACAGCACCAAGGCTGTTTTTACCAAATTGTCACCCTGCATACGTTCGTCCTTGGAGTGATGCTAGCACATGTGTTTGGTCTCCTCCCCATCAAAGAAGGGAACACCCACATTCGTTCCCTCAGCTTCGTGAAGGAAAAGTCTGATCACTCGGCTTCACCACCAGTACAACGTATCGTGCAGGACTTCGAAAAATGTCTGATGAATGCCTGCCTACACGTGTTTCCCGGTGTGATTGTTAAGGGTTGGTACTTCTCCTACGCCCAACGTCTGTGGAGGAGACTTCAAAGAAAGAAGGAGGAAAGGCGGGAGGCTGACGGGAATGAGGAGGATTAGTGGTGGCGAGAGTCAGACATGCAGATAAACAGAAAGAAGACAGTTGTCAATCTCGTCATTATAGGCCTACGCACATTGGAATAATACATATTCTATTTGGGTTGACTAACTAATCAAAACATTAACTTAGATTACGCCCTGGATATAATGTTACATGGCTACCATACACTGCTACACTAAACCAGACATCTACAAATCAAGACCGAATATCGTAGCAGGGCTTGTCATAAACCATAACAGTCACGCCACAATTCCTAGCGATCAACCTTGAGCTGTAAGCCGACTGTGATGTTCGCTTTCGCCTGTCGCCCCCTGCCGCTCTGTACCGAGCGGCGACAGACGCACGCGCACGTGCCCGCGTCGTCAATTTAGTCACTGTTGCCATGGCAGCGCGAGCGCGTCGCCACGGCAACACGCGCCACCGCCGTCGCTGATTTCACGCGCCGCTAGAGCGTGGCCGGCCCCGGAAGCGGCGACGCGCGCCTGCGTGAAGTCAATTTCACACCGGTGATGACCCGCCACGCTACACTGTTGCATCTCGCCGCCGACGCGTGATTCACGTACGCACGGAAATTCGATGTGAAGTCCACCAAAAGGGGACCTAATTCGTCCCATATTAGACATCTGCGGATTTCGGTTCCGCTGTCCTCATAGAGTAATGGTCCCGTGTTTGATGATGACTCCTTGCAGGGTGAAATGACTAACTACGGCGTGCGTCCTACCAACATCACAAGACCCGTGGGCGACGGCAAAGTGCCAGTTGGCCTACCTACGTTAATGTCACATGACGCTGTTTGTGTTCTTAGTGCTATATCCACAACTTCGCAAACTGGGTTCACTGCACTTAATTATTAATCTCGCTGGTCGAAGAAATCATGACAAAACGTCCAAATCCTACGAGGCCTTTTAGAAAATAGTTCACAATTGCACGATAGGCGGCGCCACTGTTTTGTTGTTGTTTGCTACTAGACGCAGAGAAGATCATTACGCCAACTATAGCCGGCTGTTAATAGTGGGCCTATCTACTAAAGCGAAGTACAAAGGGCATCTATTTAAACGTACTCACTAAAACGGTGGATGTATGTAACTGCTGTAGCCGCCACATTTCACACTGAGTTTGTTTGAATCACATTTAATGAAACCCTCCTTCCAAGCTCCTCAGAATCTGACACAATAGGGTAAGTAAGGTAATATGTCCACCCACGCGATAATAGGATCAACTTGCAAACATAATATTTTACTTGACTCTCTTAGATCATTAACCTTAGCCATAACCCTAACAATATCCCTACAGTAACCTTAAGGTTAAACGTTTAGGCCAGTTAAGAAAAAAGGCTGCCAAACTCTAACTCTATAGCACACCCTAACCATAGCCCACTGCTTATTCTTTAGACCAGCTAATTAAGATATTGCCATACCTTAACTATATAGCTAGCCCTAGCAGTTTACGGAAAGAAGGCCGAGCTATAACTTAACTTGATATAAAATTGGCTAATTTTACGAACCCAGATTTTGTAACAACGACGACGGGTGATAGAAAGAACCAGGGCGTTGGATGCTGGCCCGTTCTCTAAATTCACCAGTTTCTTGGATAAGTAAGCTACGAGCCCCTCAAACGAATACGTCACAGTCGCGTTTGCTTACCTAACAGTCGCGTTTGCTTACCTACAATCCGCACGTCAGTCACTCTTTCGCCACGTCCAAAATATCCTATTTGATTGGCGAACATTCATCATCACGACGAGATAAACCGAGAGAACACAACGCGTCGTGACAACACCGTGCAACAAGTCTTATCGGCTCCTCTCCTCCAAGTCGCCTCCCGACAGCGCGGCCACTGGACGCCAGCCAAAGTCATCACATGCAGTGTTGACAATTCTGGGCCCGCTTTTTCAAACGGATCGCGGCAAAAAGCACGCAGACGGCACGCCGTTTCAATCGTTCTGACGACGTTTTTACGTCGAAGGGGACGGCGGCTTCGTGATTCTGGCGATAACCTCGCAACGCAAGACAGTGCGGGCGACGGTACCTCCGCAGGGGAATGTTTGTCGCCGCGTTCGTGGGAACGCGATTCGGCGACGATTCACACGCGGCAGAAAATAATTCTGACATCATGTATGCGCGCGACATGCGCGTACGGGCGCGTCGGGGCGTACCGGAAGTGGCGGGGCGACACCCCATCGATGGGGGTCGCCTCAATATTGCCCCAGTCACTCGGAGGAAAACCATTCCGAAGACAATCGACGTCGGATGAGAGCGGGGCGACACTAATTTATTATTCGTGATTGATGAGTAAAATGCATGTGATTTTTTTATTGTACCCCTTTATGGAGTGTACACACAAAAAAACGAACATGGAAATTGGCATGTTTGAAGACTACACCATCTAAATGTTGAAGTTGTCGGTGGGCATATAGCGAGATAGTATCAGTACAGATACGACCCCATGTAACTAGATAACATAATAATTATGCCCTTAATCTATAGCTTAACACAATTATCGACAGAGAAGAATATTGAGACTTCGTGGACAAAATTAGTTTAATAGTGGCAGGAAATATATCATGTACTCCGCAATTAGGCAGAAAAACTGTTACCTTCAACAAAGGACGGAATAGCGTAACTTGTATCAGAATAGCACGGGGGTAATAAACACGAACCCGGCCCTATAGGATGAACTGAAAACAAGCGAGATCTTCCCATTGAGAAAACATTATCTGCAAAACCGGGTCGAAGTCCTACATGCAGTATCGCCTTGCGACGTTTCTCGGACAACGTCTAATGTTTGCGAGCACGTCAGCGGACGACTGGAAGCTACCATCGCTACCGTGTACCCGCCTAATGTGCAAAGTTAATAGTTATGATAAAATGTGGCAATGTTAGACGTGCAACATTACTAAAGCTATCTATCGCTTTCGCGATTCCTGTCCCCGCAATGCGATGCTGTTTTTTTATTAACTTCGATCTGAAGATCTATAGTACGCCACCGCCCGGTTCATCAACGTCTCGAGGGTAAATAGACAGACAATGATCGTCTAAACAGCTCGCGATAATAAACCGACCCTGTGATCCGCGTGAAAAAAACCGCCATAAAAATAATGTTTACTGCATCCAAATTCCGCTGTCGTGCCAAGTCGAACGCGATTGCCATCAGGCCGAAGTGTAGGCGACACTTCGAAATAGAAATGAGTCGCTGCATCGACAAATGAGTGGCCAAAGAATATACTGGGCCTATATCGGACGCGTGCAACGACGGTAGGCCACGTCCAGCAGTAAGCGGCCATTTTGGCAATTCTAGCCCGCAGTGTTTGCGGTATTGTTTTGCAGTCGAATCTTTGCAAGGACTTTAGGGTATACAGTTTAACTCCGGTTTACTGACGCTACAGCACTGTGACATCATGCTTCAATGGTCCACACATAGACCGAAACGACATTAAGACGTCCGCCAGACTAATTTAAGTCGCAGAAACAGTGCATCATCATGCCGAAACGCAAGCGAGTTGTGAGAAAGTTTACGTTTTCTCACCGCGCTGGCATATGAAGTAAAACTAATTAATACTGTGTGCGATGGACCGCTTATTTGGCATAGGCGTATGCGTGCTTCTTCACATTTCCTTTATAGACGATTTAATACGCCCGCGTGTAATCATTTACGTGTAACATGGATCGTCGCAATCAATTCATGTCAGAAATATCACCAGAGGAAGCAGTATATTTCAACCAAGGCATGATTCCTTCCTTTCAGAGACATTTGGCTTCGAGTTCGTCCCTCAGAAATCTGAGATGGCGAAGCCGTTGAAACAAGTTTAGACTTGCAAGAGCATAAATCTGCAACGTGACATTCCCAGCTTCGGCCATGCCACGCTTGGCCCGTCCGTATCTGATATCCGAGAGGGGGCCACGCGCTTCATCTTTACGCGGACGATGATTTCGTGAGACTCCGCGACGGGAGCAGGCATTAATCACCGTTAGGCAATGACAACGACAGGATGTGCTGTACGATACGAAACGAATGAAAACCACTCCACTTGACACGATTAGATTAGACAAATATTAGAATACGCACTAGACATGACACTAGAGTTGCACTGCTTCGTTTTCGCGTGATCGTGTCAGTTATTGAATCTGCATATCGCGATCAAATTATGCGTATTTCCACCAGGAGGAGCTCTTCTCTGATGCGCAAATACGAACAAGTTAGGGTAAAAGGTTTATCTAAAACACGATTTAACGATGAATAAAAATAGGCCCTACTTTAATTTCACAGTTTCTCGACATGGACCTTACGATTAAGACCGCTTTAGTGTAAATAAAGACTGTCAAATAAACATTCACTAGGAAAACTAGTAAAGAGAGCAGAGGCGTAAAACACCAAGGACGCAGGAAAACGGGAAGACGACAGCAGAGACGGGAGGACTGCGTGAGGATACGAGAAGATCGTCGGAGGAGGAAAGATGGAGAGAGGGGAGAAGGAGGAGAGAGAGGAGGAAACACTGGAGAGAACGAACAGAACGGGCGGTACCAGACTCTAACCTACGCAGACCAGCATCAAGAAAATAGGAGGAAGAACCAAAAATAATTCCTACCACAGCAGCGAGGCTTAATATTTAAACATGATTTCATTTTAGTATTTGGACATAATTTAACAAATCCTGAACTACCTATTAATAAGCTAAAGGCTGATGTGTTTGTACAGACCCGTTAAATTGGTGTTTTAGCCCGGAGCCGTATGTATAACTTATTTTATCTTAGTAATTGTGTATAATGGCGTACGATCGCCATAAAAATGGTGGAGAGTCATACTTTTATATCCAGTAACACCAGTGGAATTAGTATGACATTAGTCTAGGATTCATGAATGATTATTATGGTTCACATTCATGTCGACTGCATTAACCTTCCTGGTGTTATGGCCATAAAGAAAACATTTAGAACCTACGCACATCGATTTTGATCTACACATGCCTAATTAAGTTAATGAAGCACCTCACCGATAATAAATTGACAGTATTCAGCGACAGCCAAACTGGCGACGTCTGGCGGCTCGTGAGCGAACAACAAAGCAACGAGATGAAAGCGCCGACTGCGTGATTGGAGGCGAAATATTAAAGGCAGTCGCGTAATTGAATAATTATCACAGACGAAGACGCCGCGTATGACACCGAAGGGTCTGGTCGTACGCCAGTGTATCCCCGCGGCGGTCGCCCTTGCCTCGGCAGCGATGTCGCCGACCGAGTGCGCGCGGCGTACAGAGAGACCGCGGTCCCACATGAGAGCGCACTGACCGGGTTCTTGGTCCATTCACCTGCGGCCAGACGGACAGGTCTTTGATGGTCACAGACGGACCTGCGGCTCCATTAGCTGTACTAATATCGTCTGTTTGATCAATGACACGCCGTCACACAATGGCGAACGTTTAGTTGTGTAGATTCGATTAAGATAGGCACACACGTCTGAATTGTGGTTTGCGTGTATGGTCTATATTATTGCTGAAACGGGCAAATTTCTCTTAGTGGGCGCTCTAAAAATATCACCGAAAGTCTGGTTTTCGTACAGTTACACGAGCATTAATAAATATTCCAATTGTTCTCATATTTACAAAGTGTTCTTGGTATATGAACTGATATCATATTTACGAGTTCTTCTGGAAAAATATGTGATGGTTGTTTCCTGACAAACCTCTGGGAATTACAAACATGATTACTTAATTTTCTCCCAGTGTACAGGACACTGCCACTAAATCGCTAGTCATATGTATTATTCTTACTTTAAAATGGAAAGTGGCAAGTGCAATTTTACATTTTAAACACTATTTGTGAAACCTAAATGTGATAAGCAATGTGATAGATGTTTCTCGGTCGTTTATGTCGAAAGGTTAATGTGGACGTTTCCCACGGGTGAAGCATATGTTACACTACATTGTGTGTGTGTTTTGTGTTGCATGTGTTATGCAACACCTGGGTAATGAAGGGCGGTGAAAAGTGCGTAGCTATTTATAATAGTGCATACAAACTCACGACAGAACTGCGCAATATATGTATTTTTTTTTTATTGCACCGCGACATTGTAGCCTACTGAGATCAATTTGGCTGGAGGAGCGTTGTCTTTCATCTATGCAATATTATGCATAAATTTCCCGACGTCTAGCCCGGGGGGACTCAAGTGAAGTAAGCGTGAAACACACCCAGACATATTGGCAGGCAGGACTGCAGGCATTGCAGTGTTATTGATAAAACGAGTTATTTAACGCCCATTTTAATAAATGTTTGCGGCCATTTTTGCTGGTTAAAATACAGACTATTTCTGCAAGATACCATAAATTGTTGTTTGATATATTTGTTGGTGTACATACATATATTTGAATTGTGCATAATAAGCAGGCCCGTAGCATGGCTGATTTTTCTGATGCACTTTTTAGTTCTCTCCAAACACCTCCAACTGAACAGAACTCTTGTCTCAGCTGGGGTGCGTGTGCGCATAAACCCATCGCATCTCCAGTCTATAATTTTGATCAGGTTATTATAGATGCAATGTTTACTAGACTGCATACGCCAATACGACTTTCAGCTATCGTAGACTTCCAGATAGCAATTTAAATGACCAGCAATATTAGTTACCACACTAGTCACCCGGAGGCGCCACTATATTGTAAACTTTTAAACACCTGCATATTAGTTTGCGACTCAAAATAAAACCATGCAATAATTATGGTAAATGTATTATATAAAAGAGAATTTATCTACGATTATTATTTGTAATTGCACTTCGTGTGACATAATGGGAAGTTAAAATGTGCTGTCCGCAAGAGGGCGCCTCTAATTATGCAAGTTACGCGCATATCTACAACTAAGCGAATCCGATTGCTATACAAAAACAATAACAGCATCACATTTTATAAAATAATTACACAAATTATTTGCTTTTGTTTAAATTGAAGCAGTATTGAACGACGTTCTGTTCAAGACACTATGTGAAGCAGTTTCACGTTGATAAATATATTTGACGCGTTGATCAAATACGCTGATCAGAATCCGAACATCTGGATTCCTCTTTGTTACGTTTTTCTTAGTTCGTCGTATTTAGTAGTAGTGTACGTTGCAGTTAACTTATATCGACGACCTTCCCGGTGCTTCCCTCACTGCGTCCACTTGCTCATCATAAACCTCTCGCCATTCCGTGAATATGTAGCGTGCCCAAACATTCTTGTAGGAGCAGTCGCGACTTTGACGCCTCTTTTGTCGGCAAACGAGCTCAAAAACCCGAGGCATACCGGGGCGGTCTGGCCCCGCGGGATTAACGGGCCTCCACGCGATACGACTGTCATTTCTAATTTGTTTCTCTGCGTTGTGGCGCAGAATATCGGTGTTGTGTGTCTTTAGTAGTTTGCACCGGCGGTAGGCAAGCGCTCACTTGCTGTTCAGAACTCTTCGTAACTGTTCGCAGTTGCTCGTAACGTTCGTAATTGTTCGTAACTGTTCATGGCTGTTTGTAACTGTCCATAATTATTTATACCTGTTTTCAACGATGGTGTCCTAACAATGTTTTTTCCAACTTAGATCTACTTGATTGTCTGTTAGATGTCACTTGTAGGGAATTGGTAGGAATGCAGGCTACGTAGGGTAAACAGCGCGGATGCTTCTATTAGCCTACACAGCCATATATAATTATGTGTTGTCCCTTGTCGTTCTGAATACCATTATTTTTTATATTTAGCCTACTTTTTAATTGTGTATGGACATTTCAGTGTTATAACATTACGCCAGTCTTGCCTACATTGGTGCGCCGTCATCGTAACTGGGTCTCACTATAGGCCTACCTGTAGTCTACGTTACGTAGCCATCTTTATTACCGACAAGAGTCAGTGCGCAGGCTCTCAGTGTTCCAGCTGGTCGGCTCTAATTATCCGCACGTTTATCCTTATCCTCTTTATCAAAGACTGTTTATTTGAACTCGGTCCGCTTTATCGCCGACTGGGGGCGCGGCGTTCGTCTCCAATTATACCCGGCGTCTCTTTGTTTGTGTAGCCACCGGGGGCGGTACGCAATCTCGTATACCAGTGTGTCTTATCGCCACTAGCCACTCTCTGGCTGCGTGCTGGTCGGTTCTTTGCTGGGGAAGGATTTAGAAAGAATAGGCGTTAAAAATAACGGCATAGTTCTTCTGCACAGGGAAATCCCGTTACGGCCAGTGTAGTACATTTCGTATAGGGTCAACGCAATATGTTTCTGGTTTCTGAAAGAGCCTATCTATACGTGCAGGGTCTACAGCAGTGGTAACCGATGCCCATATTAAAATAACTAATTCATGTTATAATGTTATTTGGACAA
Source organism: Escarpia spicata (assembly GCA_963995525.1). Lineage (NCBI taxonomy): Eukaryota > Metazoa > Annelida > Polychaeta > Sabellida > Siboglinidae > Escarpia > Escarpia spicata. Next base: position 41,571,355 of record OZ023211.1, on the reverse strand, counting down.
TATTTAGGCCTATGGGTGCTACCATAGGCAATGCAAAACGATTGCCTATTAGGCCTACCGTAACATCGTGAATATAGTCCACATATATATATATATATATATATATATATGTATATGTATATATATATATATATATATATATATATATCATTATGCTCAAGACATTAGTTACAATAACATTATATTCAGACCCATAGGCCTGTCTAGGCCCAGGGGGACCTGGTATACACGTGCCCCGAGACCATAGGAATTTGGCGTGCCCGAAGACGTTTTATAATGGGCCGACATAACCGTGCCTCCTTACACCCTTTGACATGTGCCCCCGTTTTCAGGTTACAAAAAGCGTAAGTTATGCCGACGAAAATTATTCAATTGCACCCATCTTCCGATGACACCAATCGACCCGCCGAGACAGAGGAGAGAAGCCAGAGGCAGCGGAATATTTTCGACACCAATGTGGTTCAGCCGTGAGTGGAGGTTTGTATGCCCCCTAAAAAAAAACTACCCTCTCTGGACACGCCCGCCGAAACCCGGGCCTAGATTCATTAGACCTACGTCACGACATAAACAGTGTATAATAGGCCCCTATAAGTAATACCATCACGTTGATCATATCGAGTGTCAGTCGTTTCTAAATTACTAGGACTCTCCATTGGCATTGCCATGGCATTGGTAACAGTGATCAGGCATGCACAGTTCAGATGCGCATAAAAATAGGCATTGGATTGGTTGCGGCGGTTCTAAACTAGCAACGAGGTAGTTGACGCACCTGAGCCGACGTCACAACAAGACACGTGACGGCATAATTACAACCGTCGGGTGGATTACGAGTGTTTATCAAGTACGCGTCTAACCAGACTGAGTTGTAGACCCAAAACGGTGGACAAGTTAATTTGTAAAATAGATTACCGGTGTCACGTGAAACATTTACCGCTTAAAATATGTATCTGTGTACTGGTTATAAATAAAATACGACTCTCATGAAACATTTCTTACATCGACTACATATAATACCAATCAGTGTGACCAGTTTACATCCGGGTGTCCAATATTATGACGTAGGGCTTACGACGATCGTGAAAATGTAGTCATCCGCGAAATGGCAAATAACCCGCTGATTGATGATGCGTATTATAATTCACCTGTATAACAATGCAGCTGTGAGAAAAATGAACTATTTGTGCATTGTTGCATGTATAGACCCCTATATACTGTACACATGTAAATCAAATGCAACTCCAATCAGGAATAATAACCAGTGGATATGACATGCAGTCTTCCCTATACACTAGACGAGCTCGCTTGCGACGTGGTCCAGTTGTAGCACGAAGTTATCATTTTGCGTCGTGAATTATATGGAGACATTTAAACGTTATTTTATCTACATGTACTGACCAGAACCTCTGAGCAGACATAGTCAATGGACAGTTGAATTTATAATATAACTTGTATGCCAGTTGGGTATATATATTACCTGGGTACACGTGTAGTACCTGGATATAGACAGAAGTTGTGTGAATTGATATAAGTGTGCGAACAGATAACTTTCGCACAGTAGGCCTTATACCAGCGTGACGGAACGCATGCTTGAGTCAGGTTGGTGTTGGAATGATCTCCATCGGCGTGATATGCAAACGTTTAAGCGGACATAGGTCCGGGATGCCACTTTATGCGAGCGTATCTTGACATCAGTTCCAACGAGTTGCACTGCTTGGAACAACGATGGATTGGACCACCCGAGAGGCTTATCTAACTACCTAATCGTACATCAAATCGACAACCATAAATCCGACTTAGCGCCAAGAAAAGGTACTGCACAGCCGTTGGTCATTGTTGACATGCAAGTGGTCAGTCCGCCGTGCAACAGCTGGCGACTATGTCCACAGCTGGACCACGTAACGGCCGTCCAGCTGACAAACAAACGGACACACTTGATTGATTCGTCTGGCAACAGCTTGGACGAAAAACACAGCGAACAGCAAGTTCTTGGCTGAGGAAACATCTCTCGGCGCCTCTTCTCTTTACATAAGAGTACCCATGTGCCTTCGCGGTTTTCTTTTGCAAAAATTGATGACTTCTCGACATAAAACCTGCTGATCAAAAATGGGTAGAAACGTAAAACCATTAATCAACACTTTCACAAGAAATGCATCGGTAAACGTCGGCCATTAAGAGTTAAATACGTCATTGAAGTGCCTGGGGAGCTTTGAAATGTTGATACGCGTGCAGATGGTATACGTAGGTCGAACAGCGAGAGAAGCAATAAAAGAGTGAACGAGTGCTTGGCGTTAGAATGAAGATTAATAGCAGTCTCGTAACTGAAGACAGAACAAGAAAAACGACCAAAGGAAAGAGAACCGATCGTACAAAATAAACCCTAGGGAGGCGAGAGATGAAAAGGAAAGGGAAGCAGAAACGGGAGACTGAGGCGCGGACGCAGCGTCTGGTCGAACACTCAACGCGAGGCTCGTTTCTTTTCAAAGCAAACTGAAGGGGTGTCTCTAGATTATCATCGGATTCACAAAGCGGAGACTGACTTGCAAAATAACGAATAATAGAGTATGTGGTGGTAGTAGTGGTGGCGGTGGTATAGAGATGGTAGTATCAGTACTATTACTACTATTGTTACTATATATATATATATATATATATGTATATATATATATGTATATATATATATATATATATATATATATATATATATATATATATATATATATATATATATATATATATATATATACACACACACCTGTATATACATATACATGCTAACAGCATAATCATATGCAGTGCGTATAGTGTAGTATTTTCGACGACATCGCGACTCCTGCACGCAGTCGAACGGCGCCGAATCGCTGGGCTATTTTCTTTTATGGCTGCGCTGAACGTTATCGAGAGTGACAGAACAGAGTTCTCGAACTGGCGCCGACAATCAGGACTGATTCGTTTACACCAATTTCTTCGTGTCGAATGCCCGCATGCTTCGGGCCTTTGGCAGCGGCGCTGAGAACCGGCAAAAAGCGGATGAGTGGAACAAGGTAGTGAAAACGGTCAACAGATTTACGACTACAAGTTGCACTATACAGATATATTTGACGCCAACTCGTATTATGCAGCGTAGGTGCAAAGAAAAACACCGAACGTTTTGACCCTGGGATTCCGAATGACGTCACTGCGAGCGCACGTCAGGTGTTCTCAGAAATGGCGTTTGGTTTTGTTTTATCGTGCGACGTTTGCAAAGGAACACGGCGGTCGTAATGTGTGACAGACTGGACATACAAATAATGCCGCTTTTGAAATAATTGACAAAATCAAGAACATCCAGTGACATCAGTAGTATAAAACATGTTGCCAAAATATTTCATTGCTATTGTTCATAAAAAAACTGCTTGCAACACGCCCGTTTAGATTTGTATTCTTACATTTTTTATTTTGTTGTAGTGATATACCACCGTCATCATTGGAATACTGTCAAACGACTGACGGCTTATGGGTTTATGGGTTCAATAATATCGTCCATTAACTAACAAAATAACGTAGCCCGTTTCACAAAGCTTCATCCGTGAAATAAGAAAACTGCATTGTCTCCCAGAATCTCACGCGTGCAATTAGACAAAGAACTCGCTGCAAAAAAAACTTAAAAAACAATGGAACATGGACGAAGGTAGTAGGCCGTACGTAAGACCTGTTTTTTTTCGGACAACTCTCAAACATCTGCTCTATTAGGCCCTGTAAAATAGATAGCCTACTACAAGAAAAACGGGACAGATGGTAGCGGAAAGAAACCATGAGAGAATTCTTTTCCACGCCGTCATGCCACTGCAAATGCTCTTACGGTGCGAGACGTGGAAAAACAGCAAGAGATTGAGACAGATGGTAAAGATCGTAGCGAGCCTGTGACTCAGTACGAGGACCGATGATTAAGTATAGGCGTGTGCATCGAATTTACGAATCTTCACACCTGCCGACGCTACTACAGCCGAGGAACTGCGAGCAATTACTGTCTGTTTTCGGCAGCACGAGGAGTCGCTTCAAAGCCGGATATCACCGACTAGCGGGCAATTATCGGCGTTACGAGCGATTCGGGCGCGTGCCGTAATGACCACTAGGACTGGGCCACACACGTTCGCGGCCACGTGCCCGTTAATCGCGGCCCAAGTGGTCCGGCGATTCCGGCCAGCCGTTAGTTAACACGGGGAGCGTCCTCTATACGGTTATTTCTCGGCCGCTGTCACGTCCAATAAAGGATTCACCCGTCCATTTCCCGGCCCGCAGCTGCGCCGGTCATTAGTCCACAAAGCGATGAGATACTTTCGCTGTAACGAGTTCTACACATTAGCCACACTACAGGATGTATGTGCGGTACTGTCACCATGTGAACTATTGGCTCAGGTTTTGACGCACGGGCCAACGTGCTCCGACGCTGCATTGTCACATTGTTACATTGATATTATTAATTGTGTTATTCCCATCCTCGCGCGCCAGGGGCGCTGCGGATTAGCTTACACCAGTTTCAGTACCCCCTGGCAGATCACCTTGCCAAAACTCGGAAGATAAGCTCAGACAATAATATCGCTTGCCGTAAAATTCCGGTGGTCTTCTAGGTGGTCTTCATGGACTGTTTGGGCAGTAGACGTAATTATTTGAATACACAATACCGCTCAGCAGCTCATGAGAATGGTTGCATGGGTAATTATATTACGATTCCTGGAAATAGGGCGCGAGTCGGACGGGTGTACTGTTCTCACGGGGGTACGGCGAAATCAATTTTGAGTTTGATTCAGCTAACTTTCATACAATGCGTAGGAGATCTGCCGGGGGTAGTGTACATAGTCACACCCCTGGCTTGCGAGGATGGTTATTCCATGCATTGTCATTAGTCCATTGCATAGCCATTGGCATAGCCTAGGATGTGAAACCATGTTTTCTATTGTTTTAACTCTATGGACTATGCAAGCTAGCAATTCCAATTAGTTTTATCACTACGATACGGGTTATTGAAAGCCATCTTACTGCATGGCCAGCTACATAATTTTCATAAAATCCTACACTTCCAGAGAAAAATCAACATTTCAACATTATTATGCCTATATATGGCATATCATGCCATATGCCTGCCGCCTGGCCCTGGGCTGGGTTCAGACTACTGGACCCGGAAGCTAAATAATGATATGTCCCCAAAGCAAACTGCTTTTCCACGGAAGGAACATCACACGCAAGCAAGCACCTTCGCCGATCAGTAAGCTTGCCAGCATCCATCTATTCAATTTTAATTATTCAATAACTTCCGACATTGTAATATTAATAATAAAGTCTGTATCGCACTCTGTTAGTTCCAGTCTGTGTCACATCCGATATTTTACCTTGGTTGATTACACGCAAGTTCACGTACGATATTCTAGCTAGGCGTCGTTGAAGCGCAAACATTTCACGGAATAGAACATACAGCAATCAGTGCACCATTCGTCAACGGACACATTTCTACCTATGCTGCACATGTCTCCATATCTACTGAATTGCAAACGCCCCTTGAGAACGTCACATGAAATTATGCCTACACTCAGTTGTCCAGGAATTTTGTGACGGTTGGATTTAGAACATTTTCATTTCAAAAGAATGATATATAAATGTAGGCCTAATTTTGTTACAAAAACCAATGTTGGATAGGCCTCTGGACACACATAATAATAATTCGCATCATATTTTGTTGGGAATTCTGCAGTTTCTGTCTTCGTTGGTAGTGGAATAACTTGTAAGCTAGTTTCCGAAATATTCCAATCATTATGTCCGATTTACAAGGGAGTTTGAAATCGTCAACACATGTGTGGTCCTATGATGCCCATCATTCGGCCAAGTTTAACTGTTGAGGGGGGGTCTACTTAGAAACACATCTCATGATTAAATATATACAAATTAAACAAATTCCAACTGAAAATAAAACAACAATCTAATAAACAACGATGGCAATATACTATATATTTTAATATCGACATTACGCCATATCACAACAATTTTGCATGCTCTAAGTAATGAAAACATACAAGTCGGATATAAAAAGTACTGATCTTACCTGAGAGACGCTGTACGTTAGCAGGCTGATGACGTAGGCTGTCACGCTTCCTCGATCGTACTATCCAGATTCACTTCTACAACGAACAAAGACCGTCGTTCGTATCAGAAAAACGTAGTCTGTCGGAAAACGGAACTGACTGGTTGATACCGCACCAACACAACACATTTGAGATCGCCTCCTGTTTCTATAAGATCTGTCCTGATATCAGTCGTCAGACTCGGTTAAATTGCAATGTCACTCGTGCTCCAATCGACTGTGGCAGCCTCTCGCTCCGTGATACGGACAAGATACGTTCAGGTGCACGATTCACGTCTCCAATTAACGGCACGCGCCTGCCTGGCAACGCGACAACAACTAGTCGCTCGTGCGGCGCCATCGAGCGCGTGGAGCCGAGTGACGGAGGCCCCGGCACGCGCTTAGAGAGGGCCGCCACTCAGCGCAGATAGACACATACACTACGGACTAGGGATAGTGACAGGACACGTGGCAAGGGCAGACCCCCAGACAGACACGATAATTAAAGGTCGGTCTGATTGCTAATTAGGTCACAAGAGTCTGACACTGTAACTTACATATTACATGTACGGAATATAGAAAGTAGCCTAAGTTACAATAACAACATCATGCGTACAATCAAAGATCGAACGTTATGAAACATTACTAATCTGATTCATAGGTGTTAAATCTAGGAGAATTAGGACGGACACAAATTATCGGCACATATAAACTCCAGGCAAACACCACACTCACGGCACACTACTGCTTTATATGATCATTAACGGAATGCGGGCTCAAATTTGCATAACGGACCTAACCATCTAATACAACTAATAACGTGGTCGGTCACATTAGATAATTTTATACTTTATCTAGAATGCATGTCTAAAGAAAACACACCAACCAAAATATTGTTTTATATACAGCATTATATATATATATATATGTATATACAATATATATATTATAATTATATATATATATATATACATTATATAATTATAATATATATATATATGTATATATGTATATATATATATATATATATATATATATATCTATATATATATGTGTGTATATATATATATATATATATATACATATATTGAACAACTGCGTACCTAATCTCACTGTTAGAAAATAAATGTATGGCAGCTCTTATCTAGATCAGCTATCTTTATTATAGTTTTGTACTTTAGGCTCGTTAAATGATACGTGTCGGTACGTGTATGCATGTAGACGTCACGTCAACATGCGTGCATGGGTTCGTGCGTGCGTACGTGTGTGCACGATGCAAAAAACGGGACATCCAAAGAAGAAACGCCGCCAACTGGTCGGTCGGTCGGTCGGTTTCGGCGTGCCGTCCTCGCTGTTTACGCAATATGAACCGAAGTGACCGCAGAATAACATGACGCCTGGTTTCCCCGAAATATCTGAGTTGTGTTTAATTAGCTAAATCAGGTTGGAGTGTTGTATCATTACTGGGTGTTTGTGTCGTAGTACTTAGTGATGGCGTCACTTAGGGATTTAAATTAAAATGGTTAGACATATCAGGAATACGATTGAGCATGTGCGATGGGAATCGCGACTGGGGGTCTTATTCGCGTAAACCACGCGTAAACTAAACAATGTACACCTTGCATCTACGTTCAGTACAACCCTGGTATCACTTTTTAGTGAAAGCCACTGACATATCTAGAATCTCCGAGGGTGTTGGAGGTCGGAGGTCGGGGGCAGTCAGTAGTCACCGTTTAAAACGTCCAAGCTAAAATGTCGTAGGCCAAATACAATAGTTTATACAAGGAAAGCAAAGCCAAAGGGCTGGTGCCTTGGTAGTGATTTTTTAAAATGACTATTTACGGCATATATTGTTTTCACTGCAAAGACGTCACGTTTGTATAGAAATAGGCTTGCAGGCACGAAGAAGAAGCAGACGATGCACTCGGTACTCATTATAGGTATTACCTATTGTGATGCATTTATAATATATAACTTTGTAAGTCAAGACAAGCGGACAGTTGTGAATTAAACTGGTGAACGACACTGCACAACATATCTCCTAATTACTTTAAAATACGAATGTCTTAACAATCGTTAAACAATTACGTTTTCGTTGTCTTTACATCCGCCATTTTCATAATTTCAAATATTCATAACAATTTCGAGGCGGGAGCTTTGAATTTACATTTAATATAAACTAACTTTAGGAATGTTGAATTACCATTATTGTGAGCACTTTACAAAAAATCGATCAACTCAATCACAGAAACCTTCTCCATTTTACGGACTTATTACACTACCGAATATGTAATGCAAAGTTTGGTATTCTACCTTCCACAATTTTATTCTCAAAAGCAGTGCATTTTAGAGCGGCAGACATTTACAAGTGTACACCACCCGAAATGTCGTCTGCTGTGTTTTTCAAGAAATGTCAGAAGTTACACGCAGCAGCTTACGCACTCAAGTCGTAGAAAGACAAACTCCAAAAGTCACGTGCTAACAAGGTAAGTTATCGTTGTGAAACGAAAATAAAATGGGAATTTCTGCAAATGCATCTCCGAAAACGATGCGTTCTATTTTCAGTGTCTAGCTACACATTACAATCCGTTGTATTCCGTTGTATTCGTTGAGACACACGTTGTGTTCACTGCACATTTTGACTCTCCTTCGTGTTTGTGTGCGATGGTAGTGTTACACTTGATTATTGCTTATGCAACTTGTTCCCAAACTAAACGTTCTAAATGCGTTGCCCTCAGTTTAGGTCCTGTCGATTAAGTAAGCGAGTAACGATGCGTGTGTACATTTATGATTAAGAATTTAAGTTTTAAGACAATTTTAATGAAGACTTTTTAATTAAGATTTAAGTCATTAACAATAACGGCATTTGTCTTTACTAAGCAAATAGAGCACCAACTTAAATAACAGCCAATACTGGCAATAGTAATACATGTTAATTTTTTTCGGTAGCGCTGGGCCATGGCAATGTTTCAGGTGGACTGAATCTGAATCAAGGCTTAGCCTTAGCCTTAGGCTTAACCTTAGCCAGGCGCTTACGGCTTAGTTAGACCTGTGTAAAGTAAGGCTAAGCCTAAGGCTAAGCTAAGCCTAAGGAAGGAAATAGAACTGCTTGGCCTTGGCTCCTGATTTGATAGTGAAGTTATCCACCAGGTGGCAGCAGTCCCATGTATTTTAGGAACAATTTTGAATAGAGAGGAAGATTATGATGATGTTTGTATAGCCATTAGGCCCAGTGTGTTCCTGAAGCCCCGGCGGCCGGCGGGATCGCCAACTACAGTTAATCAAACTGCCGGCTACTGAATCAACCCCATATAATTATCTTTTCACGTTTTTGAGGTGAAAGAATGGCTCAATTTGACATCTGGCACACACAAATTAAGTTGATACGCCCTAAAAAATAAGTCTACATTAATTGACAAGGGAATTCCTTAATTTATTCGATATTTAGCACATTGTGCTACCTACTGCTAATTCCACACAAATCCGCTAGATGTACAATTATCCGCCAGAGCGCGCACCCTATGTTTACCGAGGCGTAAAATATCCGGCAGAGCGTGCACGCTGTGTGTCCGCTAGGAAGGATGAAACGTAAAATGCAAAAAAGTTCTTGAGAGGTCGCTCAATAGGTTTTGTTGTTGTTCATTGTTTTCATGATTTTTACTTTCAAATTTCACAAAGAATAGAGGTCATCAATTCAGTAACACTGGAATAAACAACAGTAAGTGTTTTACAAATATCTGTGCCTTGGTGATGGTTCTATAAAATGTGGTAGAGTAGATGATCAAATTTGTGGTGGAGGAATATGTAAAATTTATATCTGATTTTAATGTATGTTTTATCTATTATTTTTGTCTACTGAATGAAATTAAATTATTAGAATGCACCAGAAGTCACCAAATAGCATCATTTTATAAAAAATTCCGGACCTCCGTAGTGTTGGCGTGCTACTCAATTGTTAAAACCTGCTACTCAAAATATTAGGGAATACACTGTAGGCCTTCTAGTGTAATTCAGTGTACTTTAACATGTAGTGATTTATGTAGTGCTGTGTGTGTAATGTCTGCATCAAGATTCTCATTGATTTATTAAAGAAATTATGTGACATGTAGATATATAATGATAAAAGCTGCTAGATTGGCGCAATATTCAGATACATTTGTGTAACTAACATTATTTATTATGTGCATTTTATTGACATTTCTCAGACTTGCGTAAATACTGCTCCTGCAAAACTTGAAATACAATGATGTTTGTAAAACATTGTGTTGTAGTAAACACTAGTCCCACTGCCAAAGTGCAGTGCAGTGCAATGTTGGTGAAGGTGCCAATGTCAATATGGCTGAACATATCATCCTTGCAAGCTAGAGGTAGTAGTTGATTACACAAACCCTGGCGTTTATTCCTTGCAATACACGGAAGGTTGCTGAATCAGTTGTACTTTACTCGGTTTTATTTTATCTAATTTATTGTGTTTGTTCCTATATAGACCACTTCAAAGAAGTGCCTATCATTGCCTGTCCGACCAACAAAGCCAAAGGGAAGTAATAATAGGCAGTTAATACCAAAACAACAAAATTAAGAAAGGCAGTAAGACCATCCCAGCAATAAATCCTTATCCACGTTTTAACAAGGTGATCTATGCCATGCCCCCTGGTTTGCGAGGATGGAATATGTCATTATCCACATGTGTAGTCCAAAATGCTCCAGTTATGTCTTCAATGCTTCAAACCCACCCAGTTTCCATCTAGTGCAATAATTATTCATTGTATAAGTATTAAAAAAAATATATCTTGCTGTAACAAAATGTCACTCTGTCTCAAGAGGCAATGGCAGCAATTAAATGGCTAATGGTTGGTTAATTACTGTGCTGTCACAATAACATTCAGACTAGTCAGGTACACAATTGTCAGTGTGAACAGTTTAATATTTTATTGATAATATATTCTCAAATCGTTAATATTACCCGGTAATATTTTTGATTGATCCTTTTCCTGTTGCATAGCAATTCTGTTTGTCGATGCCAAGACATTATTACTCAAATATGATGCAATTCAGCAGCTAAAAAACTTATTTCCCGTTCCAGGAAGTATTGCTTTTAGCCTGGCATAATTTCATACCCAGACAGTGATAATAATTTCTTAGCATCTAATGTTGCATAACTAACTCTCAAATCTAAGTGTTAATGTAAATGTCTTGGACATTTTGACGAGTATGTTTTGTTATGGCATCTAGCAACTTTTAGTGTAATCTAGATTTGTAGGTTTTTTGAATAGTGTCCTATAACTAAGTGGTTAGATTGCAAATTTTTCATATGAAGATATATTCATTATTTACCATTTGGACTAAATAAAATATCAAGACAATTAACATTTCAGTTACAGTATTTATCGGTGGTTGAACAGTTGGCCAGATTAAGGTAGACTAACACTAATGTATCTGGTGTTGCTACGTATTTAAGTGACATCACATTTATTTCGCATTACATGTCGCTACTTTAATCATTTAGAATATGACACTGCAATATTGCAACATACATAGCAGTTGTAACATGCACAGAAAACACTCCCACAGAAGTAGCCCTTTTGCTCAATTCAGGCTGCAGGAGATATTTTGGGAGGCATTGTTTTCTATGGGCACTTTTGATTGGCCAATAACTGGGTTGATGGCCTGAAGACTACAATGTCTATATTTCTAATCATAACCGGTGCAGTGCAGCTCAGAGCATCACTGTGACAGTGATCATGTCATGATTGACAGAGAAGGAAAGAGGCCTTGATACATTTTGCCTCATTTGTACAGCACTCCTAATTGCAAGCTATTACCTCAAGTGTTAAATAATTAATATGCTGCACAAACTTTGAAGCAGTGGTTTATCAAGGGATAATCCTTCATGTCATCATCAATTATCAATGGATTTATTCATCTGGGCTTGTAATGTGGCAATTATAGAGTCTAGCTATGACATGGAAAGGTTATTTTAAATAGGAATATTGAATTGTTGCAGTTATCATTGTGAAATAAATAAATAAAGGTGAATGTCCTCATCTGAGTTATTTGTTGACTGTTGTGTATGAATGGAATTTAATTATAATAACAACAGCAGGGATGTTCTAATTAGATGAATATATTTCATTGATGTTTCATAAATTAATAATTACTGCACACATATATGTTGTTGGTGACTGAAGGTATGCATAGATTAAGGTAAATACGCCAAGAATGAAAGACCATTGATACTGCAAGGGGTGGTTGGATAAGTTCACAAAGTTCACAAAAATGTAAGTCAGTACATATGGGTGGATGGTAGATTCGTCATCACCACATATCATGGGGAAAATGAATGGATAATACAGTGGCACATTAACGCTACTGTAGATGTCAGAACTGGGTAGTGTGGTGGGTAATGAATAGGCATCCATCAGTTTAATCTGGTGGGTACTGGCTGTGGTTTTGGTTTCAAGTTATTTTGGATTTTAAAATTGCTATTCCCATATGATGTATAGGTGGGGATTGGTAGTGGTTTGAACCAATACGACTTGCATTATGTTTTCTGGACTGAGCGAACTAATGATACTACCCGAAATGGATTGTCTTTTGGGGTTTTGCTGAATTTCAAATATCAGTCCATATATCGGCACTATAAAAAATAAAACTTTGATCGTTAAAAGCTTTCAATACATCTTAAACTAAATGATTTAATACATTGTCAGTTCACTAGCTGGCGCCACCATATTCCCAGCTAAATGCTGTTCTCTTCCTTGGTCAAATCCAAGGTGAATATATTTTTAGTGTCACTGATAATGTTCTAAACATCTTGTATTGACTACTGTTGATACTGACATAAAAGTGGTTCACCATGTTTTATAACTTTACAAGAAAAGAACAGTTGCCAAATACTTTAGATTTGCAATTACTACATTAATAAACTTAAGTTCTCAGATAATCATTTGCACCTTGTTACAACTCCTCTGGGAAGTATTCAGCCAACCATTCATTGTAGATAATTAAGTCATATAGAATAATCACTTTACATAGTCAGGCACCTGTTTGTACAAACCACTATATAAGTGGGACAATGGGAGCTGAACAAAATTTCCCAGACTGCCATGCCCCTCGAATGATCTAACCACATTAATTTGTGTGGTTAGACCTGATGAGAGTGCTCTTAATGTATGCTGTGAAAATGCCTATCAGAGGTGTCATATTTAGAAGGTCCTGGACAGTTTCAGGACCTTTCAAGTTTGAGAATTGATGAAGCACAAGAGCTTGTGCATGTTCCCATGGGTTGGTGTGCTCCTACAAATAGGTATTCTTGCTGTTATGTTGATAAAAAGCAACATCTGTTGCATGTCAGTCAGATGAAAGACTTTCTGATTATTAAAGCGTGTTATCATTATGTTCATATATAAGTAGCTAACAGTACTTATTACCACTTTCATAGTTATTAATTATAACTATAAACAAATTACTATTTCAAAATTGTATGGCCTTTGAATCAGACTTAATAATTTTATACTTAGAAATTTGGCTGTGAACATATAAGTTGGGTAAGAAAAAACTACAACTGAGCCAAATGGCTAAGCAAAAAATAAGTTAAAGTGAATCAAGCCAATGAAATCATATAATGTTCGTGAAACCTGAACACTATGAATTATAATGACTAGCATTCTGCAGTGTATCCATAATGTCTAAATAATCATGAGGATGTGCTACGGACTAGTTCTAGTTAATGGATACACATGCCTGGATTGGTAGACAAAATTAATTAAGAGGAAGGAAGGGTGGTATGGGCCCCCTAGATCAATTCATGTGAAGTGACCGGAACACCTTCAGTACAGGATATCCAACAGGAAGATGATGTTTCTATCTCCAAGATAATCACATTATGGGGCTGTCGTGTGACAATCATTCTAACCTTGGTTGCGATGCATGTTTTCTATGCTTTATCTCCGTGTGAACATTTTGCGGCTTTCCTGTCTATTGTGGGGGTGAAAATGAACAGGGTCGATGTGCAAAAGAAGGCCTTCAGGAGAGGCAAAAGGAAGTTCTTTGTCACCATTTGAATGGCAATTTTTTTTATCCAAATGACAGGTTGTGTCATTCAGAAACACACGCAGTTTGTGTCAGCACTTGTGTCAAATAGTGTCAGATGTTCATAAAACTGTTGGTTGTTATTTTAAGTTGGAATTAGAAATAGGCAGCTAATTTTCACTGATTTGTCTACATTTGCAAGTTATAAGGCCTAAATAAAATATAATTGTGTTTCCTATAACATTGATTTTTAAAATAGGGTAGGTAGGTAGGTAGGAAAAACATTATATTTTTTAAAAACATTTTGCAAAAAAATAATGTAGGCAAACCTATTGTAATATTTTATTTTATTTTCGTCGGTCTATAACAATTTCTGGTATCTATAGAAGAGCATATGTTATAACTTGCACTGCTGCGGTTAATATGAAATGGACACATTTGAATGAAACTGGGAGGTACTGTTATATATATGTATTTTAATGTGATAAAGAAAACACTGTCGCCATGCTAAAAATACAGTTATTTTATTAATTGAACATGAAATATCAAGAGAAACTATGGCTTCTAGTTAAACCATACAACCCACTGTGTACTTTAATGGGAGCAAAACAAGCTGTAACACATTTCACATTCACATGGTCTTTCATCAATGTGAGTTACAGAATAAGGAATTGTACATTTAAATGGTCATGCCTTTTAAAATAAAATCACATTAGAAGCTTTAATGTGCATCATTTATAAACACTGAAATGAAATCAAGCTTATCAACTAGTACTATGGGCAATTGATGTAATGTCACAGCCAAAATTGACAATATATTAAAGAAATCAATCCCACAGGTCATGGACTATGCAAGCTCAGTGTCACTAATTATTTTTGTTCAACCATTTGAGCTAGCACCATATATGATGCCATTAGAACTACGAAACCCAGACTATATCCCTTCGAGCCAAAGTAACCTAGGCTGTTGTTATTCCTTCGAGTTTTGTGTTTGAAACCGGAATCTGTACACTTATGCACGTTCTAACGATGTGACAAGTAAATTTAATTAACAACATGTCTTCAATGCGCCTAGCAGACAACCAGACAATGATCACGAAATGGTTTATATCGGTGCCTTCTGCCCAGGTCCCTGTTTATGTCGGTTGACATGAGGTAGCAGGGGCGCCATGACGCTTCACAATGATTTGCCTTGAGCTTTTTTAAAATCCTGCATTATACATCCACCAAAATAAACGAATACTGTTGCAAAGTAATCATGTTTATTTCAAAATATCGTCAATAAAGTCAGTACCATTTATGGTGTTGGTAATTCTACTCTTTCAGCATTTACAGAGTTTCCATTTGAAAACGCAAATCCTGTGTCAAAATGTCAGTTACGTGGAATTCCATCCAGTTTGTATGATCGTGGAATTTCCGTTCCAAAAGGTCAATTCTTGTTACTTTTCAGGATTTTTGCAATGATTATCTGTATTTTGTATTATGTTGAATGGTCGTTGTAATAATATCTTTTGCCGGAATATAATATGTTAAAAGAAAAGTTTTTGGTCAAGGGTCGGCATCATAAAAAATATTTTTGTTTTCTTGAAAAAATGCATAGGATCGCACGGAAATACTATGCACGGTCGGGTTACACAAAATGCAGGTATTATTTTATTTGGCCTAAGGCTTGTGAACTATATACAATTCATAAACAGACTAGAGTAAACATTTTGTGGTTGATGCGATAAACTTTATTGAGTGATATAATGACGCACATGCACATGCACATGCACATGCACACGCACACTCATGAGCATGTGCACACACACACAGTCACACACAAAGAGCACTGCCTATAGATATATGTAATTTAAGCTGCCTATTCTGAATTAATCTTGTAGGTATAATTGATTGGTTTATGGCTATCTTAACTTCTCTTTCCGGATTACAGCCACTTGAGTCAAAAGGCACTGAAGCATAAACAATCATGTTTATAAAGACCCTCCACCTCATTTTCATTATCAGCCGTTTTTTATAGCCTTTGGTCGTGGGAAAGGCATTTCTCACTAGAGATATCACCACTTCTCAGGCTTGTGCATTCCTGTGCCCCTGCTAATGTTCTAGAGTTGGAAACAAACAATGTGGTAGTGGCAATACTTCTGTTTGTTAAGGCTCTGGAGTCTGTTTATTTATGACTGTTTTAAAGTTTGTTGTACTTGGTAGGTAACATTACACCAATAGTTACATCAGAGAGTGAATTGACCTCGTGAACTGACCTTATGGGAAAGGCAAAAAAGAAGACGTAAATCAAACAGGCATCAGATTACACAAGTAATATAATACATACATTTATATTGAAAGTCCATAGTGCTGTACCCGACCAGTGCCATTGTCAACATATGGAGTACTTTAATGTGGTCTATTTTAGTTACCACTCCTGTCTCCAGCTGAACAACCACTGAATTGCAGTTAAAACAACCTTTTCTTTTGATTGGTTGATTAATTATGTTGATTTCAAGAATTCCTTTTCATCATTTACATGATTATGTTTTCTAAAATTATACCATGCCTTAAATTAAATAAATCAAACCTTTGACTAGCTACTTCATGTTAAGGGGACGTCACAAAAAATTATATAACATTTGTAAATACGGTGCATTACTATGGTGGGTGGTATTATTAGTGGTAATACATAAGTATAATTATTTTTAAACCTAAATAATCAATTTGTATGCATATTATACATATAATGTTTATCCAGTGGCAGCATTTGATATAGGGAACACTTAGTTATTGTGACTTTTATATGTGTACATTTTGAACCCCATAAACATAGCTTCTGTAAAAGAATGGGTACATCACGTAGTAGCATCTGATACAAGTGTTACATAATTTAGGGTTGTCTGGTTAAATGACCCCTTAATAGGTGCTACTGCTCAAAGCTATGCGAAATACCTGACAGTGAAGTATTGCCTGGGGCTAGAATTGTCTTATTGAAATGTCTACAAGGCCCTGCTTTGAGGACGCAGTATCGTGGGAAAATTACTTGGAACTAGCTGCAAGGGAACACTTTCGGGTTCAACCCATCTCCGGGAACAGTAAATCAGCTGCGATCGTAAATACTGGGACACATGTTTGCTAGAATGTAATGCCCGGAAATGTTTCTTGTTTTGAGACTGTGCACTACGTAGAGTGCTACATATCACTGAGAAGATCACTCCTCAAAGTGCGATGATTCCATTTTCATTTGCTAAATTGTGAATCGTCCAGCTCCTTTACATGTATTATTTAGTTAATTGACAGTTTTAAGTAATAATTGATTTATTTAAGTCAGTTTTTAATCTATATTTTATTCCACCATCATTTGGAATATCGGTTTTACATGTAAAACCATTGTAATGAATAACAAAATATTAATTATCCAATATACCCAGTGCCTATGGATATTTCCACAGCAGTAAATGATGAAATGTGGAATTTCCCAAAATGGCTATTTCGTTGATATCACTGTCATGTGTCCTCAGTGATTGACTGGGTAAGATATAATTAAGTTAAAACATATCATTATAAAAAGTTAAACTCTCATAATATAATATATGTAGTGTAACATCATGACCACCCAAATTTATTTTAGCAAACCACAATTTATGAACAGCGATCTTGCTGTTCATTTATAATTTATAACATATAATGTCATTTTACAATGAAAACAATCAGACTGTACTTTTATACCTAACACTGTCCAGTAGACACTCTAAAGTTTAGAGACAATATTTCACAAGGACAAGTGCAATACAAGCATTTTGACACAGCTAGCAGATAGATATCTGGTAAACTGCAACGATACGGTACTCACAGTAAACTGTTATTTGGAGTCGGTTGTTGAAGATGTCTATGTCTAGATGCACACACCACAAACTTCTTAAAGGGTTTGCGCAGATTACAGCGTTATCCCTCCTTAAAACCATCTTATTCTTGGGCTCTGTCCATTCACTAGCTCTCTACGCTGGGCTATGAAATCGATTGGCACGTTAAACATTAATGCTGTTTTCATGGTGTCTATGACAACTTGCTGCTAGTGCATGTTCTGTAGCGATTCAGTGTTTTAGTCGAGACACTTTGACATTGTTCACTTTTCAGCTTGCTAGGTTACCACATGCCTGTTTACGTTCATGTATAACAATTTGACAGCAGCCTGTGATGTAATATGTGATATGCCAACAGAAATGTCCAAGTGTGGGCTTTTTATGAGTAATTATTGTCCTTTTATGGTTATCTGTGAATTTTTCACTAGATTATTCAGTGGCATGATGCAACTAGAAAAAAATATTGCCCTGTTTGCTACATAATGTATAGTTTTGCATTAAATTTTATGAATTAGAGTTCTTCGTCATCTTGTTGATGTATTGTTTTATTGGCCAAATAGAAGGAAGGTAGTAACATGGAGGTTTCATTTTTTGTGGGTGCAGAATAAAGTAGTGTCAGTAACATGAAGACAATCCCAAGTATAGTGGCAACATAAAATAACTTGAGTATAATAATATGAAGGAAATCTAAGAGTGAACTTCACTGATGCATAAACAATTCACCCCAGAAATAAGTTGTAACATTTTTATTGATAATTCTTTATATTTTATACAAACTTTTGAGGTCACAAGTAAAAATACGGCTTTAGTTCATCTGAAGTACTGTAGCCGTTCTCATACATCACAGAAATCATCCTTCCTCAATCAAATAACTGTCTGTTGACAGGTCCACTCACCATTTAATAGCCATGATAATGGACCAGTTATCCCTTGAACAGAACATCTGATGTATTTACACAAAAGATTCCACAAGCTTAACTTTGTTTGCAGAAGTTGGCATAATAATTATCTAGCAGTGGTCTCAACATTTAATTTATAGGTACTTGCCCAGCTTAAGCCATTCAAAGATCAAAGTCAATCTGGAGAGGTCATTGTTTACCAGCGAGATTGAATATACTGATAGAATCCCACAAAGACGAATGCTATCTGCCTGTATCAATAGCTGTTTTACTTCATGCTGTAGTGGATACTTTACAGTGATTATCCTGTGAAAGCAATGATTTAAGTCATTTTTTGTCAATATATCTTTCGGGCATACTGGTACATGCATTACATACAATGTCTGTTGGCAATGTAAGCAGGGCAACCAAATAAAACAACTTTTTGCTGCTGTTTCAACAATATTTATCTCTGGGTTTTGTATATTTTCTCTAGTCATAAGTTGCAGCAGTTTTTGTAGAACGGAGTTTGATTTACAGGCTACAGTAACTGTAACTGTTATTAGCATCAGTGCTAATATTAGCAACATGTAATTACATTGACAACCATAAATTATGTCAGCTGATGTAGTCGGTTTAGTTTTCACAACAAATGCAATTATGCATTCCTACATATAGACACATCATAAATCACGATACGGGATTCACAACTTTGTGAGGTGATTGTATAGTCATGTTAGGAGATCACATCTAGTTGGTATGTAAGCCACACAGAGGAATGGTCAATGGAGTCTGCCTTACAAGACAGACATGGAATACACCACCGGCAGGATTATTATACACCAACACAGAGCATCATTATCAAAACTCCTTGTCTGTAATTATTTCTTATCAGTAAATTGCTGAGGAGTGGGTGTTAAATGGTGTCTCACCAACAGCAGTGAACTATTAAGATGCCTTTGATGTTGCAACAGGAGTGTTGCTGAGCCCATGGTGGATTCTGAGTGGGCCAGACATGTTGAATAAACTCACAGGCCATGTGGGATTGAACAAGAGATGGGTGCCAGACAGGTGGGATATCTCAGGTGCTGTTACTCTATCTGCAAGCTTGGATAGATGGGCCATTAGGCACTAGGTCCAATAAATCTCTGATTTCATAACAACGATCATCGTAGATGTAGGAAAGGAAGGGCTCTGCACTTTTGCTTATGTTTCCACCCCTTTCCATCCCTCAATAGCTCTCTGTTTGTTTGCTGAAGTGGCTGACTCAGGCTGCCTGGCTCCAACCATGCAGACATTTTATGCAAGAGTGTAGACTGTCTGTTTATATGACATATTTTAATAGTGACATATACTGTGGAGAAAGCTGGCGAGGAGTTGGTTGAAGGAATGCACCACTTGAAGCAGGCTAGACACGTGGAAGGCAAATGGTTAACAAAGAGTGGTACTAACAGTACTTAGAGGGAGAACAAGAAGAAGACTGCAACTGAG
This sequence comes from Escarpia spicata, assembly GCA_963995525.1. Classification (NCBI taxonomy): domain Eukaryota; kingdom Metazoa; phylum Annelida; class Polychaeta; order Sabellida; family Siboglinidae; genus Escarpia; species Escarpia spicata. The sequence continues at coordinate 41,551,016 of OZ023211.1, read as the reverse complement.
ACGGGAGGACTATTTGAAGAGAGAGTTGGTAGGGTTTGGAAGGAGTCAGAAACGAGAGATAGGTGAAATGGAATAGCTGTGTAAAGGGATCTTTAGCAAAACGAGAATTAAAACAAAAATGAGGATCAGTGCCATCCTTGAATCCCTGCAAGCCACTCCCCAGACTTTATAGACAATGATGACAGCAACATACACAGTTATTTTACATACTACTGGATTATTTTGTTACCTCTGCAATGATTTACGCGGGCAGCCTTTGTGGCTGATTGGTCAGGAGCTATGCATGCAGATCATTCTTGAATATTGAAAGGTCTGCCTTTGTTCTGGCTGCAAATGCGATACTTTTAAAGGACTTGAGTAGTTTCTGCAATGTCAGGTTTGTCTTGGTCAGGTTTGTGTTGTTATTCGTACCACAACACAGGATTGGCATAAATGTGAAGCTTGGTGGTAACTTTTTTACTGTGGTAAAAAACTGTTTTACTAGTTTTGGGAGATTGTCCCATCATAAAATTGCAGGTAAAACCTAGTTCTGTCAAATATATATGATTTTGCTTGGCTAGAAGGAGGAGAATTTGCGACAAAGTGACAGTCCTGCAATTTACTCAAACGTTGTACAACAGATGCAGGCAGAACAGCAGGTAGCAGAGAGGGCTTGATCACCATTACTAAGCAATAAAGCTAAGAGCTCTCATTAGGTAGTGTGTACCTGGTACTTGCTCTGGCCACATCAAGCAGTGAATAATTACAACATGTCTTGTTGATGTGTTTGTGCTGGCCTAGCCAGGATGGTTGCCAGAGGCATGGTCGGTGCTCTACTGAACATCATCACATTTGGCGAATATCCCAACATCAATACTGTACATAGACCTGTGTATTTTAAGAACGGGTATTGGAATGAAACATTTTTTAAACGTTTTCCAAATGTTTCATTTGCATTTAAATATTTTCAAATGTTGTTGACCCTCAGCCTGATAGCATGGATGTTTAGTAGTGTTTGAAATGTGCTCTAGTAAAGGAATACATTTAAAAAAAAACTAAAGAGTAAAGACCACTCTCATAATTTCTGCTAAAGTGTAACTATTACAGGTTTCTGTTTCTCTGTATTACAGGTTTCTGTTTCTCTGTGAAGTATGTTATCAGTTAAAACTGTGTGCTTTGCAGTAGAACAGTGAATTACAGTTCCTCTGTCATTCCTGTTTACATCTTGTTTATATGTAGTTATTAGTTGTTTTGTTGAAATGACCAGCTGCATGCATGAGAGCCGTGATGCGAGTACCTTTCTGTTGGTTGTCCACTAATTCATTTATGTTATCTTGAAGCAGCTGCCATGCCATCCAGGTGGAAATAACCTCCGCTGAAACCTAATGCCACTCGGTGCAACTTATATTGGATTGTTTTAGTATGAATGGCGCATCATTACTGCATTGTAAACCTAGAAGTGTCGATGCTTTTTACAACGAAGACATCAGAGTTACTTTCTCACAGAGACCTCAGTGCTAAGACAACAGTGCTGACAAAACTTCACCTTCATCATACACCCTGTAAATCAGATACAAAATACATAAATTTGTTAAATAATACTCAATAGAGCTGTTCTGTGGTGTACTACATCTAGGACAATACAACCTTGACCATGTGCTGATAATGTACAGCAATAAACAACTCCATCAATATGACATTGAAGGGTCTGTGATGGTGGCAACCTCTTAATGGCATATGTAATAATAATATTACTTCCTTCATTATAAAAAAATCGAGAATATGGATGGGATGTCAAGGACTTACCTCTCTCTTACATGCAACCTTGCCCACACTCGCCGGATGTGAAAGTATTCATTCATGGCAAAAATCACAATTATGAATAATGGCTGGCGATTCCAACCTGCCTCGGAAAAATGATACACTGCATAGATTTGTTTGTCTATCACCTTGGATACCTGGCAGTACGTCTGGCTCAGGCTTCTCATGGCAATTCACAGGGCTCTGTGCACAGGTAGGGACTACTAAAAAAATAAAAATCAATGTATGTATGGGCACAGACTTGGGTACTCTCACACAAATACATGTAATCCAATCATCAATCGAGATGATCCATGATGCTCGTGGCCAATAACATTATGGTGTGAACCTGTTTTTAATTCACAGACCATCCATTTTTTGCCCCTCTACTCTGCTCGTGTCAATTAATTTCCTCAGTGATGTCAGATTGGAAGGATGCTACATGGAACTTCACATATAATTTTGCAACTCAATGAGGTAATATATGGCAACCTTCCAACAGCCTCGGTAACATTGCGGGAATGTAGACTAAGAGCATCAGGACATCACAAAGAGGAGATCATAGAAGAAGTGCTATTCTGAGAACATGGAGTGTCTAGACCATGAAATAAGACATTCAACTCCTTAGAGAGGGTATATGGCTGAGTAATGTACCTTAGATACAGACGACAGTAGGTAGATCACAGAGAGATGGAAGAAGGGGACTGAGAATGGCTCGGGTTGACAGGGGCCTTGTGATGTTGATGATGTATAACTAACTTATCATGTTCCATTATCCTCTAGCTGGAATCATTGCATGATGGAATTTGCAAGGCTGCTTTACTGTCAAGTTAAATTGTGGCCTAATCACTTAAGTTTCCAATATTTTGTATATTTCACGGGTAAAGGTGGAGCTTTTTTCAGTATCGGTAGAGGCAGCAAATGTCACATGCATACCCATCACATGAGTAAAGGTAATAACTCATCTAAAAATAACCTTCACTGTGACTTTACATTCTCAACCAGGGACAACAATTGTAAATTATTCAATCATTCGTTTTTGATTATAAGTTGGGACTGTGAGTTGTTTCTCGCTTCTCTTGCATGTTGTATCTTCCACTATTTCACAGGGAAAGGAGAAGCAACAAAAGAGTTAAGGACATAGTTTCATACATTTCCATCCCACAGAACAGTTGGTGTGCAGATGCTTACAATGGGACATATGCACACACACTATGACAACATCTAGCTCTGTTTGTTGTGTAGAGTAATAAATGCTCATAAATGCAAAATTATAGGCTTCTGTCAAATATTTGTATGCATTTTGGAGTGAATAGTATTCTTTATAATGCTGTCAGGCTCCTTCTAAACCAAGCCATTTCCTGCCGTTGTCAGTCACACTGAATGTCTTTATCCACACACTGGGTCCCCAGTGAACATGTTGTTTCTCAGAAAACCACCAAGTTATTATCCTAGGCCACCTTTCTCCTGTCAAATACTCTTTGTACATGGAGGATGTAGCAAATTCTTTGTTCTTCATATTGCCTACACCTAGGTTGTTATCATGATACGACTGTGCTGAAATATGATGTCTGTTTTTACTGGCACTGATAATTGAGCCATCAACTTTCTGACAGCAGTTATCTGCTGCTAGCTGCGACTACCTGCTCTCTGGTTTCTCATGAATCTCTAGCAAATGATAGACTTTGCAGGTGCAATGGTCATGTGCTGAAAGGCTGGTGCATTTGTAAGGCATTTGGTGTAAGGGAAACTTCCAAGCTGAACCACCCCATTGGTCTTTTGCAGGTTAGTCCGACACAAATGCTTACCTTATGTGAATGTGGATTTTAAAATGCCAGAATTTATTACATTTTATGCACTATTTGGAGATATGCCCCAGAACAGATAGTGACCATACTATTAGTAAAGATTGTCAATTAGTTATCCAGCTATCTGCTTAGGTTCATTTGTTCAGTCTTTGTTTATTGGCTCAGTAATTACTTTTCTAAAAAAAACATTTAAATACATAAACAAATATATTAACATTAAAAAAGAAGAAGTCATTTTATGTTATTAAAAATAAAATGTGTGAGCTGTAGTCCTTGGGTGAATTAGCTTTATCAGGATACTTTATAGTAATAAGAGGTGAGAGGTTGAAGGTCATATCTTGGGTGCATTCAACTGGAAGCATCTAATAAGCTAATTGCCCTTGCTAACTGACTTCATCTGACATCATTTAGGATATTCAGGTTTGTAAAAATAAATCTTAACCTCAGTAATCAAGTGTAATTTCTGTATTTGAAAATACTTTAATTTGTTGTCCAGTAATGCAGTCACTTTGGGGGGGGGGGGGCTTTGACATGATGTGGTAATTAAAATGTGTGCAGTTACATAGTTTTTTTCATTTATTTTTATTCAACAAATAAATGAATGAAATAGTGAATAAATTAAGGCACATATAATCATTTATATAAAATCCTCTCCAGCTTGCAGTGTTGAATACAAAGTTAATTTCTTTTAGAAAATACATGTTAACTCTTAGAACCTTGCTGTAAGACTAAGAAATCATGATTTCACACATTTTGTGTCTTAACACTAACAGGTGTTAATTATTCAGTTGGAACATAACACTGACCACCCAGTTTGACCAAACAGATGTTCACGACAAGTTTAAAATCATGCAGTTCTACTTCAATTATCGGCCATGAAACAAGACTTAATCTATTTCATGTACAATCAATCCATTTACGTAACCATGCCCGTTGTGCAACCCTCTTATGAATACTTTCATATTTTCTTAAGCCACATGCGAACTAGCCATCAATTCATTCACGCCTCAGCAACCAGTCCATTCAGCCTCTATTTATGAGATGGACATACAAATTGCATTCACATGCATTGCTAATTAACTTCATTGGATGTGTATTATATTTCGACGATTGCTAATAATGATGGATGCCTATGGCGTTGACAGGTTTCCTCTGCGATGCTTGTTCTCGTGATGCTTGTTCTCATCGACTGATGCAGTGGAATATTGTGCAGGATTAAGAGAGTGGGGGAGTGGTGAATGGTTGAGTTCAATGACTGTCTGATGCAGTCCAAGCAGTCATACATCACCTCAAAGCAAACAATACAACCTCGTAATGTAGTGTCGTGTCGAAGCGACACAAATGTCTTGTGACACTCGCAGACTTTCAAGGAATAATGCAACATTGTGTAAGGTCTATATCTGAATCTCATGAATTCTGTCTCATGAAAGATGCTGTCATTGGGTCTGGAAGCCACGAATGACATTTCATCAACCTATCCGTCACACATATGCTTGTATCCCCAAATTGATACTCCAGATTGCAGCCATAATACAAATTCTAAGTGTTGTTTTCTATTGCATCTAGAGAAGAAACTTGTGGGGAAAAACATAAGAAGTGTTGTTTTCCATTGCACTTATGTTTTTGCCCCCAAATTTCTTCTACATATTGAAGCAAGAATACATAACTTTCTGTGTTATAAAATATATTGTGGCCTTGCCCATTTTTGTCTTGTGAGTTTTTGTATGTTTCCAGGTTAGTGACACAGTCGGTGTAGAGAAAATGATGATGTATAATGTCACCTAAGCGGCAAAGGTGACCAACAAGATGTTGGTACACAACTACCGCACACATGATTAACATCTTTGACTCATACCCGCCCAAACTATCAACCTACTAAATTATATTTATCAAACAAGTATTCGTCAGCATCATATTTTAGACGCCTCAAGCATGCCAGATATAATGCAGCGACATGTCGAGACGCCTGCGGGCAGGAGAGTTGTACATGAACAAGGGGAGAAACAGCGAGAATAACAAAGGAAGGTGTGGCCATAAACATTGACTTACACACATTTTTCCTGCACATGTTCATACAGCGTCAACTGATGAATTGCCACAAGTCTGGTTAGCGGTGAAACGCAGAGGATGCATATAGGAAGGTGGGCAGGCCACGACAGCAAAGTCTATAATTATCGCTGGTTCACGGACACGGATGAATAAATTGATGCATTAGTCTGACAGCTGCGGTACAGCCTCCATTCAGGGTGTAATGGCAGGACGACATGCATGAAACAGAATGACACGAACCATATTGACTGCTCAAGTAATGTCAAGTCTGTCATTCTTGTGGTAACTGGACTGCACTGTAGTGCCACCTGGGGATCAAATGAAAAACTAGGAATGGCAAAAAATGGACCTCGTAGCAATTGTTAATTCAAGTACCCGATAGTTGACTTTTTGGCGGGTTATCTGGTTTTCATAGTTTATAGGATTATTGATTTATTACTATGTACACATAGTGAACATTTTCTTTATTTTTTATTTCAGCTGGTAACAAGGAATGTTCATACGTGTTTTTCTTGTTTCATGAAACTGTTAAGTACATGTAATAAGTTGTTCAGCACATGGTACAATCAACACAGAGTACCACCATATAATATGATATAGATAACAAACAATACACAGGCTCATATGAATATTTAATACACTGAGACATGGGCCATGAGGACAGATCATGACACGAAGATGGAAAGGGTTGAGATGAAGATGGTGAGATGGATGTGTGGCGCATCACTCAGTGACAGACAGCCCAGGGCAGAGCTTAGAAGAAGAGTAGGAGTGGAGACGATTGGGGATGTGATCAGAAGAAGCAAGCTGAGGTGGTATGGGCATGTAGAGCAAAAGGACAACGTGGACTGGGTGAAGGGCTGTACAAAGTTAGTGCTAGAGGGGACAGGGGTCGGCAGACCAAGGAAGACCTGGCAGAACTCTGTATCTGCAGACTTGTATCTGATGGGTATCCACCCACGGGATGCACGGGACCGTGTCAAATGGACGAGGGCAATTGGAAGAAAGGCGAACCCAGCAGAGCCTGGAAACACCGCCTCTAAACGATGATGATGATGATGAAGACTATAAAAATACATCCATCCACAGTACAACTGATGAATTATGTCATATTTGCAATTTAATATGAACCTTCAATTTTTTCTTCTACTTTAGATTACTTAAATAGTCACACTAATAATTAGTTGCGTGTTTTTTATTTATTATGGTACTTTTCACCTGTTTCTTATAAATGTTTGTGCCCAGTAGATGGCAACATCAAACCGTCAGCATGCATGCCAGCTACTAAAATTTCCTCTTAGACTATATAAAAACACTACCAGACATGTACAATTACCACCTTGTGGAGATAGAGAAGCCCAATTTTTGGTCATATGACCCTTTAGTTAATGGATACATCCATTTAAACAACATTGTTATCGAGTGCCTTTTCAGTCTTGTGAGTTGGAACTTTTTCTCAGAATTGACCAGTTACCGGCTCAAGTTTCATGTCGTGTGTCACACACGAATAACTTGCATTGTGTCAGAAATATAAAATATACACCAGCAATTCTCAGTGTATGTGCGGTGCCGACCGGTGGCCTTTTGAAGTCTTGTGATATTTCATTTGAGAAGTTGATTATTGTGTTCTTTCTGCGGGTTGCATACCATCATTATCTTCTCATAAGGATACCTCAAAGAGATTGTGCACTTTGATTATTTTATTAAATACAGGGCAGGATAACAGAAAAAGGTGTCTAGACTGTATTAATTAGAGGCTCCGTGTACATCATAGATATTCTGCCACATGCAATTGCCTCATTCCGAACTAATCAGTTAACTGAATTGTCACCACTCCCATATTTGTAAGGTTTGTAAGCTAAGGACATTGTAAGTGATTGAAGATATGATGTATTTGGTCAAGACTTATTGTTTGATTTTATTATCATTACCAGCCAGCCAACACCAACATACACTTTCGTGATATATTTATAGTAACATACAACTTTGAAAGAAAATAATCATGTAGTAATTATCAACAACCATACTAAACAAATTACTTAATGATATTTTACATGTTTTAGATACCTAGATATTTCACTTATACAATATGTCCCAGATGTGGACAGATTAAGAGGAACTGAGAGAAGGACATTTTCTATTAACTACATGACACGAGACAAGAAGAGAGGGAAGACAGAGTACATGAGGGATATACAACAAAGATGAAGGAGGATACCTTGAACAAGTGAAGAATGGCAGCCAAGGTACTAGCCCAGTTGTAGGACAGACATGGCTGAAGTATGAGTGATGAAAGAATAACATAGACATTCTTCCAGATTAATATGGCTGTTTGTACAGACAAAACCGACTGTAAGTGCAGACTAATCAGAAAGTTATTCCAGACTTAATTTAGCAATCTGGACTAACTGTTCCTCATCACATGATATTCATAAGATTTTAGCAAGGTGTTGAAATTTGCAGATGATACAAAAGTGTTTAGAAGGATTAAAAGTGATGGAGATACACAGCATTTACAAGATGATCTTGACAAGTTGATCGAATGGTCTGAAAAATGGCAAATGTTGTTCAATTTTGGGAAATGTAAATGCCTTCACACAGGACATGGGAACGAATATGTAGAATATACAATGGGGGGAACTGTACTAAGTACTACTGTAAAAGAAAAAGACTTAGGGCTGACAATTAGTGCTGACATGAAGGTTTCAGAGCAGTGTGGAATTGCAGCTTCAAAAGGAAATCAAATCCTTGGATTGATTAGGCGAAATATAGCATATAAAGAAAAAGAACTAATAATACCGCTGTACAAAACAATAGTTAGGCCTCATTTAGAATATTGTATTCAAGCATGGAGGCCATACCGCAAGAAGGACATAGATATGCTAGAAAGAGTACAGAGAAGAGCGACTAAAATGATACAAAAACTGAGGGATCTTGGTTATGAAAAACGCCTAAAAGAATGTGGTTTAACAACACTAGAGACCAGGAGATTGAGAGGAGATCAGATAGAAGTGTTTAAAATATTGAATGGTTATGAAAATATTGATAGAAATATGTTTTTTTTAGTTAAGAAAGATAGACAGACTAGAGGACATGAAGTTACATTAGTAAAGGAGCAGTGTAGAATAGACGTAAGAAAGTTCTCATTTTCACAAAGTCTTGTCAATACTACCGGTATGTGACATTTATGAGATAATTAAATATGTTGCTATTGAACTAAAAAAACTGGATTTCCCAATAACTCTGCCTGATCAGCATCTCCAGACAAAAAAATACCAAATAGATCTGGGCCCGGTTTCATAAAATGGCTAAGAACGTTCTTAACGCTAAGATGATTGTCTTAGTAAATTATGCAATTTTTAATATATGAGCAAACAGGAGTTACCCAAAACAATTGATGCTAAGTAATTGCGTAACTAAGTACACTTCATGAAACCGGCCCCAGGTCTAGTTGTTGTTTCACATATGATAGATAACAATGGCAGTAACACCTTAGGCAGGCACACTTACCGCAGAGATGAATCGGTTGTGAAACTTCAAAATAGCAACAGTGGAGGTTGTGATATCAGTTCTGTTCACACGCTCACTGATTGGTGGTTTAGACATACTTTGTCTAACCACCCAAGCCGCAAGCATTCATAAATAACGGATAGTGTTCCCAGCCTTGCCTTCTTTATGAACTCTGCATTTCGTATTTTGCGTTTGTGGGATATGGCCTGCGGGCGACTGACCACATAGTTTTAACAAACCAATGTATAAATAACTATGTTAGTGTGTGCATAATGAGTTGGTCATGCAAGGGTGCGACCTGTTCACCAGACCAATTGTCCGGTGCTGTTCTCGCAATGTTTATACACGTCTTCATGAACTGCGGTAATTGTGCGCAAATACGAGAGTTTGTCATATCAGCGACACTCAAACAGACAACCCTGGCAGCGGCTCAGGAGAACAAACAAGCAATGTGTGTTTGTCACAGGCAAGAATCAATTGAATCTGTGCAATGACTATATACTGTGTCTGCAGTTCACGTTGCTAATGTGTTTGTGATAACACCCACTCTAGCGAGTTACCGGGTGCGGCGGTCTGTCAATTGCATATTAATGTCCATATTTATTATCACAATGGCCCAGGTATGTCCCACTTAAAAGAAAAGCATGTCTGTCTGTAGGAGGAATGACTGAAGTCTCCATTTGTGAAATTTTTGGTCAATTTTTATTTACCGTGGTAATTGATTACCTGGAAATGACAGATAGCACTTGTGTCATATAATATAATAATGAAAACTTATGAAGGTTAATATATAACTGACACAGTCTGTTCCACATTTTAAATATTGTTTTTAATACTAGAATAAATTTGTTGAAAAAATACTGCCCGCCAAATTGTGTAAAACATTGCAATTTTAATGCTGTGCCAGCGAAATGTTCAAATTGTAAACAAAATACTTTGTAAACAACAGAGATTGATACTTATTGTCGGAGCAGGCATTACTATCCACAAAAATCTTTGAAGTTGGATGGTTCCCACACTCCTGACCCCAAATTGGGATGGGGTACTGATTCAGTGAACGTCCAGCTAATAATTACCACCCCTGCCTGATTCCAGGCAATGGAACAAACAAACTCATTGAATTTATAGAATTAAAAAAAAAAATTGTGTAAGTAATAATTGTAATATTAAAAAATATAATTATATATTATTATTATATTTTACCCCAGACATTCAACCCTCCACCCATGCAGTTTTGATTGCATTATGCCATATTGTACAGTTGAAATGTTGACTCACTGACAACCTTGGATAAACAACTCAAAAGTATTTCATAATTTACTCACCTTTGGCTGGATACAGTCACAGTGACACTGGCAGATGAATGGCTAAAATAATCCACACTAGCAGAATAAATCCACATTAAAAGGCAGCTGGGACTGTCGATTCACGGGTCTACTTCTGCATGATATAGTGGGTCCATTCTGCAGAAAAAGTAAACAGAATTGTCAGTACTTTTATTTGAAACTCCAGAAGTGATGGTGCCGATGTTGTATAGAATATGAATAAATTTATTTGGTAAGTCTGTCCCTGTCTGTCTGTCTGTCTGTATTATACAATAATATGTATGCATGCATGGATGTACATTTAAACACATTTTGTTTATGTACATTGTACATTTCTTTTTATAGCCGTTAAGAATTTGAGTTGTCTAAAATGGGAACCAACTTTTTATTTGGTGCTACATTCTGTTTCCTCGTCCACATGGCATAAACAATGTCATCATCCCCTTATGGTATCAGTTGTCCTGCCCTATGCCATCGATGGAGAGAGAATATAGTTTTTGAGCGTGGGAATCTGGCAGGAACACTAGGTGAGTTACAAGACAGCCCCAGCCGGCTGCAACTTTACACCAGGTGAATTCCGGTTCATCAGTGTGACACGGGCACATCCACTGATCACCATCTGGTTATATTTCACCAAGACACTTGTCACGCGTGGCCGCACATACTAGCAGACAATGTAGACCAGCGTAATTACAGGTATTTCTTGTATGTTTTATACACGAGATGCCACTTGATAGTTTTATTGATGCGTGTGGGGTGATTGTCTCACAGGGCTGTGTCCCTGATTTCACACAGCCCAGGTGGATGTAATATTAGCAGAGTGTGTGAAAACTGTCAATAAGATTTGAGCATCATGTCTTATTTGTATCCAGGATCATCAGATTGCACTTGATGACTTCCTAATATATTTACTCTTTATGTCACCTTGCCCTTCAGCTTCCATGCTGTCAGGGTCAATCAATGACGGACGGACGGACGGACGGACGGACGGACCGGACCGACCGACCGACCGACCGACCGACCGACCGACCGACCGACCGACCGACCGACCAGTTACACATGCTTAACAATTCCAGCTTGTAGGGCTGGGGTTCTCAAGTATTTAGGTGCTTTAGAAGTTCGTTATTGTTATTTTTATTGTGCCATATTGGCTTATTTTATGCTTCCACAGTACTACACTCACACTGGGGTTGCTTCCACATGAGAATAGTATCATGGTCACAAAACCATTCAACCAGAACCAATTATACTCATGGCGCCAAACAATGCTCCTTGCAGATTGGCATCAGAAAGATGAGGTGAAACAAACTTGACCGTTCATCTAATTACATACAAGGAACCACCCATACAATTGGGGGTGGCGATTTACAAATGCAGGAATTGTTGCCCGATCTGGTCATTTGATATCAAGCGTGAAGTTGATTTGGTTAACAAACAGAATGCGTCTCTATACAGCATGTCGCCGCCGTAGCGACCACTGATTACAAATACCTGACTTGTGATGTGTCCTGATGCATTCACTTTCCCACACATGTATTTTCAGCTGTGTGTCATTTCCCGTATGTTTATCCGTCTGATTATCCTCATGCCCGTCTGGCAGTGTGCAGTTGAAATATCCACTCGGCCACACAATAACGTAATGTCATAGAGGCCATGGGAAGATACTGATTTGAAGGACTGGACCAGGCACAAATACACCACATGCAAACAGTGACGCGATGATGAAGTGTCACCATTGTGGCAAGTTGTATTAGTTATTGAAGCCAGTGCCAAACTGAACATGCACAGCGGTGCCATAACTCTGCGTGTACCTCATGACTAATTTTATGTCACAGATTTTTTTAACCGTGACACTGCCCATTTTAAACTAGTCAATCACCTGTGTGCAGATTGAGGGGCCAGAACCCTAATTCAATAACAAATGCCACATGCAAATGCCATCTTTGTGGTCTTCCAAAGTCATACAAAGTGTGAAGAAAAAAAATACTAGCACCTATGACTCGTAATTAGATGTTCTTCCTCGATTTGATTCTTCTGCTTGGCTCATTTTAGACAAATTTTCCTAAAAGTGGAACCATTCTACCACAACTGAACCCACGACAACATGCTTGCTTGTTTGTACACGTTTATTATAAAATGTTGGTAAAATAATCAGAACAAAGTTCTATTAAATAACAATTGACTGGATTCTGTCAGAATTTGGCAAGCTGACGACAACAGTGATCCAGCTCTATATACTACTATTTATTCTTCAGATTTGTTATTAATCTAAACTTGTTTCTTTTTAGTTTATTTATTTTCACATGGTATGCAATGCTATTTTCACATTTCCTCTTCGTCATTATGAAGGGGTAATTTTCAAATAAAGAATTTGATTATTACATTTTCATCACATGTTATTCCCACCAAACTGCTTCCTTTTAATATATTTATTTCATTTTCACATGGTCCCTAGCTGACTCCATTTCTTCTGGTGAATGGCAGTAGCTTTTTACTGACCGACCTCCAACCTTTGATTAATTAATGCCTGTGAAGAATGTTTGTAGACTGACACAATAGTTACTTGAACATGCTCGTAATGTAAGAAAAAGCCACTTCAAACATTTGCCTAGTGCAGAGAGAACTAAGGATAGCAAAGGTGGTGTCTGGCACAGGGTGTCAGCTGGCTAACTGGGGCTCACAGAAGTAATTGTTGTTTCCTGAAAGACAAGACAGCACAGTCTAGATGCTAAATGAACTCTAAATGTAATATTAAGACAGGAACTATGTTCATGCTTGTATGGAAGTTTAGAGAGTTCTTTGCATGCTTGTGTGTGTGAGTGTGCATGTGTGCACACACACACGCATGCACGCACGCACGCATGCACGCACGCACACACACACACTTAAGGCTCCAATAAACACATTCTTAGACAAGCATGCATACAGGCATGCACACATGCACATGTGTGTATGCACGCATGTATGCTTGCATGCATGTACACACACCTTGCCATACATACATGCATGCAAATACAGGCACACGGATGTAAGCGCATGCACACACACACACATGCACTCTTAAAACACAAACATGTACAAACTCTCAGACTTGTTCACACGCAAACATGCACCCATACACTTGATTGTACATGGATGGCAGATGTGTACTTTTTCCCACAGAAACACCACTTGATGACTCATGCTCTCGGGTGCAGAACATCAAGAACAGTAGAATCTGATGTCACTTTACTTGGCAATGCCATGAAAGTGAAGTTTGCCTAGAGTCGTGACCCTCCCCTTAGTTGAAGATTTCCCACTAATAACTTGGTCCTGTTATTTTGCATTGCTATGTAAATGATTATACCTTCTGTGTTATTGTGTGTGTGAACCTTGCATGCCAATGATTACCTCACAAGTTTGTCACTGTTTTTCAACCCAGATGCCACTCTTTGTCACGTATATGATGGTCGAGGGCGTATCACTATTTACATTACCATCTGTAAATAACATTACGAGTCTAGTGGTGAAGTGTGGTTAAATTATATGCAAGCGCCACTGAATGACATTTGTAAATTAGGGTAAATGACCTCATCTACACCATTGTCATTGGACGCTGCAGGGGTGCAAATATTGTATTTAAGGTGCAGACAGATGGTAGAAAGTATATTAGAAGTCAGAGGAATCTCTATCAGAAGTACTTTTAACATGCTTCTACATTTCTGCTAGTGCTGATCATTTTTATAATCAGATCGTACATATTTGTTGTTTCCATTTTACAATTGCTGATCAGATTTTTATTACAGCTGCTGTTTTCCTGAAGATTATCCTCTTAACAAAGAACAAATGTCTATTGTTTCTTTGATTCTCCATAAATTGTGAAATAGAAAACAATGTGAACATATGCAAAGACAACATGCATATCAGCTCGACTTAACACAAACTAAAGGCACTTGCTCATTGTAAACGGAAATCTCTTTTTACAGCTTGTTTCATGCTCCACAGTGATACGGTATTTACGTGGCAATGATGCCACGTTTTTTGCTTGGCTTTTCACAATCTCCGAAGCACTTTGAAAGATTGTGAAAAAAGCACATAAACACAGTATCATTAGAAGAGATGGCTGCGCTCACACGTGGCTAAATCCCTTCAGTGCGTGTTTTGTCAGCTGAATATGTAGGAAGCGTGTGTGCAAGTGTGCGCTCGAGCATGTCATCGGGGTGCAGGGTGGACCGTGGGAAAGCGCCAGCTGTGTGGGCAGTGAGGGGTGGCCGATTTGTTGTTAGGTTGAACCACTGGGGTGCAGTACGCCACTGCGATACACTGCAGAAATCTTGGCGGCCACATGACATCATATGGTTTGTTTGTTGTTGCCGTGTTGGTAATTCTTATAGTGATCCATCAAAACCTTTGTCTTGATGGGGTATCTCAGCATTACATGCCATCAATGTATCAGATCTGGCTGTATTGTGGTGGCATAAAGGCGCAGATCCCAAAGATCTGCCCCTACATGTCACTCTGTACACAAACAGCTCAATGTGATGACTATTTTGTGGGACCACCAGCTTGACAATTTCATCATAATCATGACTGAGTCTATATCTGATTACTTTTTGAACTGGTTGGCTTGCACTGTTCTCCTTCTTGTACAAGTGCTGGCCAAAAATGCAAGCACCGTATCAGTGTCCATGGTTCGCAATGTAACATACATATTATAATTATCATGTATTCAGTGGGTCAGGTATGTTCTATTTAAATGCATATTTTAGTTTTCCAATGACAGTTATATATTTTCTTGGTTACTTATTAGCAAACTGATCTGTGTTGTTTTCAGTTTCATTTTTCATGTTGCTTTATACTTCAAAATCTGGCAGACTTGTTCATAGCACCACCATCTCAACTTCTCTGGCATGTCTGACAACATAGATTCCATTCCGTCTGTGAGTCATTCTATGAAACCAATATGAAACCATTGCAATATTCCATTTTCATTAAAGACGTGTTTCCTCATATGAAAGTTAAAACACCATAGTTAAAATAACAGATAATCTGTTCTTCCTCGTTCTCTTGGACAGGGTGAGGTAGTTCCTGTATTGTTGTTCTGATCTTGCTGTTCTTTCCCTCCACTGTTCCAAATCAGCAGAAGATAATCAAGTACAGTAGTAAAAACATGATCTTGTAGATATAGACAGCTGACCTATGAGCAAATTTGCAACATGTGACAGTAATTTGCCATTTTATGTGCATCTAGATAAAAAGCATGGAACCATATTCCAGGAACATTGAAGAGTATGAGACAATCAAGTTTGTGCATCTGAGCATCTTCCAACTGTCCAGGACAGAGTACTTCCAGCTTAAGTCCTACTCTTCCTGTTGGCATGACAAAGGTGGATGCCTCAGCGGTGCTTTGACAAGACACTGTTGCCTGTACCATGTCTCCAGGTTTGGTTACGCTGATTTCACCCTCAAAAGATCCACCACACAAGGTGGTTCGTTCACTGATCAATGCAGTCCTTCTCGCATGGATGGACATCTTCCTCCATGCTCCTTTTCAGTTGCCAGTTGCTTTTCACTGACCATGTCATCAGTACTGTGCCACTGTGATCCTAGATGAAGGCGGGCTGCTGAGACCATTGTTGTCTTTGTATTGTCCTCAGGTATCACCCGGTTGTGTGATCTGTGACTCCGGCCACACTTCTCACATAGGTATAGATGGGGTTCCTTGCTCGGGGCTATCTGCACTCTGTAATCAGTGTCATTGCCAAGGCAAATTGAAATAAATATTGTCACATCCACTTGACTAGAGACCTTAAATTACCAGTTCAGTTGCTTCAGTGTGTTTGTGCATTCGGCCACGGCATAGAAATGAAACGCTCCTCTCTATGTGTACCATAGGTGTATTGTCTGTACTCTATAAGACCGTTGTAAAGATCGCATGTTTTATTGATTTGATAGAGGAAGGTTTGCAAGTAGTAATTAATAATAATACATGTAATTGGATTTGTAATTAAATGTCTACAATGTTAGATCTGCCAGTGTCACCGCTGTATAGAACATGTTGGGTATAAAACATATATTTTTGTTAACCATATCATATTTTACTCGGGTGTCTACTTCAGATCTGTAACTTGAACAAGAGAGAACAATGGGTTATAATTACAGGTGTCCGTTACTTCTTAGCATCAATCACTTTTTTAGACCATACTTTTTGTTTAGAATGGGTCTTCCCCTTAGCATTTTTTATGCGGTCAAGATAAATTTGAAGAAAAAAAACAACAGCATATACAGCCTCCATGTGGCAACACCATGAACTATCTGCAGTAATGATAACTGCATTTACTATCGACTCGCTAAGAAAATTGATGGTTAACTGTTAAACTCAGTACATGATTCCCGACATGGCAATGGCATTGCTAAGAACCTGGCATGTGGCTACCATTGTATGTCGCAGGTATTCCTTGCCTGACATGATGGCCACCTGATCGATAATGGGGAAGTCATAGACCAACAAATGATTAACAGTTTTGTGCTATTGAATCTTTTCATGCTTCATGGACAATGCAACAGCCGTCGCGGTTACCAAACACTGCAGCAATGATCAGCTGTGGACTACTTTTCGATAAAGAAATGCAGGTGTATTGTCCACCTACATTGTTATGGTGCACCTATTTGATTTTCCTGTAACAATTCAGCTTGCCAAAAAAACACCTCGCAGACAAGATTGCTGAATGACTGTCTTCCAATTAAGTAGATATGAACATTCTATGAAACATACAAAAGACGTCGACATGTCTCGACTTGTTTCACATCCGTTGAAAACTGCCAGAAAACGTGCATTGATTATGCCGAGGTTAAACTACATAAAACGAGAACCAGTGAAATTAATGTTTGAATTAGATAATTACTTCTCAACTGAAACTTTCCCACAAGTTGGCCAATGATGCACATATAATATTATAAGTTATGCTTATTATTTGGTAATAAAATAATGTATGTTTATGAACTTTTAAATATGTGACAGTAATTTCTTGAGCATAATCATATGACAAGGTTCTAGATGTTGGCTGGAAATATTGGAGGCATCAATAACACAACATAACCACATAGCATTTGGAATAGGTTACAGACTTCATAATATAAAAATAAAAAGAATTGGAAAAGTTTGAACCCATCCATCCAACACTTTAAAAACCATTGGTAACACTGTACATATATAACCAATGCAGCAAACGCAACATTTCAACCAGGGAAACACTCCAAAATATACATTGTGTGTGATAATCCAAGTGCACCTCAGACCAACACCCAAACAGGTTTGGATTATTGACTTTTTTTATTTACAAAGCCTCAGATTTGTTTAGTACATTGGAACCCTGAATAAGCCCCCTGGTATTAAGACTGCCTAAGCAATATAACAACGTTTTGCTGTCATAAAATATTGAAATCACAGATTGTGAACTAAAACCACCTAAAAATAAATCAAACTTTTTGACTAGGTCCACAGATGGTCAGTCTTACTTAACAGGTCTCGCTGTACAGTGGTGTCTGATAAACACACAGTTAATTTCTAGACGATATGTGCTGAGCCAAACAAGTGAACACTGCATGAATAATTCTGTAGACTTTTCATTCACTTTCTCACAGAAACACGTACATAAAACAACACTCACCATATGATGGCTGCTGTTAATCTGCAGTCGAAATTTGTACTGCTTCTGCACATTTAATCCAGTAATCCATGGAAGCGAGTGCCGCCGCTAACTCGCTAGTACGAGAGTGTGGGAAAATATGGATCTTGTTCCGCATGAGTACCTTTTGTTTGTTGTTCAAACGACTAATAAATCCCCCCTTGGTGGTACATGACTTGCCGCTGACAATTGCTGTAATTGACGTCTGCTGCGGTGAGAATAAAGCCGCGTTGACTTAAGATGCATTATGATTGGACGACGCCAACACGAAGATAAAAGATGACAGGTCGAGGCGAACGTATTGGAACCTAACAAGACATGAGGACATTTGACTGTGGCTGCCTGCATTGCGCGTTGGGGTTTCGATTTTTGCTGGGCTGCTTTGAGGACATATGTACGATGTAAACATATTTATGATGTTACTATACATAGCTGGAGACTACTAATTTCATACTGTGTCTGCTTGAAAGATCACCAAATACTATAAAGAAAACGAAGATCTTTATGACATAAATATGTTTGTAACTGTTTATTATGATTTTTTATTTTCCTTGTACTTTTTGGCCTTCTCTGCTCGTTTGTCACCTTGATGTAATGCCATCTTTATATTTTCTATGTGAAATTTTATTTTTATTGGTTGTGTTTATAATGTATTCATATGTCACCCCCACTCCATATTATTTTCAGAAATCAAATATTTAGAGTCAGTTTAGCTGAATAGACTATTGCTGTCTTCAAACATTTGTTTGGTTACAAAAGTTTGTTATTTCATTAGTTGGGATGAAACAGGCAATAACTATCATAAACAGTATCTTCAGGTCATTCCTAACTGACATTACAACAGTTTATTAACAATTACTGTGTAATAATACTATATACTAATTGTTATTTATATAGGACCATATAGCTTACTGTACCTTAGGATATCTTAGAAAGATTCTGATCACATGATACACTTCATTCCTCAATGATCAGATCTTCTTTAGAAACTAATGATAACAGTTTGTAGTTCCTGTTTTCATATCACCATTTTCTGGGTATTCAGAATTTAAATATGTTCAGAAGCTATATAACATTAAAAAAAATATTATTACAATAACATTTTTACAAGAAGTTTAAATAATAATACAAATAATAAACTGTCATTTTCATCAAGGTAATAACTTATATAATATAAATAGCAGCTAAATATAATAAGAACAAGCTACTAATTAAAGGTGTTTAAAACTGGTCATATGAAGAAAAAACTGCTTTAAAACAAATAACATTTAAAATGCAATAGACGCAGAGGCTCTGGAGCCATGCAGTTCAGACACCAGTGACAGAATGATATACCTGTGTTTGTCATGTTGTGTAACATGCTAATTGGTGCAAGTCTTTGTTCCAAATGTCATTTAGCCAAAGCAGTGAGCATGTGATCAAGGTATAGCGCCTGACTATGATCATCTGTGATGACAATTAGTCAGAAATCGTTGTGAGATCTGAAGACTGAGACATCCTGTTGTGTGGCCTGGCCCCTCAATTACAGTTCTGCTGACAGCAGCTTAAGTGTCCACATCAACAGGCAGACAAAGCGGAAGATAACCTTATAAATGAATCTGTATTACATATGTCCCTGTTGTTAGTCAAATAGCAAACACTATCCAAGGCTGGTGTTGCATTACTACAACAACATTTGATATGGCTAGACAGATGAAAGCTCCATAATGAATCTTAGTGGAGATAGAAGCAAACACAATGGGTGTTTTTTTTTAAGCTGTCTGATTAAGAGTGTAGATGTCTTTGGTACGAGTGGTGCCCACCCTTAAGATCTTAATGTGGGGGTATTCATGTGCCTATGCAACTGTTAGTTTGACTAAGATACGGGACAAAAGCCCCACCAGACAAATCCCCATAGACATATACCAAATGGATAAAACAATATCTACAATCAAAACACCAACATCTTTTAAAGAAAATCAATTTTGATTTTTTACTGAATAATTTGTTTTTTCCCCAAGGAACAATATTGAATTTATTGAATTTTATAATTTCATTTCTAGAAAATTGCACTGCTTTGTAAAGAGTATTTTTAGTGAAGGCAAAACACCCACTACACACAAGATTTATAAGGCAGGAATCTAGGAAATAAAACTACAAGAAACATCTTGAAAATAAAGTCACAAACCAAAACAAGGAAATAAAACTAATTGGAAATAAGGTGACAAATTAGTACATTCAAAACAGTTGTATAAAGTAAAAAATACTAAAAATGTAATGATTACAAAATCTTTGCTGAAAAACGAGAAGATAATGGTAATTTTTGTATTTAATAAAGGATCTCCTGCACATTACCAGATCTGTGGTCATAAGACCAACACAACATTCATGAAAAATTGCGCTGCCAAATCCAGTGAGGATTATAGGTGGCTTTAAATACTGAGTTTGTGAAATTTTTGTATGTTCCCAAGGTGGACACTAAGGAAATACTCGGCTGTGAATACTGAGTTTGTGAAATTCTTTGTATTTTTCCAAGGTGGATAATGAGCAAAATATTTAGTGTGTATGATTTTTTTGTATTTTGTGCTGCTTTTGGATTAATGTTATGAATTCATTATATTCAGAGGATTATTTGACTCCAGGTGTTTGTTAGCCAAATTATTTTGGGTTTTGGACAGACTGAAATCTGATATCATACAATGTGCTTGTATGACATGATCACGCACATCAAAGGCCCCCTTGTCTTAATAATAGGGG
The DNA here is from genome assembly GCA_963995525.1 of Escarpia spicata. NCBI lineage: Eukaryota > Metazoa > Annelida > Polychaeta > Sabellida > Siboglinidae > Escarpia > Escarpia spicata. Next base: position 41,530,142 of record OZ023211.1, on the reverse strand, counting down.
GTTTCATAATCCAGATTTATGCAGAAATCCATGCAGCAGGAAACATGACAAGCTCTTGCTCACGGAGCATGCCACAGTGGATGTGTCACAAAGTCGCACTCCACCGATTGCAAGGTAGAACATGGGGTATTCTTATGGAAATGAAAGGTGCTTCATGGAGTCACCGGGGTATTCAGGTATGTCGTGCGGGCGTGGGAAAGTCGTGTGCAGCTGTCACACGCACACATGCGCACCGCTGGTGCAACGACTGCGCTGCAGAGGTGAGATATGGATCCGGCAGCGGCAGCTACTGTTTTGGCCTGCGAGCGGGCGCTAAAGATCAGCATAGATCAACATGCGTGACTGATTTCTAGACAGTTGGTGTGGCAGGAATCAACGTTGCAGTTTGGTTTCAGTGCAAGAAAAACCAGTTGTATTTGTTTGGGCATGTGTGCTCATGTGGACTCCCTTGTCAACTGCAACAATATATGTTGGCCCCCTTTTCTCCAGCAAACAAATCCTTCTAGGCCTCTACTTCTTGGGTCCAAAAATATTGCAGCAACAGAGATGTAATGTATCTCCCAGCAGTTGCTTGGCAGCCATCGTATTCACAGAGTAATGTTACATTCTGGTTACTGCACTTCGCCTCTGATCAGCCAGAAAAGGAAAGGCAGCCAGCCAGCCAGCCAGCCAGACAGGCAAGGCAGCCATCCAGCCAGACAGGCAAGGCAGCCAGCCAGCCAGCCAGCCAGCCAGACAGACAGACAGACAGACAGACAGACAGACAGACAGACAGACAGACAGACAGACAGACAGACAGACAGACAGACATCTAGCAAGCCAACAAACCTGCTAGCCAGTGAGCCAACCAATGAGCCAGCTAAAGAGCCAACCAACAAACCAACCAATGAACCAACCAGCCAGCTAGACAACCAATGAGCCAGCCAATGTATCAGCCAACAAGCTAGCCAACTAACCAGCCAGCCAGCCTTGTTTAAATGTATAACTTGTTAGTGAATTTAACTAGTCAGCTACAATTATTATCCAACTTCCATGTTGTAGCCCAGGCACCAAGGGTGATTTTATTGGAATGAGAAGAAGGTGGGATTGGTCTTTTGTGACAGTTCTGTGCCGATTGTGTGGGCGTGCAGTTTCTGTCACTATACATTTTCCACTACATCATAAAAAATTATGGCAAAGGCTGCATATTGACAGTATTAATAGCAGTTACCGTAGCCTCAGTATGGTCAAGTAAGATAAGGCAAAAGTAAGATGTTTTTACAACTTTGTTGAGTGACACCAATATAAAAATCTGCAACCCAGTCCCTAGACAGTGGACCTAATGCTACCCTGGCTTTGATCTAAGACCTTTACCCTAGACCTATACATTACGCTTTAAACTACCACAAATTTTCCATTGCCAGATTTAACAAGGTTTGACTGCTGCAATTTGCACCAATGGTATGTGGTAAACTACATGTACTTACACAAACCCCTCCCATCCACCCCTGAGTGCTTGCTACTTATTGTTGAGATTTATATAGATGTGTTAAATGCATTTATACTGTTAACATTTAGATACACAGCTCAGGCAGTTTGATCTGTCGTTGTTTTTCGAGAACAAAATATTTGCTTATAAAACATCCTGTGTAGTTTTTACTTTAGCTGAAGCTGTTTCAGGGCATCTCTTTTTAAGTCATTCTTAAATTTGAAGACAATGCTACTACTAGTGGTTTAAAGCAATTCTGAGAACCACCAGCTGACCCGTTGAGGATTTCCCTAGGAGTGTGGAAACGTGTCAATGACGCATTTTTCGCTGGAATGTTGCATTCTTTTTTGCCACGTGCCCAAAAGACACATACAAAAATGTGTCTGAGAAATCTGAGAAAATTGAGGGGCACCTATGTAGAATCCGGACCCACCTCGATTTTACCATTATTAACTATACTTTTGCCTAAATTTGAACGTTGAAGCGATACTTAAATAATTCCACATCATCCCAAGAATATTTATGCTATAAAATATTGCGTCTTACACTTAGCGCATTTTGAGGCCCAAATAGCGCTCCGGTTTGCTCCAGTCTGCACTGAACACAGACAACGGCTATGGAGACAACAAACAGAACAATGGCCTGAATGGAGGTATTTAAATCTTACATTGATGACTGGATACATAGAACAATCTAATCAATACCCTTGTGCCTTGCCTACCCTGTGGCTGTCATTGACATTGTTTGTAAGCTTTAGTCGAGCACCGTGAACAGCGTTTGTTGCCGCCGACACCATATTATCGCCCATCATCAACTTTCAACTCTTGTCAAACAAAGTTCAATCCATTCATATCTATACAAAATAATATCCATCCATACATGTACACTATATGCACATGTTTAAATTCATGTATGTTTGCTAAATATTACAATTGGAGTACATTATAAAAAATTTAAAAGCTTGATTATAAATCATGCCTCTGCCACCAAGGTACACAAATAGTACATTCATTACAAATGTCCCCGTCACCTTGGGTCATAAACTTTGGAAAAAAGACAATGCTATGTTCTAGTCTTACATGTAATAGGGCCTGTAAGTGTGTCACGATACATGGTGAGATTCTGCGCGTGCGAGTGCAGCCGATGACATACACAATTATTGCTGACTGAGGTTAGCATTGCGGTAGCTTGGAAACAGTTGTTGACGTTTAGTTTATTGGTTTATTGTAGCTTTGTTAATTGTGTTACGGCATTGTCACATCAGTTTTATATGAACTATACACCAGAAAAATTAAAAATGCAGAGAAAGAGCCAGGCTGTCAACGGCGGTAATATACTGAAATTTCTTTTTTTTCATCTAAATGAAATGGATAATAATATTTAATTAATGTAACAAAAACCAGTACATATTAAAATATGAAATATAACATGGATTACATAACATGATTAACAGTTATGTAAGAAATGGGAGTTAAAACGAAATACAACGGATTATCGCTTGTCATAAAATCGTGAATGTTAAAATGTTTTAAGTTGTTATTTCAAAACAGTTCGGTAACCATTTATAAGAAAAGTTGCCTAAATGCACACAATCACCAAAAACTATGCAATAGTTCAATAACATGTCGTACTGGGCAAAAGTACGCATAATAATTGTCATTGTCAACAAAGTCGCTACCATGGCTCGTCAAATTGTGATAACAATTCGATTAAGGTGCACAATTACCACGAACATTCACAACGGCAAAAATTCTCCCGCTGATTCAACTTGTAATCATCTGTCGGAAATCAGGACACGATTTGGAAAAACTGATGATTACAACCAAAAACAAAAAATCCCCATGAATGACTCCAGATCGAAAACGAGGCGCGTGATTTTCCCACAATTATAATCTAATTTCCTCTCAAAAGACTGCACTGATGCAATTTTAACGACAGACTGAGTGAGTCTATTCCTTACATCTGTTCATCATTGTATCAATGAGTTTTTTAATGTTTAATCAACATGTTTCTTTGAATATTTCATTATATTTCTCGGTTAAAATCTCCCTATCCTTGGAGCAGTAACTGTAGTAGCATGACCAATCCACAAAAAATGGGGCACACCTATCCAGAATGTATCTAGTTTTGAAACGTTACAGATTTTGAAAATATATATTATGTACCCAGAAATATGTTGCGTATGCAGTCCTGAACAAACAAGTTAAAGAATAACATGATTACAAAAAAATGTAATGTTCACATTTACCAGGTTATGCGATCATACTATCATACATATTAATTAAGACAATTTTAATTGATTTGGGTCACATCAAATTTCGAAAAGGCATATAGCTCTATATCTGATGTGCCCGAAGAGCACTTGAATGTCTTTTTCCAGATCGATCCCTGCTTGTAATAACAAAATAATTTGAATCCTATTTTGTTTTCTAGTTTTTGGGGTTACAAATGTACACCTCATTAGACATTCTTTGCAGTTATTTATAGTTGTTTTTTTATTGTCAAGTGACTGGTTTTATAATGTTCATATAGGCCCATACATCAAGGATAATAGTAATAGCCATTTAGTAGAATCAACTGGGATGAAATAATTCCATTTTCCTGCTATTAAATGACCGACGTATTAATAAATTGCCCTGAATCTTGGAATAAACAGATACTAATATTTAGTCATTTGACAGTTTCCATTAACCAGTGTAGCTCCCCAGCCTTGTATGGTTTTCAAAGAGCAAACGAAAACACCATGTCCTGGTTATTTCCTGTTAACCTCCACATTGTCGGTTGAAAGCATCGCAGTTGGCAACACACCGCCAAGAGACGAATGTTTACTACAATTTGGTTTATGCTTGACCATCTGTGGACTATCATGGAACGGACATGGGGGCGACAGCCAACAGGTGTGTCTGGGCAGTAGTGCAGAGAAAGGTGTAGTGAGGGGCAGTGTTCTCATCAGGGTGATGTATTGTAGACACAGAGGTTGAGAGATTGCTCGGGGTCCTGGGAATGTGTCTTCATTCCCAGGTGACACAGCCGCAGTGAATGAAAGCCGCGGCCCGCTCGAGTTCGGGTCACTTGGCCCGCTCTGGTTCGGGTCACTCGTGGCACTTTTGTCGCAAGTCGCCTGTGAAATTGATTTGTACAATGCAGTCTCTTAACTGGCTCCCCACAGAGGCCGGTTGTGACACCTGTCACAAAGAGAGGACGTCTGTTCATGCCACTACCGGAAGATGCAGGGTCAGAGACGGAGTTAGTTTAAAAAGTAAACATCAGTGAATAATTGTTTATTGCAGGTCGTGATGGCCGAGGTAAATGGTTGTTAGGTTGGGTCATTGATTCACGTATAGTGTCGAATCAGTGATTGTCAACAAAGTCATTAGTTAAAGGATGGCACAATGACAGGTTGGAAAACATTCTTTCTGGTTATTTGGACACGACATACCTTTATACAGGTATGATGGTGTGAAATAAATCCCAAGTCAGGATCTTGCCTCAAAATGAAAATGATATATTAATGAATAAATAACTGCAGCAATTAAATACATTTGTTGTAGTTGTAACATCATTATGTGTTTTTAATTATGCAAATTATGAAATGATTAAATTTTACTAAAAACTAGATAGATGTAGAGGAATTATTCTTTGTCAGTTGTGTCAAATAATAATGTCTTATTCGGTATGTCGAACAAGAGACTTTGTCTATACTACAAGAGCATTACATAACAACACTGTGTTGAAGAAGCAATTTACTTGTTTGCACTGATTTTGTCGTCTGCTGATGACATATTTACCTGCTTAACTGTATATCATGAGAGGCATTTTTATTAATTGCAAACATTGTCGAGTTCACCATTTTCATTATTATGCAAGAATATAAATCTCCAATAACAAGCACCTGTCTGCATACATGCCATTAATTCTTGGTGTTCACCATCGTACCTTTAACAGCAGAGAACTATGTGAAGATGGCATAATGATCGTTGTTAGTGCAACCTTTATAGCTGTGGTTGCCTGCCTGACATATTTGTTTTGTTTGCCGAGAGACATACTGCCGCTTCGGGTCATATGTGCCAATAAAACAGGCGAGCTGTGAAAATGTATCCATAAATTATTATGCAGCTGTAAACACAGCAGTGTATGAGTTATGATTCCAGAGTCGTTTCTCGCTGGTCTGTAGTGTCTGTTAGCCTCCCTCTCGAGCCTGTCATGTACAGTATGGTGAACACTGTTTTAACCGACACACAGCCTTATTATGGAATTACCTGCCTTTAAAAGGTAAAATATGAAAATTCTGAAGACTCTCGGCTCATAAGAAATAAGCTAATAACTTAATTATTTTATTCTGTATATGTATATATATATATTTATATATAATATCTGTGTATTATAACTGTAAACATGTCTTTTTATATATTTATTTTACAACTCTCGCACGATTTTTTTTAATACACATTTAAGTGGATTCACACGGTATACAAATTCCAATGTGTACTATTATTATTTAACTCTTCCAGTTGAGTGCACAGAGTAGATCCAGCACAGGTAGCACTTTCCCACACTGTTTTTTATACTACTAACTACAGTCACAACAACTGCTGTATGTCTTCATTGAGTGATATTCATGTCGCACATACAGAGTATACACCAGGCGTGTAATGGATGTTCCAGCTGCCACTGACTTACATGAATAGGAGCCCCAACTGCCTAGCATGAAGTGTCAGAATACCCAACAAAGTCAACCAAGCACGTATTTTTTTAATTGTGTTCTGTCATTAAGAAACTCCGATTTGGTATACATGATCCACATGATTAACAACGAGGTGCAGATATAAGGGTGGCACTTCCAATATTCCTTAAACATATTTTTCATAGGTCTTGTTGTTTTGAACTTGAAGCATATCCGTCTGAAGTTATGTGGGAATATTGTGGATTGTTAAAGGTATGGCAAGGTGCACATATAATGTCATGGTTGATGCCAACAATGCACCAAAATGATGTAATGTTCTGGATTCATGACTGATCATCTATAATATTAATAAGCAAACTTTTTAAGGTGGTAAGGTAATTTTTAGATAGGTATGTCTTCAATTCCATTCTGACCCTCACTTGACACTGTGAAGGTGGATAGATAAGGGAAAGACGGGACATGTCTTTGTGACTAAGGAAAACACATCTACCTGCATCACCTGCATCATTTTCCCACAGTTAAAACCAGCTGTTATCTACACATGACGCCTGAATACAGCTCGTCCCTGCAAGATCCACTTAGCCAGTGATAAGTCCACTGATGAAACTGTTAGAGAAGATCAGATGTGACAGAGATCAGATAACTCGACAAGATGATTGCATTGTATAACATCAACGACAATGAACCCATCCGTGCCTCAGTAACATCTCATATAATACATCGCTTACTGGTGTGTGTGTGGCGTCTGTCGCTGGCATCGCTCCTTGCACAATTCCTCAGTTTGGCTTATTGTCCAGCCTAAAGAAAGATTGGTTAGCATATTGGGGATTGGGCAAGGGAAATTGATACCTCACCTGATTGTAGCAATGGATAAGGTCATTGTGTCAAAGTTGTTATTAGGCCAACGTTCCATCAGTGGGGTAGGGGTGGGGTAGGGTGTTGCTGATTGACTTGGCATGACCACCTTTTATACTGTATGACATCTCCGTTGCTGTATAAATATATATATATATATATTACATGTATAGAATATATATATATAATAGTAATTGTTGCCTTTTTATTGTCATGATTATTGGGTTTGTTTTTACACACATTTTGTTCTTCTTTCTGTCAGTATAATTATGTAGATGGTGGATGTGTGTCTTATTTTTGCAATAAAGATATTTGCAATTCACATATATATATACACTGTATATATTTTTCTACACAAAACAAATATGTTAATATTGTTTGGTCAGACAAAAATCTAGTTTGGTAAGAATAAAAAATGAATTTTAAAAAGATCCTTTTTCTTAGAAAATACAAACATGTTGATTAATTAAACCAGTTAATGTAAAAACACATCATTAGATGATTCTTCAATAAGTTTAATGATCACTTGACTTTAAAACTTCTCGTAAACTGATTTATCCCATCACAAATCAGGTTTGTGGATATTCAAACATGTTGTTGGTTTTCATAAAAAAAAGTGTTTGTTAAACACACTGAAAGGATTGACTTTGCTGATTAGCTTGGGTGATTCAGGAATGTGAAAATATAGAGGTAGATAAATTTTTGCTACATTTTGATGATTTTTGTTTGGGTCAGACCAAAAATAATTAATTAGTTTGTTTGTTAAAAATACATTTGCATAAATGAGCGAACATGTAGTGGATTCCAAATTATTTCATATTTTGTGAAATGAGTGTGACCAGTAAATGTACCTTTTTGACCAGGGTGTGATAAGCAAACCAGTATGTAAAAATGGACTGTTAGACTAGTCAGTGATACTCGACAAGCCTGGAGGCAACACACTGTGTAAATAAACTAACACACTGATGGCTTTTTCTGGCAAAATCTCTGTCTTTCTAGCACTGAGCACTTTTTTCACTGCAGGGGGTAGTGACTGTTTTATTAGGAGTACTTCCGCTGTGAAATGGCAAACAGCGTGTTAACCAGTCGTAAATGACAAGGTATTTTTTGTGCAGTTTATTTTCTATACCTGTGTGCTGTGCTACCATAACCTAAATGTTACGTTTATTGACTTATGGGAGTTACATGTGACATTCTGATGTAATAATAAAATACCACTTGACACAAATTGTTGACCAAGTCAAAGCATGTGATTGGTCAGTGTTGATTTACAGAGTGCAGCACTGTCTGGTGATAAAATAAACAAAGTTTATTTACCCACATGTTTCTTGATGCGTGCTAGTTGATGTCATGATTTAAAACAAAACTTCACATGGTATTAATGTGTACATTGGAATCATTCTGCAAACCTCTGACATAAGTTGCAATGTGAAAGATAGGCTCAGCTTGAATAATATACATTAACTAGACTTCCGAGGTGGTTTACAATTGTATCTCATAGTCAAAAGGTATAATTTTCTTGGTAGAAAAAACTCTTTGTACACACGTGTTGCAGTTGATAGATTCAGTTGTCCTAATGTAGTTCTCTGGATGAATAATACAACGTATTTTATTATTGATACCGACAATTATTCTGATTAGATACATATGATAATCTACACAAACAAATATATCTAACATAGGTCAAGCTGTTCTTGCTGTAAACTATATGTGAGTCAAGGAATGGCAACATTTTTTCACACGGTCACTTTGAGTAAAATGTAAATCACTAACATTAACTGCATTGGGACATTTCCAGACAAAAGGTCATAATGACTTTAGAAAATGTTATCACCAGTACATATCAGCAAGTAATTTGCTTGGTGTATGCACTCTATCTTGCAAATTACTGACTTTTACAGTCAACAACGTCATTACTCATTAGCTGTTTGTTTTGTCAAACTTCAAGACAGCATATATAATATGCTGTAGTGTAGTTAACTACAAATGCATCAATGCTTCATAGACATTGATCAGTAAATTGTACAATACAATATATTAATACAAGCTCATGTTCTTACATGTATGTGCCATGCTAACTTGATTTAATTTCACAGTCATATCTAGGTAGTAACCACACTGCCATATTACGATGACATTTAATATAGGTGGCTCAATTTCATAGTGCAGCTGATATGTCATAAGTCAATGTCTTGCAAGAGGATTTGAACTATAATAGTCAGCTGAGAAACATAATTGCTTTGGCTACTGGGATACTCTTATGTATTCTTCAGTTTGTTTCTGTAATCTTTTTGTGACTGTTTAACAAAAAACTGCTGGTTGTATTGTGTTCAAGCTTGACATTAAGTCTTAGCATAGAAAATAGATTTCTGGGTAATAGGTTATAAAATGGTAGTTTTTTACAGAAATAATGCTAACAAAAGAACCTGAGAAATATACTGTTATGTAAAATGTGTAGCAAACTACGCAATATTATATTAAGTTGAAATATTTATCGTAGTAAAATACACTTGCAAGCGTGCATGCACACATGCATTGATATGTCCAGATATTTTCAGCACTCAATTGTCAACTAAATTAATAGGCTCACCTAATAAAAGAAAAACAGCTTTAGCCGAAATAGCTTAATATGTTCGCAAGTAATGAGTGTAGATAGTTTGTTTTCGCTTACTCCACTGATGACTTTTGCATGCCCCTGTTCATGATATAATACCTAACGATCCTTGTTTGTTGCACCTCTGAGCTCAAGTTTCCGAAGACATAGGTGTTATAGAAATATATCATTATTATGTAATCGCTGTAATGGCTATATTCCAGTCACAGATGACTTGTCGACCCAGACACTGTCACACGTTTCAGTGACAGCGCATATTAATTACTTCATGCTGAATGTGCCATTCTCAAAATGCAAGTGGCAAACAAACGTTTACTGTTCATGCGACTTTATCACTGCAATCAGTGTGGGAACTGGGAGGTTTAAACGGTTTTACACTAGAGTAGTAGAAAAAGTGTTAGTCTCCTGTTGGTTGGCATGTCTCTTATCTATCTATGCACAGCCATCTAGTCTGTTGCCCTTATCTCCTATGAGCTGCTGTTGAAAGCCTGTCACAGATAGTCCCTTCTGTTTTGATTATTGCGACTGGTAATAAATTGCCTGGAAGGGATCATAGCTGAAATGTTTGGTAAAATATGCAATGCTTAATGCTTAATTAATTTTTGAAGGCGGTTTCATGATTGATCTCATATCGCAATATTTATTAGGTCCCTCTGCAATTGTTATTGTTTTGTCAAGTTTGTTTATTGTCTTTCCTGTTAACAGCGTGATGTTTAGTGGCAGCACCTTCTATTTCCTGTCTTTAATGAGCATTGACCTTCAGCTCTGTAACAACTGCCAGAATAAAACATTTGAAGATACAATGGTTTTGTGGCAAATGAAACACTTGTTAGATGTACCACGACATGGTGTACCCCAAACATGATGTACACCTGACACTGTGTACACCTGACAAAGTGTACCCATTAGACTTGTATGTTGTGAAACTTGGCGTACCTCATTTCACAAAGACCAAAGTTACAAGAATAAATGCTTTTATCTAGGAAAACGTGCGAGGTAGTCTACCGGAATGCCATGACATCTGTGCATCTTCAATATTAGTTAGTTACCACAGCAACTTTGTTTACCAGGTTTTCAATTGATGAAGTAATTTGGGTGATTAGTATGTACAGCAGATAAAATAGAGATGTAAAAAATTGGAAATCCTAATAATATTAATTTAATTGCAGAACTCAATAGTTCATTGCTAGCAAAATAAAAATTATTATACATTTTCTATCATTTAAAATATATTTATAGAAATGCATTCATTAAAATTATAAATACATATATTTTATAATATAATATGTATTATTTTGTGCAGTTATAAAAGGCAAAGCCAAATGTACAGTTTCAATGGCAGAATGAGATGAGATCTCAAAAGCAGGATGGACTTGCATACCAATTACTTGAAGAAATTGTTTCCCCATGAAATTCCCAAGTGTTGAAAGATCAATGGTGTGTTTACCTGCCAAGTGACATCCACAATGTGTTGCTGTATGCTGCCCAGGTAATCCAACAATGTCTAGGTGGTCCTGCAATGACAGAGACAGACGTGACTGCATGTTTCACCTGTCCAGTGTGAGGACATCACTAGAGGATGTGGTTTGTTCAGGCCATAAGTATTGCTTCGCCTGTGTTCTCTGCCAAAAAATACTAGCTCGAAGGCATTTGCTGTTATGGGCGTGCGTGGTGTCATAGATAGCTCACAATTAACATACAATGATGATAGCTGTAGTGACTAATGATGTTCAGGTCTCTTTTTCATGTTATTGCCAATGACCAGATCTGTCCAGCCATGTCATATTGTGACACAGGTGATCTGTGATCAGTGGTGACTTTGATGCATTATTTATGCAATCTAGGCAGGTTTAGAACTGATAATCATAAGCAGCAGACTCATGACAGCCACCACCACAACTAGATGTAGTTGCTGCTGCTACGACTAACACTACAACTAACATTACTATCACAACAACCACCACCATCATCATCATCACCAATACCACCACCACCACAACCACAACCACCATCTCCATTAATACCATCACCACCACTACAACCATCATCACCACCACCATCACCACCACCATCACCACTACTACCACCATTATCACTATCACCACTACCGCCACTACCATTACTACCATCACAACCACATCCACCACTACGACAACCATTACTACTACTACCACAACCACTAACACTTCCACCATCATTACCACAACTATTACTACTACTACCACAACTACCAACACTTCCACCATCATTACCACAACTATTACTACTACTACCACAACTACCAACACTTCCACCATCACTACCACAACCATTATCACATGACAAGCTGAATATTGTTAAATTATACTATTACCTGTCTGTCTTGGTGTACAGAATGTTGGTGTTTTAGTAAGATATATTGTACTGGTGTCATTTTATGTTGCATAACTAGTGGTCTAGACAGGCACAGATATAATTAATACTGCTAAAACAACAGTTTGCTACATGAGCTCCACCAGGACCAGACAACTAAGTCAAGGTTTGCCTGGTCAGCTGACTGGGCTAAACAAGAAAAAGAAGCAGCAGACTATCAATGTCACCAAATGACACAGTTGTCAAAACATCACACCTGGCCGATATTATCTGCTGTCACAGTGTAAAGTAATCCCACTGTTTGACACAGCATGTCAAAATTCAAGTATATCCATCAACGAAAATAGCATCTTTATGAAGCGTTTCCTGCACAGATGATGATACAAGCGGCCCACATTTCATGCCTTCTTGTCTATGCTGCGTGAAAAGAATCACTCTAGAAATTCATGATTTAGGGATAGTTTTGTTGGCTTTTTCTGAAGTTCAGGTTTCTCTCTTTCAATGAACCAACTGAATCAACACAACTTGTAATTCAAACCTCCATTGTAGCCAGGGATAGGTTGCTATTTAACAACTGTCATTGTAGTAGTTAAATGAAATGTAGGTGATTACAAAAATGTTCTTGAAATATCTGATTTTGAAAAGCAAAGAATTTTCATATTGAGTACAATAGCACTTTTGTTGTACTTTGGTTTTCATTTCAAGTGGTTGTTTGGCTCCACATGAATGCGTCAATGACATTATGATCTAGTGACAATGTGTGTACACTATTTATTGTTTCTTAATAGCTGAACTACATATTGGCGAAGTTCCATTGTGCCACAGTTAGAACCAAATCTGTGTCCAATTATGAAACACCAACATGTATATTAAGCCATGCCACATCTTCTGAAATTTATACTGTCACACTTGACTAAACATTTCTCAAACATGGTCTCTATGGGATGCTGCATATAAGTCCTTACCTACACATGATGCATGACACAGAGGTGTCTACAAGAACTCAGACAGGTCTGGATCAAACACCTCCACCGCCTTCTGCACCTTCTACCATCAGCGATTGAGGTGGATGAAACACTTGTTACAGTGATACTTCAGTCATTGTCTGCTGGCAATTGTCATAGACGTCATGTCCTCATTTATGCATGACAACTGCAGCCGTCGCCACATTGAAAAACATAAAAAACGGCAGCAATTCATAAAAATGAATATCGTGCAGTAATATTACGTGTTATCACCTGGCGTCCCGGTCACTACTACCTGCATGTGTCATTCGTGGCATTGGGTATCAATATGCAAGCATTGTCTGCGTTCTCGCCCGCTCATGTAATTAATTCACTTTGTTATTTTCAGAAAGCTTCGATGCCGACATGATACGGCAGTTCATAGATCTATTATTATGTGAATTCCGACCCATTTATGTACCTTCAAACTCCAAAAGCTGGCTGTCTGTGGCATTCAAGGTTTTCATTATTGATGCACAAAGCGACCCTTTTGATAGATATTGTGTTACTGTTGGAAGCATTGATAGATCTTTATGAAGGTTGCCGGCCTGTGTTGATTGGAAAATGTCCTCCAACAACATATTGTATAATAACAATTAAATTAAATCTGCCATTACACACATTGTTTCTAGTAATTTTGCAAGTATTTTTGATAACTAGGCTGTTATGAGATCATGTGATTCTAATCAGCTTTGATGTTAATCAAGTTATGTTTGAAAACTTTGAATGTATTGCAAGCGGACAATATTTTGGGTTGCCTTTAGAAAAACACATGAAGTCAGAATGACTGGTAACTTTTCAGGAAAAGGACATTAGCTCTCTGGCATATCTATACATCTGTTGACAACCTAATAACTTATAATGCTTATCGAATTTGAGATTGACCAATACTTTTGTCTTGATGCACCTCTGAGTTTGGTTTCTGAGGATTTAGGTACAGAAGTTATCATTATTATACTATAATTATTATTGTTAATGAACTATAGCTTAGCTGTCATAACTTTAAAATTGAATCTAATTACACCTTTCATTACTGCCTAGATACAACTATTTTTTTGTATTGTGTAATCGAGGTAGTATTTTCTATAAGCAGTTTTACTGATTACATTGTCATTACTCAGTAAAAAATAAACATTGGTAATTACCTGTCCTATTCTTGAAATATTATAAGGTGTATGTCAACTTTAGTGTGGTGTGTCTGCTTGTACTTGTTCAAGAGAATTGAAGTTTTCTACCATGTTTACACACATACAGGAAAGCAGGACGGTGATGTATTGCCTTGTGCAACCTATGAACACAATTCACCTCAACCTAACATTGCATAGCAGATATGCTATCTGGTAGGCATAATGAAGACAGCCAGCTTTGTGGCCTGTGTGTAAAACTGGGATAAAAATAATGGAAGGAACACATAAATACATTGATACTCAGCTAAAGACCCTGATAAAGCTGACAGCCCAGTGTACACATCCAGTGTCAGCTGCAGATTGTGGGGGAATCTTTGGAGGAAACAAGAGACAGAGGTAGCCGGGGAAATGGACTAAATATGGGATGACATGTTGCAGGGTGTACTTGGGTAGTTGGGGTTGTAACCTTTTAAAGCCCTCATCATGAGCCTTTTAGTCAGTCGTTCAGACTTGTAATATAAGCTGATTGGCTGATTGTAGTGGTCTGTAGAGTTTCTGGAGGGGTGGGTACTTGGTGACATGCAGACATTTATGAATAGACAACTGAGTAAGCTAAATATCTATAACAAGATACGTTTAACGTTTATAACAAAGATATGTATGATGATGGTTTTATTATGTTATCCCCTTTACTTTTTAACATTTATATGGATAATCTGAGTATACAACTGCACAAAAACAGATCGGTTGTAGTCTTGGTAACATGGTTGTTAATCACCTTATATATGCCAATGATCTACTTCTGTTTGCACTTTCTGCTAAAGGACTACAAACAGTACTAGACATGTGTTACTCGTATGGCTGTGAGCATGACGTCCAATACAATGTGGGTAAATCCCTGGTAATGTACTTTGAATCTAGAAAGTCAAATCGTTCCAAAGAAATGACATTAGGAGGAAAGAAGTTAAACTTTGCCACCTCTTGTAAATATCTTGGACATGTAATTTCTAATAATTTGTCTGATGAGTCTGACATGCAAGCCAAAGTGAGACTTTTGTATGCCAAGAGTAATATGTTACGTCAAAAATTCCACTTTTATTCAACTGCTGTTAAAAATAAGCTATTTACAGCATATTTTGGTAACATCTATATGTGTGCGTTATGGGTGAACTTTAGAAAAGTTAATTTTTAGCAATTCGTTGTTGCATATAACAACTCTTTCAGGATATTGACCAATTTGCCCATGAGATGTAGTGCTAGCCACATGTTTGCTACAGCTAATGTGAGCTCGGGTAAATGTGTAATCAGAAACGTTATTTTTAGCTTAATGAATAGGATTTACATATCTTTGAATCCCATTATTTATAGCATTAAAAGTAGCGACATGTATTGTACTTTGAAACTGCGGGGCGCCAGTGGGTCCGAGATTTATATAAATTTTACAGCATATTGTTCTTATCGATGTATTTTTATATTTATTTACATACTGTTATTGATGTATTTGTATATATGGACATGAAGATTGCCTGAAATAAATACATTATTATTATTATAGAAAACTATAATACAATGCATCCGATGGTACATATTATTCAAACATTGTTGCAGTAATTTTTGCACATGCAACAGTTAAATCGACTGGCAGCATAAACAAGCCAGGTCAAGGGAGATACCACTATCAGTTTGACAGAGAAATACTCCAGCCATCAATATGTCACAATAATCCTAAAGTTAGAGGATTGTGACTTTCACACATACATTACTGCCCCCAGGTTGTGTATTGCTGTGTGGGGGGAAGAGATTCCACGAACACTTCTATTTGGCTGAATGAAGGATGGCTCTCACAGACATCACAGTTTATTAGTCAGAATACAGTAGCTAGCCCAAAGCATTGATAGACCCTGGGTGGGTGTTTCTATCATATATTCTGCCAACCACTTCAGTTCAGACTAAGCACTGTGTTCTGACCATTTAAATGTGACATCCATATAAATCTCATCCTTCATCCCACCGTTCTGAGGTATTTATAGATTTTATTGTTAAACAAATTCACACTGCTAGTACCCACATAATCAGTAAATAATATAACATAATATGTCATTTACTTATTGTCCTATGCAAGAATGAATACTTTCTTATATCTAATCTACACTGTTCCTTTATTTAACGTTGCTTCACGTCCTCTAGTCCTTTCGAAACTGAGACAAAATGCATCTAACAATATTTTCATAAGCACTCAATACCTTTCTGGCTTCTTAGAAGACATGAACACTGCAATTGGTCTGAATGAGACATATCATGACACTGTATGCTGTTCAGAGAGGGTGTGGCTTGTGTTGTGTCTAGACTGTCTGGTTGCACACACAATAGAGGACATGTTCTTATAAAGACCCACACAGCTTATATTCAGGTTTGACAACTACACATATAAAATACCTTTGAAATAATACTTGATTAGCTATGCAGTTAATCAAGTATTATTTCAAGGGTAATTGTGTGGTGTGGCTGTTAGTGTTGGGTGCTGTACAGTAAATAAATAGGTAATAAATACTTACAATACCCTTTAAAAATAGTTGATTAACTATACAGCTATATTTCCTCTCTTTGGTTTCATATTAATTCCCAAATGTTGTTATTTGCAAGAAGCTATAAAAGTTCTCTTATATAATATTACAAGCTACACATTGCAGTGACACTATTTGAACAGTTACTGAAAGCTATTAAATTTTGAAAAGCCAAAAAATGACACCAGTTACTGAACATTCTTCAATCTTG
Organism: Escarpia spicata; assembly: GCA_963995525.1. Classification (NCBI taxonomy): domain Eukaryota; kingdom Metazoa; phylum Annelida; class Polychaeta; order Sabellida; family Siboglinidae; genus Escarpia; species Escarpia spicata. The sequence goes on along the minus strand of OZ023211.1, from coordinate 41,513,263 downwards.
AAAAGTATCTAGTTTGGTTAAGAAATGTTTACTCTTGTTTACACTAACATTGGAACTAGGGCTTTTTCCTAGCGCCTTGACCCATCTGTTGACAACTGGAATACTGCTTATGGTTTTGAGATTGACCAATCCTTTTGTCTTGATACACCTCTGAGCTTGGTTTCCAAGGATTTAGGCGCAATAGAAGTTATTATTATTATTATAACAATAATTCAAACACTTGAACAAAATTCAGAGGAAGATTCTTTAAAAGAAGGTGTTCAATACCAAGCTGATGCTAATGCTGTATAAATTATTGCCATGATTAGAAAGCCAGAATGCTACAGACCATTTATAAACTCTTGTTTTTATATTCCTCTGCACATCTGATACTATGGGGAAATTTGAAGCTGTACACAGGATGATATGGCACATTTAGAGACATATCTTGGATAATATAGAGTTTCCTTTGTGACCTTCCAAACGTTCTCTTCATGTTTTATTGACCATTTCTAGAGAAATCATGTTTGTTTTTAAGCATTTTACAGGATCATATGGCAGTTTCAAAGACATACCTTGTATACTAAATAATATAAAGTTTCCTTTGTGACCTTGCACATGCTCGCTTCATATTTTATTGACCATTTCTAGAGAAATCATGTTTGTAAGCTATGTGCTCAGGTAATAAGGAGACCTTTGAAACTATGCAATGCTCCCTGTGTGTAAAGCAATGTCTGATTTGATGTAGAGGCAAAGGGCTTGTAAAAAGTATCTGTTAACTTGGGAAATGTCAAACCAGGAATCTGGATAAAGGATTGCAGAGTAACTGTGAAGGAATGAGGTAATGTATAGCAACACATCTAATGAAAATACGCAGCAAAAAGAATATGAAATATAGGTTTCTGTCTGTGGAATCCCCACAGGCTGTCTTGCATTAACTCCTGGTCAGAGTCCGGGTGTTTTATTTCTAGGAACTGTCAGATGCTTGTCAGAAAGCCCCAGCGTATTTGTAGTTGTTTATCCTGACTCATAAGAAGTATGTCTTTCTAGGTGTTTAGTTGTAAACTTCTGACAGGTGAAATGGCCATAAAGCTATCGCACATCAAAGTACTTGATGCAGCACTTCGTAAATCATTCTCTATCTTTGATACTCCTAACCTCTTGTATGCAGAGATTCCTGGAACAGGATGAATCCATAGGTAGTTTTTACCACAGGTGATGCATTACTTTGCTCTTAGAATAAATGTAACACGGGTGATGAATTGCTTTGTTCTCCGTCAGATTAAAAAGGGTGTATCTCTGAAATTGAAAAGTACCAAGATCATTGCCAAGGGTGGTGCATTCTAATGAAATCAGATATTGGGAACTTACTTAACCCCAAAGTTTCCTGATATCTGATGTCATTCTAGTTGATAACAGCAAGATGCATGCTGGTTTTGATCTACCGGGTAGTACAGTATAATTGCAGGTTTTGGGGAATTATGGACCCGTTACCCTCACAGAACACGCATTTATGATACAGGACTGTTTATATGAGAAATGTGCAATTAACAGATCAATCTGGTATCTGGTATATCTTATCTAGTAAGTTTAACTTCTCTGCCCTGGGATTATCCCAGACTTCTCCCGTTTCTTTTCCCAGAAAACTGTTTCTCCCGTTTCCCCCTGATCTTAATTGATTTAGTAAAAGTAAGTTTATTTTGTAGATGCCCTATCTTTGACTGCTATATTCCCACACCAGCTGGCCCAGGTTCTTTCCTGCATGCCTCCGTTGGTTTTTTCTGTCTTACTACAGAGTAAGCATGGTGTGTTTATTGGGGCAGATAATGGCTAGAACGAATAGACAACCTCTGTGTACTCCTCAAAGCTGATTGGATGGAAGTGGAGGGTGCATTCATCAAGTGTGAATTGAAGACTTTTGTCTCTTGTGAAATATATTTCGTTTTTTTTTATAAAGTTGTCACTTGTGGAAAGCTGTCGTTAGTTGTTACATATTTATGAAGTTTTTAATGTGAAGTGAAAATCATAACAGTTTTCAAGAGTGTTGTTGAATTGAACTAATTTTGAGATACGGAGAGCACACATTCACCAAAGCAGCGTCAACTTTGTGGAACAGTTTGCCTGCTACCATCAGAAACTGCATCTGCTTTCAACGGCAGCTAAAAACCTTCCTATTCTGGCAGGAATATGATTAATGCCTGAACAGTATATGTCTAACATTTTTAATCTCACCTAATATTTATTATTAGTCTATTTGATTTAGTTTCATGCTCATAATGTATCATCTTACTATTTTAATCCCACTTGATCCTTATAATGTTATGACTCTTAGTGTAATTAATTATTTAATTATTTTATTCCATATACACATTTTAGGTATAAAGCCAGTATATTTTAATAACTTTTAAACTATTTAATTTGATACTCGATTCTTAGTTATACTGTCCTTAAATTACTTAACCTACTATTTTATTATGTACATGTTTAGTGGAATTATTATTATATTGTAAAGCTCCATAGAGCACTGTGTATTTTATTATTATTATTTATTATAAATCGCATGATGTCAGCTTAGCCATTTTGCCACATCTTACAGTGTACTTGAACGTGCATGTTTTTGAATAAATTTTCTTTCATTCAAAAACTTGCCTCATGTTTGTGAATGGCATATGTGAGATTAAATAGTAAACAGTTCAAATTGTGGATCCTTATGGATTGTTTTTGGATCTTTCCACTTATCTCATTATCCACTATCATATTAATCATTCCTGCATGGTATTGATTTTGTCTGAGTAAGTCTGTGCTCATATAAAGTGCATTAAAATAATCATATGTGGCCTTGTTAATGGATACCACCTAAGTTCCTTTGATAGTCACCCATGATGTTACAAGAGTATAAAGAACAAAATTGTCTTGATGTCTAACGGTCTTTTATTATTGTGCTTGAATCTCCATATTGATTTTGCAGTGGATGTGACATAAATGGTCCTGGTTGTTTTACTGAAACATTTTAATAGAGAAGCTAACAGTTCATGTTGTCAAAATAGTGTTATATAGTCTAGTATTGTACATATTGTGCACTTGTTAAGTGTGGAATTATAAAATAAAAATGCTTTGTCAAGTATGCTGATGTGCGTCAAATTGTGCCTACGTAGAAATTATTTATTAAAGTATGGTATCAACATTATCATTATTTATTATATTAATGAATTGTGATCTTATTACTGGTATCTTGATGGGTAAGAATCATCTAAGAACGTACATGTAATTTTGAGGATTTTATTAATTAATACAACACAAAGTTGTTCTTTAACACAGTTATATATATATATATATATATATTCACAGGCAGTACAAACAGATTGAAGTTCTCACTTCATTTTCCCATACAGTAAATGCGGGTTTTACTGCCTGATTAGTAGCAACATGTCTCATAATTCCTCTTTTGGTATTGGTCCCATGGGGCACAAAGTGATGATATAGAATGAGTAATGGAAGGAGTAATTGTGGCTGTAGCCCAAGGTGGGATCACCCAGAGGCTAAATACAACAAAACAGATGTTCTGGATTCTCTGCCTGCCTGCCCGCCCGCCCGCCCGCCCGAGCCCGCCCGCCCGCCCGCCCGCCTGTGTGTTTAGCTGTCATTCTGTCTAAGTGTCTGCCTGTATATATTAAAGCAGTCTGTCTACATCAGTCTAACTGTCAATCTCGGAAAGAGTGAAGTAAAATAATTTAACTTCCTTCATTTAGATGACACATCCACATATTAAATAGGAATCAAGATCAATGTCATCTCTCTTCTGAAGGATATTACACATATTTCCACCTTCCCCTCACACAAAAGCCACTAGCTGAGCTGACAGACCATGCCAGTGTTTTCAGGAAATGACTGGGTGGGCTGCTGGTGGTGGGATTCTGTAATCACTTGATCCCCAATATCCACAAGATGTCTCTCCATGTTTACCCCAGCACCAGTGCAGTGCAAGTTAGTTACTTAGTAAGATTACACTGAACCAAATAAACAGGCCATGGGGGACGTCAGGAAACCGGGAATGTTGTCGCTGTATCTCCTACCATCCCGCCCCTGTGCCAGGCACAGCCATGTAAATTGACCTTGATAATGGGTATAAAAAGAACCGCAGGCTATCTCCTAGAAATGACTCTGACGGAGTCTGCCGCCATATGAGATCTGCGACAACGTATGGTACTACGCTGCTGCTCCCGGCTGACAGTTTGCCATGGTTCATTGCAGTTGCTGGCCATGTCAATCATGTGTGCGTGTATGAAGTGTCATATATGTAGTTTTTGAAATCTTTGTCTGAAGGACTTTCGTGAGACATAAGTTGTTGCTATTTATCTAAATATGTTGATTTCATCTATATGTTCCAGTTGGCTGTGTTGATATACAATGTTAAACTAAGATGTTTCAGTAATAAACGAATACTTTTTAATAAAATACAATTTTAATGTGCATATGTACATCAAGCTCAGGAAGTTCACATCCACGTTGATTTCTAAAAAAATAACAAAGAACTTGGATACAAAGAGATGGTGTACTTTGGAGGAACTGGATAAGGTACCAGAATATAATTTGCGTCTGCATACACAAATTTCAGCTGCAACAGTTTTGACAGAATGAGATGTAGAAGAAGAGAAATATTGCAGACATTTTTCACAATGTCTGAAGAATTGTTAGAATATTCTATAAAATAAAACGCTAAAAATTGCCCCACAAGAAAGAGCAAAGCAAACCTGATTTTCTTAAGTTTTGCCTTTGTTGTTGTTACACATGTGTGGTAAATGTTTTTAAAGAGAGGTGGTTTGTTCCTCATTTTGACACATCTTGTGCTTTGCTTTGTGATTCACGGTTGACCGTTCCAACCTGTTCTACAGGTAACTCACACCAAATATTACAAATCCCCCACACCTGCCAAAAATCAGCCAAGTCTCTCCCAGACAGACCATTTTCTATGTTTGTACTTCTTGTAGCTATAAATAGTGATAGGAATAGATTGCATCATAGCACCTAGCAGTATTTCATTGCAACATGGCAAAGCTAATTCATCAAAATGTAATGGGAACATGTGCAGTTTTCAGGGATACTTAATGGCAGTGTCTGTGTGATAGTTTTTCTGAGCATGGTGACTGGAGTTGTGTGTTTTGTCACTCTGATCTTTTTATAATCAATGCAGCCCAGAATAGAATATGAGTGATTGCAGGATATTCCATACATGTACGAATCATGCAAACTATCGTGATTGAAATCGAAGAGATTGCCATGCAGTGGTACGTTTTAGAACATAAACTTGTTAACCGTACATTAGTTCACCACAAATTTTCTTTGTCAGTTGGGACACCGGATGTTATTTCTTCACCTGCCTATAATGGTAAAAGTATTTTGGCGACTTCCTTTTCACATTCAACCGCCTCGTTTTAGCGGGTGAGACCACCCCGTTAACACGACATCGGCTGTGGTTCCTAGAAACTCATAATGCTGCATGCGTCTTTGATATTTCCTGGAAGCAAGAGATAGATGGGTCTGCGTGAACAGAAGCTTGTCGAAAGTGTCACACTGATCATGATAAGTTCAGCCTATTTTGAGCACACTGAATACCTACCGACACCTAAGTTGTTAGCTGGGCTGGTCTCTAGCATCATACCAACATGTTACTGCACTCATCTCTCACGATTCTGGACGTCTTTGGACATGTGAAATCATCGATGCAAAACACCAAAGAGAAGTAATTAGCAGGGCCAGATGTTGACAGACAGATGCATTCCTGGTGTATGAAGGATGGAACGAGGCCAAGTTCCTTGTCTTTATTTTTGAATCTTGTTTGTATTGACGAGTCTTTGCAAGACTACCCGTTATATTTGGGACATCTGTGGCTCTTGCTGTACATTTGGAGACTCCATGACGGACCATAGGTAGGTCACAAAGAGGCTGTTTAGACATGTCACTTGATCATCTGAGACAGAGACCTATTCTTTGATCAAGTCTCACAAGAATCCACAACAATGATAACCCAAGATGTGACATTTTTGCCATCAGCACAGTGGCAGTATGCAGGGTCTGCAGTGCTGGTGGTGCCATCTAGTGAATGTTCATGTCACATTTGTCACCCTGCATGAGATGACATGTTAGTGTAATCTAAACAATGGATGGGGTGAGGCAGTGTATGTTTGTTTAGTTGCCCAGCTGTCCGAATTAATCACCCCATGTTCAAGATGAATAAAGATAAATCATGGATAAAGACCCAGATCCCAGCATGGCTTGATATCCAGATCCCAGCATGGATAGAGATCCAGATCCCAGCATGGCTAGAGATCCAGATCCCAGCATGGCTAGATATCCAGATCCCAGCATGGCTAGAGATCCAGATCCCTGCATGGATAGAGATCCAGATCAAATGGAGAACTGAAGGCCTTGCTGTGTTGGTATGACAAAGCAGTTTCCTCCTGTCATAACTCATTCAGCGAAAAAGTAGAAGCTGAATGTGTCTCGGCCAAAGAGGTGTGCACTAATTAACCCAAGCGGCACTGAGGCAGAGTTGCACATAAGCACGTAACTAGATCGACTATGAAATTGTATGTTCTATGGAGATCAATACCTTCATAAATTGTGGGCCTCCTGTAGTTAATAACACTTGAATGCATAGACCAGTCGCACAACTTGTTCTGATGATGATGTTGTCTTAATACTAATAATAGCTTTTTAAATGGAGATAAGAATGGATTATACCATTATTTAACCAGAGCACATACGTTTCCTTCTAGGTGGCATAGGTACGGAAAGTTTTTCTGAATTAAAAATGGTTAATATATTTTAAAGTATTTTCTCTATGTCTGTTGTCCGATAATGCAATAACATTTATTATTTACCTTTGATATTCTGACCAAAATCCATACAAATAATTATGCATCTGGTATGGTGTATAGTTCTGCATGTGCACAACAAATAATGTTCTGAGAATGATTTCTCAGGTTGTGTAAGAGCTGTTTTCATTAATTTTTCACATAGTTTATAAGGATGTATGTCTTCAAGATAGATTTTTGTTCAAAGAAACTACTATGTTCAAAGAAACTACTATGTCTAGTGTAACACTATTTGTATGAACATAATGATTTTGCAATTTATGTTAATTCCTAGAATTTGCTGTAGAAGTCTTGAATTCATAGCATATATTTGAAAAAATCTTGTGTGGTAACTGAAACCCGTAAGAAGGGACTAGCAGCTGTACATTTTAGAGGATGTAATAAAATCACAATGAATACTTTTATATATGAATGTAGTAAAACCCATGAAAACGTAAATTGTCAATCAGCATCTGAACAGTGCAAGATTATAAAATAAAACCTTGACAGAGTAATCTGTTTTCACAGGAAATGATCCATCTTTATCCATATCTGCCATTGTTCCATTGCTAAGTGTCTATTTAGACACTTAGCACAGACCAATAAACAAAGACTACCCTGCAGACTAGGCGTAGCTCTCATTAATCAAGTCTGGAGCCATTCCTGGTCTACTGATCCTTGAGGGTCTTCATCCTTCAAAAGTCTTGCTCATGTAGCCCTGAGGGTGCAGCTTCATTCGTAATTCTAACCCTGTATATTTCTAGGCCAGATAGCTGTTGCCCTGCAGATAATGCTACTTAACCTGTCAGTTAGAAAAAAAGCTTGCCTAGCACAAAGCTAGTACTCCAGTTTGTTATTGGGTTTCATCGAGTGTTCTATAACACACACAGTCAAAGACTAGAGGCGTGCTTGGTGCATACTCATGACTATGAACTGTGTGCTTCCTGCATGCATTTAACAATGGACAAATACAAATGAATACACTGTAGGAAATAGCACAGAAAATTGTACAGTAAAATCTGTCCATAACAGATATCTTCAGGACCATGCAATATGTTCTTGATGGCTAGGTTACGACTAAGAGCAGGTAGTGGACAATGCAAAGTATCCATTTGGGACGTTCAAAATTGTGCATTTTAGACAGGTTCTTCGTGTCCTTTGTAATAAGTTATTGGTAATAATTTACTACTGAAAGTGCTTCACATTTGAGCTAATTAATAATAAAAATAAGTATGAACAAAGAGTCTTAAGATAATATTCCACAAATAACACCCATTTTGTTGTAAAAAGGAACTTGCACCATATAAAATGACAATGAACAAATATAACAATCCTTCAGCCAAGGGTTATGCAAAGGCTTCAAAGGGTGTTTTAATTAATACTCTTTGATTCTGTTCATTACACATGCTTTCTTTTTCTTGATTGCTGTAATGAGTGTACTAGAATGCACACACATCAGTTTCTGTCTGGAGAAACTGCTTCTCTAGCACAATATGTAAGATGTCCAAATACCTCTACCATGTCTGGAGGTGTGATTAACACTGGTGGGGTCAGGGTTGCCACTTCAAAGACAAATCACACAAGGATTAAGGCAGTCTGACAAATGCCCTGCCATCCAAGAACCCATGTAGCCTTCAGGGGATATTTCCAACCCACTTTATCCACCACAGAACTTGCTGGCAGCGACAGTTTGATCACGCCTTACCAAGCAATGTGGAAACAAGGGCAACATTCCTTTTTAGGGCATACTCAGAAGGTGTTATTCTACACGTTTCACTTGCTGCCCTCAGTCGCACGCACGCAACTCACAAAAAAAGGAAATATGCCTAAAATTCTAGGAATTGAGCTGCTGCTTTTATGGGACAGACAAAGGAATGACTGTTAAAGAAATGTTTAGAAAGTTTTAGCAGATACTGAGAAACAAAGACCATGATTAGGCAGACCAAGAATATAGCATGATAAACACAGGACTGACAGTAAGTTTAGTTGAACTGATTTAAGTTTGAAACCACACAATTCTGTCCAAGGATTTAAAAAAGGAAATTGTGTCATAAGTCATAATAAACTTACATGGCAGTTAAAAAGGATTAAAAAAGTCTTTATTGTAATATATTTATTGAAGCATAATTACTCAGTGTAATTGTACATGCAACATAGTAAAATCTACGCTATCTATCAAATGTCAAAAAAGATTATTCAACAAAGTAGTTTCTAATAATCTTGGCTACTCTATCAAAAAGATTATTCGATTAATGCAATAACAGTCCTGGCATATTTCTTCGCATGAATACACAGTGGATTAAATTCTAGTACCACATCATAATGACACTATAGTGACAATGAAAAGACCTATTGAGTAGTATATTTACGACAGCTGCGTGTTGTGTTGTGTTGTGGGGTGTGCTAAACATAAGTGATGTCATGTTATACCCCCCATACCGGCCTGGCCATTTGTCGGCCTGGCCATTTGTTGCTCCAGGCCCCTAGTGCCTGTCAAATGGATTTTCCTCAGTCCTCATTAAATTGCTGATGAAAACAGACCAACTCATTTGCAGCCAGAGTCACAGTTCCTCGAAATTGTCTGTAAGTTGGGTATGTGGGAATGTGAGGGGTTGTGGTAGGATTTTTGCCCCTTCCCACCCCTCTGGCCAGGGTGACTGGGGACACTGTGGAAATACTTTATAGTCATACTTACCTGTAGCCTTTTATAAAGTGCAACAGGTCTCAAATTAGGCAAACTTGAGGCTAAACCAATTGGACTTAACTTTTATAGATAATTTCAGGAGGCATGAGACATGGTGTATTTGGCCTTGAACCATTGTTCATTTTCTGAGGGCCAAAAATCAGTTGCAAGGATAATGTGGCAAAAGCCCATAGGGCCGCTGCCAAATGCGAGGTCTGATGCAACCTCCAGGCTCCCCATTCTGCTAAATAGGTGTTGATTTATAGAATATATGTTAACATATAACTTGTATGTTTCTTTACTTTATAGAATGTAGTAAAGTAATTGTTGGCCCCTTTATAAAATATAGTAAATATAGTTTTTGTCACTTCAGCTGACACTTACACAGAATCCTCCCCTTTAATCAGACATAGCAGTGATATATGTTGCTTGTGCCCAGTCCATGTCTGCTTCCTCACATAACCTTCCTGGCTCTCTGAGACATCACAGACACTCCTGTGATGCACCTCTTTTTACACCCATCTGTAGGTAGTTATTGCACAAAATCAGCCTCCACAGCACTGTCTCTGTGCCAGGCAGCTGCAAGGCATGCAATACAGCGGACAGTTTCCTGGGAGCTGTATTTTGTTTTACACACATGCACACAATTAACTATGTGTTCGTGAAAATGTTCTAGTTGGAAGAATACTTAAATAATGAAATTTTCTTAATACATAATTAAGACGATGTGAGTTGAATTTTCTAGATGCGTAATACAAAAATTTAGGTATTTTATCTGTATGTTGTAACATAGTTTTACCTGTCAATGTAAAGCTATTGGCTTGTTATAGTTATCGAAAGTGCAACATGTTTTCTACATATATCCTTCATAGATGATTTTTTTACAAAATGCATTAGTGCATGACACATTGGTAACATCACAGTTTGTACACTCTTTGAACTTGCATAAATCCCCATAATTAACAGTGTCCAAACTTAGCAACTGTACCAATTTATTACATAAATACAAAAAAGACACAGTAGGTGTTTAAAATGATACTAGAATTACCAGGATAGTTATAATAAAATAAAATAAATCTCTGGTGAAGATGGTGTATATCATGCAGAGGTACCAGGAAGAAGCATTTGGTGGATTTTTTGCCAGTAGTAAATGTGTAACCGGGTATCAACTGGTAGTTAAAATGACAGCATGTTATTTTTTAGTTGCTATCTCTCAGTGCGTAACATAGCACCACCATGACTGGCATTTGAAAGTCAGCAAGCTGTAAACAAGTTGCTGATGGGCCAGCCGTAAAACAAAAAAAATAATCTGCTCTATACATCAGGCAGTTACCTGTGTTTTATCGATCACCCCGTTTGTTAGAGTCATTCGGTGTACTGTGTGTGCATGAGATTACATAAGTACAGAACTATCGTTACAGTGCATCTGCCAAGAAAACATAAATATAACAGATAATGCTATAGGTGGTTACTTCACCCATCTATGTGCTGTAACCTTTATGTGTGTGGCAGTAAACCTGGGAAATTTATATATTAGCATCTGGAACCCCTGAATGTTATAACACAGACAAAGACAACTGACTGTGTCCATGCAATGTTATACATAAGCATGCAAGCACATGTAATGTGCATGTGACTAGCACCTGTAATTAACCAAGAATTAAAAAAATGATTGGCATGAACAAAATATTCACTGCCCCTGATTTTGTTTGTTCTTTTATTACTGGTATTTAGAAAAAAAATCCTGGTCTGCTGGATTGAATTACAATTTGAGAATATTATGTATAGCTGAGGGTGTCTTCTTTTATTTTTATTTTGTATCAGTCCTAGTCCTATTTGTTTCCAGCACGCACCAACATTCTATTAGCTGATTAGTCTGTATAAATTGTGGTTAGAATGTTATGGTCTCATGCCTGTAATGAGGTTTCATTCAAGTAGTCATCCCTTTTGGTTCCAAATTGAGAAGTTTTGTGCGGCAAGGTTTAGGAATACAGTATATAATATATATATATACACACACACACACATAAAGAAATACTCTAAATTAACAAACTACTCATGCAATTTTTCATATCTTTAATCCCGTGTTTCACCATTTCCTAAATACAATAGAAAATGTGATGATTAAATAAGTTGTTTATGACTGTTTCATAGGAAACGATAATTTGTGCTGCCTCATACTAGTCCACACTGGCCCATAGTGATCAACCAGTCGTAATTATTATAAGACTTGAGTATTCTGATATATACACTATAGCGTCTAAACAAATAGTGGGTCTGGGAACATTGTTACACAGTGGCCGGTCTGAATAAATTACAAAAGCCTGACAGTCTTGCAATGACCGATAAGAATGGCTTGTAAATAGTCAACAATGACAAATGCTTTTAGAATACATGTCTGTACATTCGTAGACAGAGAAGGAATTTCATATTGAAAGATCCAAAATACCACACACTGATAACAACAAGAGTTTCATAACTTTTCAAATCATTCATGCACCTTTGTAGTGGTGTGTTGACACAGTCGCTTCGTGTAGTAGATATCTGACATTTGTCCCCCACCCTGCTGCCTACTGTCTGATTAACAGGCTTACATGGCTTTTCTGACAGCCAGATTGCCATAATGACATAATTGTTGTTGGTTGGTGACATTAACTTTGTGTCCTTCATTAACACGGAGAGCGGCCTTTATTCATGGTTGCTGCAGCACAATAAACCATGACAGCCACTCAGTTCCCACATTGAACAACAACTATCAAGTTGTTACCAGAAATAATGTTTTTATTCTTTGTTGTGGCCACGCGTTGGCTAACTTGGTGGCTATATTTTAATGCCTATATTGCTTATATTGATTGCTGTGTCTTGTTTTAAATATGTCATGTCTATAACTTACCTGCTGTACTACAAACACATCTGTGAGACATTCCTTTTGCAAAATTACATTACACATTCAGCTAAGAGGTATCCCTGTTACACTACAAACATGACTATCGAGTGCACTGTCTACTAGTATGTAAAATATACCTATGTCAGATAAAATCTGTTGAGTTTCGTCAAAATCATAAATTTGATCTTAAACTACTATAAATTTGTCTTTCAAATTCGTATTGAGTGGAACCTCACTATAACGGTCATCCTGAGGGCGGGCAAAAGTGACCCGAATGGCGAGGTGACCGTATTAATGAGACTCATTTGCTATAATTTCTTGTTGAAGGAATAGTTTGGGACTGTCCTACAGTGACCTTAATTGTGAGGTGGCTGTATTACAGAAGTGACCGTAAAGGGACATTCAACTGTACCTGTGTGCCAAATACAAGAAAATAAATAGTGTATCCCAATTTGTCCATTGAAAAGAAATTCTTTATAAAAAAAGGGATACAGCCCATTCCTGCAAACATGTCTAACTTCTGCATTGTTACGGCAAATCCACATGATGTGGTCGCTTTGACTGAGGCCTTCCTGTTACTGTACAGACAAAACTATGAGACATTCCTTGTGTACTACAAATGCAATCTGTGCCTCATATAAGTGTCGCGCCTCTTGCCTACGGTTTACTGCCAGTTGCTTAGTGATGTCCAGATTGTTAGTTGCTCTGTGAGGCACATTTAATGGAGAAACACGGTATATTAGTTTGTACCAGGAAGTTGTGGCCGACAGCCAGCAGGTGGTCGTCTGGGTCGGAACGGATCACCAGATGGCAGGGTTTGTATTTGCTCGTACCAGGGAGGTAATCCCTCCCAGAATTATAAGTTTGCAAAGTGGTCGGCATGGTTGGTTTCATGCAAGCTGGAGGTGTAGCAGAGTAATTGAGAATTACATCTAGATTTAATAACCAGGTTACCAAACCAATATTGTGTAATTAATCATCTTAAGTAGGAGTCTATAAAATTACAGCTGTTGATGTTCTGCATGGAAGATATCCACTTTTAAAGACAGATATGGCAATTACATAGGACTTTTTTTAAATGCATAATTTATACAATGTTTTGTGCCCAAGTTGTAGAGTAGGTCTAATTAAATAAAACATTGAAATTTGTTCTGCCAAACCCCCGTTTCCATGGCAACAATCAAAGATGGCTACCGGATAGGAAATATAGCATAATTTGGAAGCATTGTAGCTCCTCCCATAATGCAGTAATCAGTGTAATTCTTTCTATTTCTTATTTGTAACACCTCGTTCTATGCAATGTCGAAGATATATTTTATGTATTGTCATTATTTAATATTAAACAAATATATTTAAATTTTGTTGGTAAAAAATCCTAATTTGTTTTTATGACCTCTATGTTCCCGTAACTAAAAAGAAAATCCAAAATATATGCCCGACATTGCATAGAGAAGATAGCAAGGAACACATCAGTAAAAATGTCATTAATGTACCGTCATTACTTCTAGAGATAGTATGTTAAAGTTATAAAAGAGATTATAAATTACTTTATTAATAGTACACATAAAATGCTATCAGAATACAGCAGAATCACATGTTGAGTATTTTTTATCAAAAAGTGTCATTTTAGCTGCAGTGTCTGTCCTTAAAACATTTACTTTTTTTAACTGAAAGTTATCCATAAGTGGGTGAATACTGAGAACTTAAATGTTTAATATTTAAAATTTAATGTCATTAACGTATGACATTTAAAAAATGGATTGACATTTGCTGCACAAGTGCATGCATGCAACACTTACACATTTTTCATCTCTTTCAGTCAATTTATTTTGCGTGTTTAGTTGATATTTTGCATGTTTCGTTTTTGTTAGTACAGTTTTTATTCTCTCCCTTTGATGTAAATGATACAGCAGCACGACACACCGGTACAGAGTAGAGAGCAATAAAGGAAGTGATTGTTGTATGCATGTACCGATAGTTGAAATATACACTACGTAGTTTTCCTTCATAGTTTTTACTCTGCAGTTCTTCTATCAGTTGATTTCCCCTGGGTGCATCATGTTTCAACCTGCACTAGTTTGGTTGGCTGGCTTTGCCCATAAGTGCACTTAATTGAAATGTTTTTGCTCACACCAGGTGTCTTTATCCGTATTTCTCGCACAGACAACGTGCACATCCATTTGTTGAAGTGTACCTCTTGCATGCAGCGGTTAGGAAAAAAACACAGATTTGTGTCACAAGTCTAATTGCCTGATTGCATGATACCCCTCCCATAAATTATTGGATGGAATCAGTTTGGGAGAGTGTGAAATGTGAGACTCTAAAGTTATTATTTTCACATTATATATTAAATGTATCTTTAGATTTAGGCCATGCGGGTATCAATTTATTAAACAGACCACTGCCAGTGCAGTCGTATCATCAAAGAAAATGTTGTGTGTTTGCTCCCTCTTTATTATAAAAATCTGTGCAAAGATTTATTTTCATCAAACAGATTAACGTAACTAATACCCAATATAAAAATTATGATTAATGACCAAGCCATCCATTGCTTGCACCACAGACAGCGCTACCTATGAGAATGTACTACTTTTATGCGTATAATATCTGCTAGATAGAATTCCTGGGGATATCTCAAATAGTTATACAATAATGCAAACATTGCTTGATAGGTTGGATTAAATTACATTTTAATGCCTCTGGGTGGGGGGGGGGAATGATGGGGTCAGTAAACACAGCCAGCTATTATAAAATAATGCTGCTGCATTGAAGCATTTTGAAACAACAGGTTTGTTGCGCTTCCCTGAAACTTGCTTTGCTATTTAATTCTGTCAAAAAACACATTAATTGCAACTCATAGACATATATTTATATAAACAGTACCTTTTTGTCTTGAGACTCGAATAAGGCTACAAAATATTGAGCATGCCATAATTGGCAACTTCAGAAATTAACTGGTTAAAACGAGTTTAAGATGAAAAGTATATAATGGCGATAACTTCTGTGCTTGCCCTTGGTTTGTGGCTCAATGAATGTGTGTTAGCTAGTAAATAATAGTTCAACAACAATAAATAATAATAACAGTGCTGTCTGAAATCACACGATACCGCAAAATATTCATACTGTTTGAAGTGTTTCTTTGTGCATTCTTTCCTGCAGTAAATTCCCTGCATGGCGGAATGTATCGAACCAATGTTGTCACTGTGATAGACTTGGGCAAAAGTTGCACCACAGGGCTTCTTCCAGTCTGTCAATGAATGGCATCTCCTATGTGAAAGGCTGCTATGTTTTTCAATACAGGCTCGCAGTGGGATGAGATATGGGATCATCCATTGCACCCATCCCCTTCAGTTTCCAGCTGGTGGGTGATTTACTGTGCAGAAAACTGTTACCTTGCTGTAGCAGTATTCAGCAGGAGGGCATGTAAAGATATCTACCTTTCCCTGGGTGGCGCCTGGGTATCTCCACATGTTATTGGGAGCCCTAATGTTAAGTGTCATGCCATCTGATGATGATCATAGCTTCTTAGCAGGGTGGCACTTAGATAAATTTGTCAACTGTGAAGTTCTGACTTGTGGGAATACTTCTTGGATACTGTGAGTCTGTTTTATAGGCGAAGTAGCATGGCTGTGTTCTTAATCTAGGATAATTTGAGAGGTGCCAACTGATAGCTGACCTGATAGCTTGTTAATTGAGGATAACTTGAGTTATGTAGAGAGAATCTTTCAGTGATGAGTAAGCTAACAAATTGCAAGCATTTGTTTATTGATCAAGAACTCTCAAGCTAAACAAGCTGCAGAGAGTGGGTTACTCATTCCTATCTGCTTCTAATGATAACAGTTTCATATTACTGAAAATTCTGCAGGTAACTGCCAGGAAATTAGCCTACCATGCGAATAAACTCACTATTTAGGGGCCTTCAGTATTTCATCATTAATATTTGGTGAACATTTTGTAATTGTATGCTTGAAGGATTAATTCTAGGGTTCAGTAAGTGCAGAGGTATGAGTTTCGGGCCAGTTTCAGAAGCCACAGGTCCTGTGTGGTGAAATGATGAGGCTAATAACCCTGAGTGACAGACAAGGTCTCCTATATCCAGCTCAATTTATATTCCAGTCCTTGCTGTATTCGGTTCACCTGACCACAGATTCTGCTCCATAGGATGGAGTTGGGGTACAAAAGGCTGACTACACTGACACGGTCTGTCTCATTTTGCATCGGGACAAATTGCTGGAAAAAGATTTAGATGTCTACAAGCACCTTTCATCCTCTTCTCCATATTTACAAGTCTGTGAATTTTTATTTATACATGATTTCAAGTATTTGCATGTCTTGTAGCTGCAGTGTATGCTACTGAATTTATTTTAATAAAATGTTCAGTTTAAAAAAACAAGCATACCAAAACAATTATAAAAGTAATCGTTATTTTACTTGAATAAACTTTATAAAATAACATGGGAAACATAATATTTCTTACAATCACCAATCCAATGCTGGCATAGAAGGATGTAGAGCAATTATATATACAGAGCTGCCAACTGGTACGGTTTCACCGTAACATGCTACTGACGAGAATCCATTGCTATGCTGTTATGGTCAGATGAAAAATGCTACAGATGAAATACAACTATCAAGCATAATGTTGTTGACTCCGTCTTGTGCCTGTCTGTTCTGTGAGAGCGAGAGAAAATGCGGGATGAGTACCTAAGAATAGATGTGACCTCTTTAGGGATCAGCCAATCATGGCAAGTCTTTCCAAACGAATACAAGAACAAAGATTTTGATTGGCTCAGATGTTCAACACTACAGACACTGAGCAAGATGGCATTGAAAAGCAAAGAGAGAAGCGGAGACAAAACAACAGAAAAAACAATGCACTCCTACCCAGAAATTCAGGGGAGATTACACGGATTCATACCCATGCATCGTGCGGTCAGCACTAGAACATTTTTGAAATTGTTCTCCGATCCGAAAGAACTGCAACAGCAAGATCTCAACATGATCCGTGCAGAGACACTTTTCAGCCAATGTCTAGTGGAACACAACATTGCTGTCAGCGCTGCCGACCATGTAAGAAAATTTTAAAGAAATTTTTTTCCCGGCAATCACGTTGCACGGGAATACGGATGCTGCCGCACGAAAACGACTGCCATTCTTAAGTGTTGCGCCCGAGAAGAGGTAGACACTGTAGCTTCTTCGATGAGAAGTGGTCCATTCATCACTGGCTCAGATGGCAGTCAGGAGGGGGGTGATAAATTCTTTCCGATGGTTGCCAGATACATCGATAAGAATGGCGAGATCCGCAATGAAATTTATTGCTATCCCTCATGCCCTCCTTAAGAAGTGCAAGGGGTCACATCCTCTTCTCTGAAAAATAATAAATGATTGGGACTGGGAGAAAAGGAAAGAGACTGAACTGAAACTGTGAAAGTTGAAAATGCCATTTTTTATTTCAATGACATAAATTAAAAGTGCCTGTTTTTTCATTTGACAGATGAAACTGTTGGATTAAAAAAAAGCTTATTCTTTGTGTTGATATTATGTGACTGCTACTGTCAAAATGCAAATGCTACTGACAAATCACTTGATAATTATATGTGCATTGATGGGTTGGCAGCTCTGTATATATATAATTGGCAGACCTGTGGAAGTAATAGAGCCAGAAAGAATGGAATGGCCAGAAGATGTGTATTTTATTACATGCCTTGTAAATCATTAGGGGTACCTCCAAGGTCTGTCATAAACTTCATGTTACCTGGGATGATCTATCTGTGGTACAAGTTATTTTGCAATTTATCCTATTCACAGCAGATTTTATAACCCAATAAACAATGGTTGCACAACTGAGCCAAATTTGTCTGGGGCCGTTCCAAAAACAACACCATCTGCTAGTGAATACCTCTCAAGCGTCTAGGATTGTGTAGTGACAAAAATAGTACTCAGGTAGACACAGACAGGTTGCTTGACAGCTGTCAAATTGTGTTGCCATCCCTATCTTTGATCTAGGTTTTTCAATAAATAATTGCTGACACAGTATAACTACGAAAATAAGCATTATCTGCCAGATCAGTAACCCACACATTCACTGCAAGGCAGGATATCTCTGAACTGGTGTTTTTAAAATATCGTATTCCTGTGCAGCAGTAACTCCAGCCAGTTGTAGCCGCACGCATAACGGTTGTCACACGGAATCGTCCGCGTTCTAGTGTATGTGTGAGCTCCCTGCATGGTGCAGTGATTAGTTCATTGGCGTGTTTACAGTACCTTATCACCATCCTTTGTCTGGTCAATAACACTTAATTTTGTCTGTCTGTGGGTTTCACAGTGCTGGTTTGTAGTTCAGCCACTGCATGGCAGCACCTGTGTCTGGGAGTGACCGGTCGCTGTGTGGGTTCATGCCTTCATGGCACATCCCGGATGATATCCCTTTACACGATATGCCTTCGTAGGGCAGTGTTGTGGCTCACATTTTGGCAAATAGTGCATTAATATAATTTAAAAAAATTCAGATTTGTTCCTGTTTTTAAACTTGGTTTTAAAAGGTAAGTTCTTATATTGTTTAGTATATAGTCCTTTGGACTGCTCAAAGCCCTTTACAAGTTTCACCCTCTGGCCGACATGTTCACTCGAACACCACCTCAACTTCTCTGGGAAATACTACTCGAACAGTATTCATGTACAAATATCCACCAGTGTCTATGGCCAGGTACTCATTCAAACAACTGAATGAACTAACACAATGTTAAATGAATGAAACTGCCCAAGCTTCAAGATGGCAGCAAGAAGATTCGAACCCGGGATCTCTCGATCGAGAGTCTCATGTTCGAACCACAATGGCACCATGTCACACACCCGCTATTGCTGACCACTGTCTTAGCATTTTCCCTGATGGGGAAGATTGCCTTCTGTGCCCAGTCTCCCCATTCCTTTCTGTCATCAGTTCGTCCATAGATCTGGTCGTGGTTTGATCTTAACGGCCTATATTTTAAGGCTGGTTGTTCTCACCTCTCTTTCTCCCATTCCTCGCAGTTTGTTATTTACTGATAAATGCCTTAGTACTTGTTGACCAGAGTTACGCCATGTGTTATATAAGGTTGGCCCACACTTGATTGAAAATAACAGAGGAATATTTTTTTGTCATTCTTGCCTGACTTTACTGAGTGAACTTCACTTTATATGGCCAATGGAACAATAACTTAAACCCAGTAGCTATGTTTATAGACGTTTCGGGACTTAAAGTAAACACATTCTTGTTTCAAACATCTGAAAAGAATATTGGTGTTTTTAAAAAATAGACAATTATTATGAGAGAAAATTACAGATGACCACCTGGAAAAACTAAATGTTTGCACCAACAATTAAGAACAACTCTTGCCACAAAACAAATTGAATATGAAAATTGAAAATGAAAAAAGTTTGAATAAATTCCCACTACTTGAACAAAAAACAAACAAAGCTAAGATAAAATAGTTGCTACCTACTACTCCAGGTTACTGCTCAATATATTGAGCCCAACTTGACAGGGCTCACACTTGAGGTGTTGTCCGAGCAGGTTGAAAGTGCTGACAGTTCGCTATCAATCTGTGCCACTCCACTGCTGATCCATTCATTAGACCATGACCAGCGGTTGACTTCCTTGACCTCCACACCACTTGGTTTTTATGAGTCACATGTGTGGCTGTCTGCCATCATTACCACAGACAGGGTTCACACAGACCTGATGAGGTGACCTGATGGGGTCAGATATTAAAGGCTGCTCCTAATGCCACAGCTCCCATGCTGGGAGAGCGGCCTTCATAAATGTCTCCTTGATGGATTGCTGATCACTGATTCGGAAACAGATCTGGGAACTGGAAAATCACTTGTGGTGGAAAATTAAAAGTGATGTCCAGTAGCAGGTATTCCATGTTTCAGTGTACTGTCTCCCCTGATAGGAAGGAAGATCACTTATAGTGTGTAATCAGATATAGAAAGTATTCCATAGTAAAATGAAATGTTGGTGACTACCATGCTAGGAAAAAAGCAACCAAATTAAAAAGCTTCCTCAGGGGTTTACCTGGATGTTTCTTTGTGTTCAGGGGTCCTTGGGACCCCCAGCCTTCTTTTGAGGGGGTCCCAAGCCTGTAGCAAGGGTCCCACTTATTACTCTTTTTGAATTATAAGTGTTGTTTTCTAAATATCACAACATATACAACTCATGTAAACCCAGTTATTATTATTATTAGTTTGATACTAACAAGAACTTAACAAAATAACTTGCCTTGTTACAATACACTGTTTTATTTGTTGATGTTTTCCCTTGATAATTTATGTAGTTTTGGAAGTTAGAGCAACCTTCCTCACTTATGAGAGGACGTGCTAATCTGCTAGATGCCTTGCCTGTAAATGTCTCCTAAATCTCCTAAGGCTAAGCTAATGATATTGAGGAAGCCACAACTCACTTTTAAAGGCTCCTGAATTTGTTTCGGTGGCGGGAAACCTGACCATGGTCATGACAGTAGCATTGGAATAGCCAATAGGCAGCAGATGCGCATTACTTTGTGGACACTTAATTGTGACGATGTGTAGAATCCGGGTTCACCCCAATTTCGGCATTGTGACAGTTGTGCCTAAATGTTATACCTCAATGCGATTATTCCATCATTCCATATCGTTTCCGGAATATAATGTCCCAAATAGCGCTTGCTCAGGTTTGAATCTATGTAAACCAGAGGTCTATTAGGGCCTCAAAAGTGTCCTTGAATCAATATTTTATAACAATGTACTGTATATGTGAAACAGTGTGAAATGATGGCATAAACACACCGAGTCTGAGGTATCAAATCAGTTCAGTTTGTTGGACAAGCGACAGGACGGGAGTTGGGATTGGAGTGCTTGCACTCTCTATTGTCACCATAAGGCCCGTCATTTGTTCGGTGATAATAAGCGGTTAATTATACAAATGAATGTAAGTCGCTATGTTTTTCATTGCTGCAGCTCTAATATATTAAGAAGTCTTAAAACACACAGCGACTGTGCTTAAACACTGAAGCCTGAACCAAAGAGCCTATATTTAAACAGGAGGCGCCTCTGAGCGAGATCATGGCAGTCTACAATGAGAGATTTTGTCTGCCATTTGGGAGGCTGGCACGTGCGTCTGTGCTTATGTTCTGGCTTAACATGCCTCCAGAATGGCGGACTCACCGCTCCAGTTACATACTTTTTTGAACAATGGGAATAGCGCGCGCTTGACCCTCTTGTATTGATACACGGTCTTTGCCTGAACGGATATGCACATGGATTGGAATTGTATTCTGGTTCGCGAATCAGTCCATAGAGGCGCTCCGCAAAACTATGCACAGGGCGGCGCCACACAAAGGATTAGGCACCCTTCAGAATCGGGAAGCATACGCCTATGAGAAAGGTTATTTGGAGAACTCGTGATGAGAAATACCAAACGAACTGATTTGGTAATAAACTGCCTAGTTAAAGGCATTCATATTCAATATATATTTTTGTTATATGTCAATGATATGCATGCGTCCAGTGGACGCAACGATTATTTTGCACGCGTCCAGGTACTGTTTCTATGCATATAGCACGCAGGATCTTGCGTCCCGTCCCGTAAACCCCTGCTTCCTGTACGCCAGTCTAAGGATGCTGACTGGCAAGAATTCAACACATCATATAACCTGTGAAACTAGTATTCTGTGAATATGATAGGCCTGAGACCATGCAGCTCACACAAACCACATTAATCTCAAGTATATTGCTGTCTGTTGGATGTCTGAAACCAATTCCATGACCTGTCATACTCCAGCACCGCCCACTTTCGAGAAAACACTTTTAAGAGAGCCAAAAACCTGTTTTCACCCATTTCCCATGCAATTAAAAACTAGTTATATTTTTAAGAGATAGGTAGATTCGTGGAGATTCCTCTTAACCTTAACAAGACAGGTCTGCCCTAGCCTACAAGTTAGCCATAGTTATTGGATGCAAACTGATGTTGTCATCAACATGTATATATTCATCCGAATCCCAAAGTTTATGAGGCGAAAGGTAGTTTGGACATGTGAAATAGTTTTTAAGTCATAATTTGCTAGCTGCCTGTAGATAGATTAACTGTCATGCAACTAACCCTTTTACCCTTGCAGCTGCAGTTGCCTTGCCATTTGCGCAATGTTTCTTTGGAAAATTGCGTTATAAATCTGATGAGCTGTGCTGGAAATGATAGCAACTCACGAGTGACTGAAGCGGCAGATTGGACCGCTCTTCCAAACCATCAAGCTGCCCTAATGGACTGATTCATAAGGCACACTTGGAAAAAGAATCCTGGGTTTGCACCAAACACCTGGAGAGGCCAGCAGACTGTATGTTTTATAAAGTTGATCACGGCACCGTGCAATAAAATACTCAATGGAATGTTGCCAGACGTATGGGAATGGGAGTCTTATTGGTTCCTGTGCAAGACAGGTCTGCTGGCTTAGGGAATGCATTTCTAGGAGATGAAATATTGAGGCAGTTGGAGGGAAGGAGGCAGAAGGTAGCCCATGTACGTTAGTGTTCATTCAGTTTGCCTGTACAGAATTCAACAGACTGTGACAGTGTAGTGTATTTGAGTGTGACCCGCTGTAGATGGTTATTTTATTAAGCAGAAGGATGGATAAGTGTGTTAAAGTTCTTAATAGTTCTACTAAATGTTGTGTATATGAATATAAAATCAGGTATTTGTATTGGGGTGTAGAATGCTCGTCTCCACAGTTAGCACTTCCGAGGTAGGCATGCTCTTTTAGATTGTTGCTCAATATTTATAAGACAAAGTGCACCACACTGTCTCTCTGTCTCTCCCTGTCTGTCTAACTCTCTACCTCTCCATCTGTTTGTCTCCGTTTCTCTGCCTATCCTTCTTTGTCTCTCTGGCTCTCCATCTCTCCATTTTTCTATCTCTTAGTTTCTCTCTGTCTGTCTCACTCCCAGTCTCTCTGTCTGTCTCACTCCCAGTCTCTGTCTGTTTCTGTTAATGGTTTGCCTAACAACACACTGTCTAAGGTGATAACGGTAATGTTTGTTAAAAAATAGTTAGTCGGTCTGAAATGAATGCTTTTAGCGCTATCAATTATTTTTTTACAATTGTTCCTTGTTTTGAAGTGTGTGTGTGTGTGGGGGGGGGGGAGGGCGTTGATCTGGTGCATTTCTCAGTTGCTTAACTCTTGGTAATTGCTTATAATTCCATTGAAGGAAGCAGACATTCATCTCTGTCCGAGATGTCCAACAGACCGCAGAATGAATGGTCTCCTGGCACTTGGTGATTACTTCTCTGTTGATTGTTTAGTTTTTGTGATGGCTCCTCTTAGATATATGACACCCGCAGTTTGTCCTCACCCACACTAGTAACGGGAAGGCAGTGGGATTGGGTTGCCCTCAAACTGGGGGTTCTTGTCAATGTACACAAGCAAGTGCACACAAGGAATTTCACAGAGCATCAATAATGATCATGTTCTAATAGACTTACAAACGGGGCCTCCCACGTGCAGGGGAACCACCCCACCCTACCCCAGAGCATGTGTAATCCCCCAAAGAAAGGTGATGTCAGCTAAGAATCCTAAGATCATGCACAGGCTTGTCTTTAGGAGACAACGTATTTGTGTAACATGACATAACTGCACCTAAGTTTCCTGAGTGGATGAGGTATTGCAAAACAGGTGCACAGTTGGGTGGGATGGAGCAACAGATCTAGTTGTCTTCCCCTAACAGCAAGCCACCACTACTAAGTAGTTGATACCACAAGTAGAGTTCCATAGGTGATTACGAGGGAATGATTCTCAGGCAGTTTTTTTGTACTGCTGACAATATTTTGATAATTTGTTTACTATATCTAAATTATGTATGTGTGTATATTTATATTTTTACATTCATGGCGTGTATATATATTATGTTTTAACATGTATTTTATGTATGTAAATCTGTATGACTTATTATGGCCTTTGAATTCAACTTTATTATTATATATATTTTATGTACACACATGCAAGCACGCACGCATGCACACACCGTTATTACATGTAATAATTATATTATATATATATATATACACATACTATACAAATATCCCTGTCCCTATCATAGGACAAAGCTACACAACCTTGTGTTAATGTAACTTTTTCACAAGCTTACAAATAATCTTGCAAAAACTCATACCCAAAAACCTACTCAAAAGCCTTATAACAAAGTTACACAACAGTGTGTCTTGATAGAAACATTGCATCTCTGAAGTATTAAGATTAGCACACAAGCCCTTTTCCTACCATGTTTAATGATTGTTTCACACAGTAAATTAAAGTAAAATATATATGTGCCCAGACCTTACAAGGCCAGCAAACTTCGGAGGGCAACTGTAAACTCTTATCTGTTAGTTCCAATAATGTAAATGTAATCGCCACTGCCTATAGGCCTAGATGACTTTAATACAGGCACATTAATCAAATATGGCAGTGGGGCATGGCAAATTGAGGGAGGTCAAGAATGCAGAGAGGCTGGCTCCCAGGGAATAGAGGGACAGCAGCCTCAGGCCCTAGTAAAGGCAATGGCCAAAAACTCCACCTTGTCAAACATGAATGTAGATTAGAAGGAAGAATGCTTGCAAGAAGACATGGCAAAGCAAAAGAATTGAAACTTCTAGTTTTACCAATGAAAGAAGAATGCATGAGGAAATAAAAGAGTACGAAAGATAAAATGACATAGAATACCAAAGATCTGTAACAGAGCAGAATATGAATACGAATACATTTATTTCAGGCAAAACCCATATACAATTGGTACATATAAATAGATATAATACTTAAAATACTGAAAACTACTTCGCAATTTAATTTCAGGTAGTCTAACTATGATATAAAGCAATTCACATTTTTGTATATGTATACCCGATCTAATAATCAAACTTGAAACTCAACTCTTTAGATGATATCAACAAAACTACATTCTTAGTAAGCCAAGGGTTTACATATGTAGCTTAAACTATTCATACCCTACTGTTACAAACATCAATACACCTGATTTGCAATGGGCTAAATGAGTTGTGCAGGGAGTTTTAAAGGACCATTTTACCAAGGATGTTTGACAAGGTATCCATTATCGACATACCCAGATTTATACTGTGCTGGAAATCTGATATATTATGTTAACATTTTGATATAATTTTCTTAAAGCTAGTATACATTTGTTAAGGTTTTCAGTCTGCCAAGTTGTGTTTAATCAGCCTAAAACAAATAAAATTATTTACAATTTGAATGTTACACCTGCAAAATTTTAAAATTGCAAACAACATTCAGATTGCAAATAACCATTATTGGCATTTATTGCAGAGGCACCCAGATGTACTTTGAAGTTGGCTGGTTCCCACAGTCCTGACCTCTAAATGGGACATAGTATAACATTATGACCGTCCCTGGCTGATTCCAGGTAAGTTTACACTTAACACAAAAACCCGACAGAGGACCAGAACCACCATCCCTGCATAGATGAAGGAATCTATTCCCGTTGCCACCATGCAGGTCTGTTGGGCAGATGCTACAACGAAACTTGGCGTAATGGCTGCCACAGGCCGCTAACTAGTTGAGACATGCTGATAACATTCCCTGCAACTGCCTTCAATCGTAGCCTGGCACATGGGTTCCCAGGGTGTGAGGTTTCCCACAGTTTGCTGCCAATGCTGCAGCCATAGCCTAGCTGTGTTGACAGAAAATTAATGCTCCCAAACATCGCTGAATTCACAGGCACTCAAATATCTGGGCAGATATGACTCATCACTATGATATATCGTTATTCCTTATTTCATATGATGGATTTTAGCTTAGGTCTCGGTTAATGCATTTACCTAACAACCGTTACATCTTGAGCATTTTTTGAGGTTGGTATAAATTATAAGTGAGGAACATCAGGATTGCCTGCATTTCCATTTTCAAACTTTAATGAGAATTTTTTTTACAAAAAATAAAGATTTCATAAACCTTCCATTAAAACATGTTTGCATTCAAATATGGAACATTTTAAAACTGAGTTTTAGCCATTTTTTAATGTTGTTTAACTGTTGTTATTTTGTAGCCGCACCTTGTCACCGCACCTTGTCAACGGGCCACTCAACCAGTCTTTCAGGTGGTTGGCAGATCACACTGGGAACAACCCAGAGCTACAGCCTTTATTCCCACCAACACTTGCAGGCCGTGGGAAACGCGCCTCATTGTAAGTGGCAGCACGTTTTTTATTTTGTGTTTTATGCTGATAATTACCCTTGCAATGGCTCAAGGGTGCAGTGGAGTGGGTCACAAGGGTGTTCCATGGCATCCTGGTAGAGCTGGGCTTTGATGTCTTCATTAGGGCACCCAGGTCCTGCCAGTCTCCCAGCAGCATGGATGCTGTAGGACATGAAGCTTTATGGCTGTTTTATTTCCCCACACTGCCGGACAGATTAACCCTGTGGATACATTCTCGGATCACCCTCGCTTGGAACTCTTGGTGAGGGGCCTGCCTCCATGGCACACATACCATCCAGACACCCTATCAACATTCCATATTGCAAGAGGGTAATTAATTTCTTATGTTGAAAAATGGATGTAATGCTGCTAAATGAAGGACATTTAAATGTGATTAACCCCAGAAACTTGCTTTGTAACTTGCTTGGAGGGTTTTTGGTGCTGGTTTTTGGGGGACAGTGATTACAAAGTCTCACAGGGGTAACATATATGGGGAGGACAGAAGATATTCCAGGACAATGGTGCACAAAAGCAACTTCTATGTCTTAAAAAGAAGTCCTAAGGACTGGATACTGCGCAATAATAAATAAATTTACCTTTACTTAGCAAAACATCTAGAATTCCATAAAAATGTCTAGTACATTCTATATACGATTTTTGCAGGTGTTCTTCTATAAAATATTCTGTAGCATCTGTAGTATTCTATAATTTGCTATACCATATTTAACTGTAATTATACCATATAGATTTCTGTAGAACTCTACATTCCACAGGAATCTGTAATTACAGATTTGTTTGGTATGGATAGATGACCAGACCAACATTAATTATCATTTTACTTTAATTAAGCAGCACTAATAAACACATGCCTGTTAAGGTGCCCCAAATTCTTCAGAATTACGCTTGAACCAACATGGTCAAAACACCAGGACCCCACTGGTTTCCACCTCATTCCAAAAAGACATAATGTAATGCTTTACTGATAACCCCACCACATCTGATTAATTGTAGCTACTTGATAAATGTTCCACTTCACCATGCGACCCAGTGAGTCATTAAATGGTCAATTAATTAGCAAATGCCAGATTTTATGGATTCCCACAGGAGTGGGCATCAACCCTGGTTGTTTAGTCTGGAGGTGGGACAAGGGTAGGCGGAATGCTCAGACCCTGTGCCCAGGCCAGGCAGTCCCACGCTGAAGGGTCCGAGGTGGTAAAGTGTTTAGAACGTGGGCCTCTCAATTGAAAAATCCAGGTTCGAATCCTCTTGCTCCTGGTTTGAAGCAAGTGTGTTTACGTCATGTTGTTCCATATCACCAAGTTATATGAATGGGTACCTGGCTATAGACAATGATGGATATTTGTGTACAAATAGTCTTCACACAGTAATTATTGCATGGCTGAATCCTTCCCAGAACAATCAAAATGGTGTTCAATTGAGGGAGTGAAGTGCAAAGCGCTTTGAGCAGTCCAAAGGACTGGATATAGCGCCATATACGAACTTGCCTTTAAATATCCCATGCCAGGAGTAGGCCTATGTGTAGTTTTATTATTTTTATTATTAAATTTTGCCAAATAAGTGCACACAAGTTATTACATATAAAATTAATGTTTGTGCTATGCATAATAGCAATTAAAGTGTTCAACATTTATTTAAACATATTATTATTGCAAACTGCCTTCTAGCACAGAACCTACTTTCGTCCAGGGACAGATCACTATTTATTTCTGTGTTCAGGGAAGATGCCTGAATAAAATCCCAGTGCTCTTAAATTTTCAAGATGGTACTTCTTTTCTATAAATGTTTGCACTCTAAAAGAGATAGTTATACACGGGAAAATTGACATATTTGAGTACCACAACAGTTTTCCCATGAGTGGCTCACATTTTTGGTGGTTGATTGACAGTATGTAGGCACATCACTGAGGGAATGATCCACTGCAAGAATAGACCAAATATCCCTGGTTTGGGTAACATCTGATTGGGTGCTTTTGACAGATTGATTATTTTATTTGTTTTTTGATTGGGTGAAAATTCAACAGTATGTGGGTGACAAGCCATTGTAACCATTTTTTGAGTTGTTATTTTGCAACTCGGTGATTTGCAACAAAAAGCACTGAAAACGTTAACATAGTCGCTTATGGAGAACACAAATAATGACCTGTCCCTTTGGTGCTTATGGGCGTAGACCTTCCTCCCCTCCGTGTCTTCATAATCATACTTGTTTGCACAAGGAATTTTGTTATCCAATCTGAGGCCTGCGGCAGAGCTGTTTTGCGAGTACTGTGCAACTTGGTGTGGTTTCTCCAAAAATAAACTCCTAAATATGATATCCGCTATCCAATTTCCTCCTTTGCTACGTTTCCCTGTTGACTCGTTAACCTCGTAGAGATTTCCCAGGGAATTGTTTCCACCTACTTTTTCCTCCTTCCTATGTTTATCCATTGCCACTGGTAGAACGCCAGTCAGTGGATTACCCTCAAACTTGTCATTAATAGAGTTTATCAGGGACGGTAGTACCCAGTTGAGCTACACCTCACATCTACTCTGTTAAATATTGATCAACTTGTGTTTACAAGGTGTACCCCAACAGGTCTATTATGAACTCCATGTACACTTGTTTTTTATTGTATTTGAGTACAGCATGAACTATTGATACTTTTATGAGGAGGAGGAGGAGGGGAGGGATAGAGGTAAGGAGAGAACTAGAGAAGAAGGAGAGCAAATGTGGTTACAGAATGCAGACCATCATTCATCCTGAGAACAAAAAACAGATGTGGTATGGAGGAGAATAGTTCCTCAGGAGAAACATGCAGGCAAAGAAGAAGGAAAAGGTTAATCAACTAAAAACCACCATGTTAGCATCCTACAGGTAACTCAAACAATGCAGCAGTCTGTAAAACACTTCGCTCCAGGACTGGTAGCATTGTATGGTATTTGTATCTCTGCAACCTAAAACCACTGACGAAGCAACCACTTTCTATTGGTACCAGTGGTGCTGCCAACCTTCCTCCAGGTGCACACTACACTAGTGCAGAATTGTTACACTTTCTAAGTTGAGATACGTATTCTCGATTTTAAATTCTCTATAAATCTGTATAACTAAAAATCTGTATTTTAGTATTGGTTAACTAGCTTACGACATTTCTATTCTGATTGAGCATTGCCGTCTCCCAAGCTACTAAATATGTTTACATCAAACAATGTCCAAATGCAGTGTTTCGTCGGAAATCTGCCTAATATAAAAAGTACAAAAGTACTTATTTTCAACCTCTATTAGTTTGTCATTTTAATGTATACTTATATGATGAATACAATATGTTCTATATATATATATATATCACAATTTTTGCATTTGAAGCAACTCCGTATGAAAACGGGATACAGTCGTATTGCTACCAAAATTCCATAAATTCATAGTGTATATGGGAGAGATCTGTATGGTCTGGCACCCTTCTTGTGGTCACCCTGTTCTGGATATTACCCTGAATAATGAGGTTCTATAAATAGCAGTTTGAAGGGCCAGCTGGCACCCAAATATGTTGGCGAATTTTAAGCCCTGAGCAGGGTGAGGAACCCTACCTGATTGGGGTGGGACTTTGATGTTTTGGTGAGCCAGCTCCTGGAGATAAGATTTATTAGAATGGATGGTCTGTGTTCACTCATAACTTCAGTGTTAATGACGAGCTTCTTATTTATAGCCTGCAGCCCTGGAGCTGGTTTTGTCTTGGCGGCCTTCCTTGCTTTCAAAGAGGTTCATAATAAGAGTTTCTGTCATCACTGTGTCTGCATTCCTTCTCCTTGACACCTCACTGGGAAACCCTATGGGATTAATAGACCCAGCATTCATTGTATGAGCCCACCAGTATCTGGAATAGCATCTTAGCCATGTGCTTAGTATTTCACAATCTGTATGTGTATATATATAATATTATATATATATTATATATACTTTTTATATGATCACATTTTCCCTTCTTTTGCACAATCTTTACAAATAAATGTTTACTATATATATATATGGTCATATAAAAAGTTAACTTACAATTATAATTTTTGCCCAAAGTATACACAGTTCATCTGTACATTGATTCATGTATCCGTCCATCTATTTATTCATATATCAATTCGTCCATCCATATGTTTGTCCATTTGTCAATCTGCCTGCATGTCTGTCTACCTGTCCATCATTCGTCCTACCATTTGTCATCCGTCCTACCATTCGTTCAACCATCCACCAAACAGACTTATTTTATCAACAACTCCAAGCCCATAAATCCCTGCTGCCATGTGCTTACATAAACTCCGCTGATCTGCCAACATAAACTCTACTGATGTAAACCAACTTTTCTAGCACACTAAAAATACATAATATACGTCATAAAGATCACATCGTTTGTTTACTGAAGTGAAAACGTGTTGCCATGGATACAGAAAACGAGACATAAACGTGGTGCCCCTCCCTCCGTAGGCTGGCTTCTGGCACATGTCAGGGGTATCAGTCATGTAAATGGACTGGTGGAGCCAGATTATTCTATGCCTATCCATCATACCCTCCTCATTGCTTCAGGGTGGCTTTCAGAAGCCCGCACACACCAAGTGGCACGCGAGTTTTTGTCCAGGATCATTTTATGGTGCCTGGAAGCATTGCCTAAACCGATGGAATCTATTTGATCTCACTTGAGAGAATCTTGCAAGTTATCCCATTAGCTACAACGATTTATTCTAGATTAATTGTTATCTGTTGATCACACAAATCGCCTTCTGGGGACATTTTCTGTGCATTAAATGTGTGTGCGTACGTGCGTGCATGCATATCAACATTATGATATAAAAATTTAGTCATTATATTAAAATGTGTTGTATTAATGTTATTACTTATTTCAAGGCAAAAGGTTACTTTAATTCCGTTACTTTCTTTCCTCTTACTTTTCCTAGCAAAACTTACTTTTGTCCGTTACTTTTTATGTTACTTTCTTTCCAATTACTGTGCGTGCATGTGTGCGTACATGCATGCGTGCCTGCCATTGAATGTAGTGACACCCTTTCATATTGGACACCTGCTATAATAAAGACCAGGTGTAGAAGAAAGTAATTCTTATAACAGACAGTCCGTGACAGACATGTGTCACTAATTGATATGTGATTGTCTGGGGTCAAGTGGTAATAGAAGTCAGTAGACTGTGTGTCAAGTGACAGTGAGATAAGATGTCAGATGACAGTCAGGTAACTCATACAATTCCTTGTCAAGCTAGCCATTCTGTTGGTTCCAAATAGGAGCAATTAGTAGGGTTCATTAAACTAGGAAATAATTATATGTTTAGATGGTATTGTACTTTGGTATGCACCAATGCACCAGTGCACAGTATTACAATTAAGTGTCTTGCTGCTCATCCACATCTGTTTATTGAGAAAGTAATCAACGGTTGTTATAGTTGGTGCCTCTAGGCAGTTCTGGGTTGGGAATCCAGCTTTCAGCTGGTTCAGAAAAGTTCTTTGTAATTGGTGTTTCTTCACAACAGTTTAAGATTTAAAAGATATATATGTTATGCATGATGTACACCAAGATAAACCGTTTGCATCAAATAACTCCACAGCAGGTGCATTTCACCTCAATCTTTATGTCGCTAATATAACAATCCTAAGACACCATAAGTTTTATCACAGAATTAACTTTCCGCAATCACAGATGCATGATTTAAATATTTTGTTTTAATAATAATAATTATTTTTAAAAATCTTCTTTGTAACAAGTCATTTTTTGGGGGGAAATTCTTGATTTTTCGTTTTGCTTCATAGGTAGGTAGATCTTACTACACAGTTGATTGTTTTCTTATTGATATTTACATTCTACTTTACCGCCCTATTTGATGAGGGTGATGGACTATCTACACAACCAAACCCCTTTCTAAGGATGCTTAGACCTAACCATTACCTGTTGTTATCGATATTATCGCTAAGTGGCCTGTTATGCGATATAGGGCTTATTCCAGCCAGTGCTAATCCTGTATCTTGCACTTGTAAATTGATGGGACTACTGCACTGGTAGCTGGCCTGGTCTAGCACTGCTACTGATTGCTTGTGTGCATGATAACCTATCGACGTAGCCTCTGCCTGTATCGCACCTGCCCCTTCCACCAGCCGCATCTACTCCTAAAGATCTCATCCCACATATGTATATGTACCAGGTATACTTGTAGGTAGCACTGACTACTGGGGGAGTTCTTCTGTTGTGATAGTACCACGATAGCTATATCAATAATATTACTTTTGTTGGATCACCAAGCACAGGTGTCCGAGGATATTGGCACCATGCAAAGAAGTAATTTTATTACTATTGCAACATTTGCTGTTATTGTGAAGGGATTAATCAAATAGGTTGTCTCAAAAAAGTTGTCTTTTTTATTTTATAGTCAGATTTATCTGTTTTTCTTCAGTAAGGTTTTGTAACTTTCAGTTCTTTTTTGTCAAATAGATAGTTTCAAATTGTTGCGATATAGTATTATGATAGTATTATGCAATAGCAGATTGCCTGGAAAGCTGTCCCAAATCATAATTAATGATTGGCACATTGCATGGCCTTGGAGATAGTTGATTCACAATGTCAATGTTGAATCAATCAATGATGCTGCTGTTAATAAATGGTTAATAAATCAATATAATTACAAAATATATTGACACATGCAGCCCAGCTGATTTGTTTTTATAACTATCATTACTGTCAATTGGTCAGTATTCCATAACTATCAAAATTTACATTTAATATTGATAGTATTGTATTGTCACACCAACTACTGATAATTGATCTATCCATCACGTGACCTGTTGCCTAGCAAACGGTCCGTCAAACCATCAAAAAATGGATGCTGAACATGTGGAGCATTTGGTTATTCAGTCATGTATCTTGTTGAAATACTGGCCATAAAAGGTTTTCTTTATGACAAAACATATAATAAATAAAAGGCCAAGTTTTTAAAGCAAGAACTGTATGCAGGAATGTTTAATCTAGGAGATGTCATGCTGTAATAGTAATGTAATTTGCATAACTGTTACCAACATTGTTGGCAAAGGTAAAGCATGACGGAGGTCAGGCAAGTAATTTTGATTGTGACCTAGGTGAATCATGACGTAATGGATCCATCATTTCGTTGATTGTTACACCACCATGCCTAGGAGGACTAGATATATATGCTGCATATTTGTCATACGACAATTAGGAGATGGCTCCTGATTTCAGTTGTGTAACTGCCATGTTTGTTCTATGTTGCTGTGTGATCTGCCCACTGTATTACGACCTAAGTGTGCCCATTACAAGTGCTTGTTGTTATTTTTGGTGCAACATAATGCGGGCGAATGCAACTGTTGTTTGTGACAACGTAGACAACAGTTTCATAGACATCGTGTGTAGACAACAGTTTCGTAGACATCTAGGCGATGTCTATGAAAAGGTTCGGTAAGAATGATGTGCGTAGTACATATTAAACTCGGTAGTCTGCTTCTCTTTCTTTGTTTGAGATTTCCATTGTGTATGTCTCAATAAAACCCCAATAAAAAATTTTTTTTTACTCATTTCTTTTTTACTTATTTCCATTTTAACAGTTTGTATTTTTTCATAAAAAAATGTTCAAATTCTGGTACAAACTTGGCAAAAGTAAGTAACTAAAAACCTTGTAATTAGTTGTTGGAGATTTTCATCATGCCAAATCTAGTAATCAGTCGTGCATAGATTTAATCACATCTGAGACCTGTCCAGCTGTATGTAATCAGCTGTCTACAAACCACAAAACCTCATAATAAATTATTTGTAGTTGTTATCACACATAACCTCCTAATCAGCAATTGACAGTTTTCATTGATATTATAAAAACTGTTTTTCTTTTCTAACATAAGTGCTAATCCCAGTTTGGGACATTATCGCACGGTTGTGATTATACATGGGACACAACATGAAGTTGGAGACTATAATGTTGTTTATACAACATGAATGTGATGCAGGCTAAAATTGGGATAAAATACGTGCTACAGTGCTGTGCAGGTTAAAACAGGGCCTAAATGTGGAGAGTGGCCAACACTGCATTGAAGGTGTCTAGAGTGGGAGATCTGCCCATGTCTTGTACACAAGTAACACAGCAATCAACAAAGCCAGTCAGCCATGCCTAGTGTGTATAGAGACGTTTGTGTCAGTTACTTATGCTTCCTGGTGTACAAGCACAGCGTTCGCCATATGCCTTCAAAATGATTGAGTGACGCTTTTTTCACCATCGCAGAAGCCTTCCTAGAAATCTACTTATACCACCGACATACCTGCGAGCATGAACACAATAACAGAAGAGCAAAGGGTTCATCTTACCTCGTTCGTGCGCGGAGAAACTCAAACTCGCAGGCGTAAAATCCAAACTGCACCACTAGGCCGCGTGCGTGCGTACGTGTGTGTGTGCACCAGTTGGGGGACAGACAGACACTTGGGGTATCCTAGAAATGTGCAAGTCAGAGAGAGGAAGAGAGAAACTGAGAGAGAGTTGTGTGCAGTTTGTTAGTCTCCACTGAGAGTAGCTCATAAGCCGTGTGACTATGGGCTGAGTGGGAACTCTCCCACCACCCCACTCCCTCTCCTCCCGCCAATCAGCAGTGGTGCCAGCCTCCTGCCTTCCCTTGCAGCCACCAAAGCATCCCTTTCAAGTTTGGTGGGACACTTCAAAAAGCAACTGTCCAACTGGTTGCTGATTGAAGCTGCTCATCACTTACACACGGACAGTTGCCTTGCCTTGGCATGTTTCTGAACACCTGAGCTGCTGCCACTGCAGTAAAGTTCTTGGAAAGATAATATAGGGGTAGGGAGGGGTATGAACTACAGAGTACACTGGGAGGGAGGGATACAGGGTTCAAGAAGAAAGGCTGAAATCATTTTGTAGAAAGGAACATTATAATTTCTTAAAGGTGACATGAACATAAATTTTATATTTTAACCACATAAATAACATACTAACATGATGCTATTTAGACAGGTGTACTGCCTGACAGGTTCCATAGTTAATATATACACACAGTTTAATCAGTAAAAATCAGCCTATGTGACCGATTTCCGAATGAAATCCCAAATGAAATAGTGTGCCTGATTACCACTTGGAAAAGTACTTTGACGTAATATGTGCCATAGCCCAAATCTGCCTCACCACAGAAACATGAAAGTGGTGAGCCAGATTTGGGCTATAGCACATATTACGTCATAGTACTTTTTCAAGTGGCAATCAGGCACACTATTTCATTTGGGATTTCATTTGGAAATCGGTCACATAGGCTGATTTTTACTGATTAAACTGTGTGTATATATTAAACAAAAAACTAAATTTAGTCATTCAAAGCACTGCATTGCGCACGTGAATAATGATCATAACAACAAAAACGAAACTAAACAAGTGGGTAATATAAAGCAAAACAAGTGCTGAGGATTCTGATTATCACTACTATGACGCTAATGAGCAACATTATATGGTCCTAGACTAAGTGGCCCTAGTTAGTCACACCGCCTTCTCTTGTAGTACTAGGGCGTGGTTGGAGCACCTCAGTGCCATGAAGCTGTGCCCTGGTGGAAGGCCCGGTAGACCCTCCACCCCCACTCAACCACCCCTACCATCATGGCCTTCATTTCACCTTTTGTGATACCCAGCATCTGACACATCGTCTCGGTCCACCGGCATGGCCCCTCTCCAGTTGAACATGAGGGCCCCAAACGTAACCCTCCCCGGCACCTCATGAGAAGGCCAGTTCAACTGGCACCAGTCATGGACAGCGGTAGTGTCGTACTTGGTGCATTTGCTATTATGGGCCTTGTCGAGGTCAGCATTGTCTGCAATGACCGACGCATCGACGCCCAGCAATGACCCTGCTTGTACAACACTCCATCCGGGATTTGTGGGCTGTTACCCCGCACAGGAATCACCGGACCGGGCACAGCTTGCCAGCCGCGGTTCTCCATATAATGGAGGAACTTCTCCATGAGGCCATCGTTGACCCATGCATGGATATGTGGGACATCCCGAAGAGGCCTTCAGGCTGTAGCTTTCGGCTGACCTATATAGTGCATTAGCAAAGGCCCTCTTAATGTCTGCCTTGTTATGTACAACCAATCCACCCTCTCGGATGGTGGGGGTGTAACATTTACTAACTTCATGAGAGAAGGTCCGGGAATGGATAACCAGCGCTGTTATAACCGGATCCCTGGACCGCGCCAGCCTCGTCAATCTGGCGTATTTCATCGTAGGTATCACAAGTCGGAGGGCTGGAATATCCAACCCCCTGTCCTTAACGTCAGCATGAAGGTATGAATTCATACAATCATGTGGCAGCCATAGCCAGGCCCTCAGGCCCCTTCGGACAAGTTTGTCCAACCGTCTGAGTACTGCTCAAGTACGAGCCTATGGTATAGTTTGGTAAGCAAGTGTTTACGTAGGATATATATCCTTTGCTGGGGCTTCAGCGGAGCCCTTGTTAGCTGATTCAAACACCTTGTCAGTAACTCCTCTGGGGTAGAGTCTCTTTCTCGGGCGCTTATTGATATTCCGAGATATTTGTACCCGTGGGAGATCGACACCGTGGCCAGTATTCCGCCTGCGAGAGACAGAAACGGTGTTGGGTCGCATACCCACTTCTTTGCCTTCCCATTGACCGCTATCTTCAGCGTCCTGGACTTGCCCGCGTTTAGTGGTAAACCACAGCGTCCTAGTGCTCGCTCTAATTGACAGCAAAGATGTTGACTGCCAATCGTACTCTGGGCAATCACTACTACATCGTCAGTGAAAGCCAGGTGATTGAGGCGAGGGCCACCCTCACCAATCACGACGCCCATCTCAGGATCCAGGGACTCCAACGCCCAGTCGATGACGCAGTTGAACAGCAGCGGTGAAAGCGGGTTGCGCTGCTTCATCCCCCTACTTTGGCGGACGGGGCTGCTGAACTGGCCATCAATGTATAAGGACGTCGAGGCCTCTGAATAGAGGCTGCGAAGATAACTGATAAAGGGCCCAGGCACCCCCATTCTCTTCGCCGCCAAGAAAAGCGAGGCATGGGACACCGAGTTGAATGTCTTGGACACGTCCAGGAACACCAGGGACAGCGATCGTAACTCATCGCATCTGTCCCTCAACAGGCATCTTAGCATTGTCCGCGATGCCGTCTCCCTTAATGAACGCTCTTTGTCTGGACTGAAACTCCAGGAGACCGGACAGTCACCCCACCAGGAGCTGATGGAATTTTCGTATCACGAACGAGGAGATCGCTATGGGCCTGTATTGGCCAAGCCTGGAAGGAACCGGCACTTTCGGTTCGGTTCGGCTGCGGGGGAGTTCGGCCGGCTGGTACCCAGCATACAACCATAGGTTGAAGTGCACAAGGAGGGCGCGTGGGTCTAACTTTCGTATGTCACTCCGTGAGATCCTGTCTAAGCCTGTGGACCCATCTTTGGTCTGACGCAAGGTAGCATAAATCTCCTCCAACCGGATAGGCCGCACACCATAACACTGTGCCCTGAGGCTCCACCATTCGGTCATCATCTACGGACTCTTCCCCGAACACCGGACTTCAGAAGAGCACTTGGTCTTCTAGAGGGATGCCTGGGGTCACCTCGTTCTGCCACTCTCCACTCCGGACCTTGCGGGCACATTCTCTCTGATTGGAGTGGTATAATTTCTGTTCACGTGTATACTCCGTCCTCCTCCGCCTCATCCTTCCCATAGCTGCAGCCGGGCCAGCAGCTTCCCTTGAGCCAGCAGCTTCCTGGCATCTGGCCCTTCGGCACGGCCCCTTCCTCGAGCCAGAGGTCCGCACCTCTAGCTCGATCCATCTCAGATATTCTTGGTCAATTAGCGACTTCTCCTGGCTCAGCTGGTCGGGTTGAAAGTCCAGGAACTCCGTGGAGTCCAGCTCCTCATAGTAGCCCTGGACAACTATGACTTCGTCATGCAGGGCACTCTGCCATTCTTCGAATTGATCATTTGCATGATTGATGGTTGCCGTTCTTCCACCATCGTCCCCGGCCGTCGGACTCGCGTCTTCAGGCCAGTGATTACAAGACGGATTCAGCATAAAGGTAGGGTGTAAAACCCTACTCACATACGTGTCTTCATCTTGCATCGTTGTGCGTACGTTGTGGAGACCGGGCTCCTCTAGCCGGTGGCGTTATAACCTCCACATTACTCATTTGTTCTGGTGAAGGAGGGGACGGACCTTCAACATTTGCGACCTCAGGAATTGCATCACTGCTTTCTGCTTCCTGTAGATAGCCGGGCGGACTCACAACTGGCATGACAGGGAGACTTGCGAGTAGCTTTTTATATTTGGGTAGTCTTCTCATCCCTTTTATACCCTCTAGAGTCCTCTCAGAGAACTCTCTCGCTAGATCAATGTTAATTTGTCTTGTACCCGCCGCTACCAGTCGGACCTCTGCCTCGGTCACCTTTCTCATCAACTCCTCCATCCACCAAAATCTTTGGACCATGTCTGTCCATGGGCTCCTGGGTTTTCCATACCCCAGCCCTTTCCCCCGTATTCGTTGGGGGCCTGTAGAACTCCGTCTGCTATTATCCCCCGACGGCTTAACCATGGATACTCGTGGTCGATCGGGTCCTCGACTGGAGAGGCCCCTGCTCTCAACCGATCTCTCAGCTCCTGTTATTTAGCTGTCTTACGGAGGCCTTTAATCACATCGGGTGTCCTGTGGGGGAATGCCCTGAATAGGTCATGATTGACCTTCATTTGGTATTGACCTCCCCGCTTCTGATCAAACCTGCCTCTACCAGTCGATTCTCCTCACGAGCCACGAGTATCATTTCTTCCAAACCCCAGTTACCTCAGGAATCTGGCAACTGTGGTACCATTCTGCGTGCTTACTTCTCTGGTGTAACGACTTCCCACTCTTAGAGGGAAAGGTTAGACAGCACACCTCACATTCGTACTCCACCTAGCTAATGCTCCCACAGCTAGCCGGCTCCAATTCTGGACCATTCTCAACGCTCGAAGGAGCTGTGACTCCTTCTATATTAGAGTCTGACGTGTGCCAGACACAACTGAAACTCATGCGTGTCAAATATACAATTCCACTAGGTATATACCCAGCCCAACGGAGAGGGACAGAACATTTAGCTACCGACCCTCACGGGTCGTAAGATTTTGTGATTTGGATTTGGAGAGTTGTGTCGCAAATGTGAGGACTTGTAGGACTGTTGCTGCGTACAGCGATGAACCATTGGCAATAGACGTCACTCAGGAAAGTTTATGACATGTACGATGATGACGACGATATAAAAAGGAACATTTTGAGACTGTCATTGACTCATTGTTGCGACAATTTCAGATTCACGAACCGAACATCAAGTTTTATTGAAAACGGACAATACATTATGCAGAATCACAGATTATTTTCAACGTCAAATACAACGTCTATACGCATAACTGTGTCATATTGTAATAGTATTAATATGACACGTGCAACTGACAGAATTGTGCAAGCCAGCCATTTACTGATTCAGTGACTTCCCTGCCGCTGTCAGTGTCATTGAGTGATTCAGAGATTTCAGTTACTTCCCACGACAAGGCGGCTCGATTTTTTTAAATACTAAATAATTTGGTTGGGCTGCTGCGATATTGTCATCCTGAGATGATAAGACGATCCCATGTTCGGTAACAGGAACCTGTATTCATCACAATAGCCGCAATGCAACAGATATTGACAAGTGGGACCGACACGCTCAAGTCGACATTTCACCGCTGACAGCTTCGGGAGCAGGATTTGCTTTTGTCCGACTGCTATTTGTGTATGTTCATAATCCGTAGTACTTTTGTGAAATATCCAATCTCTGTGTAATTAGTCACACCAATTTGCTCATCAATGGCTATCTCTATCCAAATAGGTTCATAAATATGCTAGGCCTAGATTGTTTACATGTCACATTTTAATGTGATGATTTACGTAAAAATATACATGACATCAGTGTTGTTACAGTTATTTAAGAACATTTCCCCAAAAACCCACACCACGATTTTGTATACCAGCTATACATCATGATAATGTATAATGATAATACATCATGATAATGTATAATGATAATACATCATGATAATGTATAATGATAATACATCATGATAATGTATAATGATAATACATCATGATAATGTATAATGATAATACATCATGATAATGTATAATGATAATACATCATGATAATGTATAATGATAATACATCATGGTAATGTATAATGATAATACATCATGATAATGTAAAATGATAATACATAATGATAATGTATAATGATAATACATCATGATAATGTATAATGATAATACATCATGGTAATGTATATTCATGATTGTCAGTAGTATTGTATAATGTTTAGTAAATGTGATGTGTTTCTAATGAATGAGCTTAAGCTACGGTATTGAGAAACAAAACTACATTTTTTATTATTGCAGTTCAATAAAGCATGCAATGTTATTAGGCATGTTGACAGTTTCCATTTCATTTTCTTGTTGATACATAATCATGTATGCTTGACTGCTCTCTCACAGCAAGTGTCTCCAAATTCCTATTCAGCACTATCTGATGCACAGTGTTCTATGCACATTTGAGTATGTGAAAAGGTTCACATTTAAGAGTTGAAGATGATAGTGTTTCCTCATCCCTTGATTTGCCAGCATCAGCAATACTGAAATACAAACCAACTATACATCAGTATAATAAAAAACAGATAACTTTATCTAGTTTTTGTATAAAAAAAATCTGAACACACTGTTTGGGTATATTATATATTAATAATAATTGTTGTTGGATTGAAATAAGTATCCTCTTACTGTACTATGTTGTAGTCAAGAAATACATAACAAATTTATCTTAATATTATTTGATAGTTTGCAATGCAGAAAGTAACTATTCAGTGTATAGTTCAGTTGCACCTTGTTATTTATGCAATTATGATGTAGTGCATATAACCAAAACATATATTCCCATAACACTTTTATACTGAATGATGACATACCAATCAGGTGTATTAAGAATGGTAGCTACCAGTTCAACATAAACATTTACAGAAGGCGTCAGACGGAAGAAAAACTACCCAATGCAAAGGTGTCACGGAATTAAGTATTGCCATTGAATGCGATGTTATGACATGCAAAGTTCTACACATTTATAATATACCGACACTCCAAATATCAAACAAAACAAGAAGTAACAGTCCAAGTTATAGAAAATATAAATATCCAGCAACATGGCCAAATGTATATTGTATACACGCTAGAGAGACATGTTCGCGAACTGCCAAGCCAGTAGTTAACAACAGTCGAGCCGAGAAGTTGAACGATATTCTTTAAAGCAAAGGCAAAGTGCTCAGCTTCAGTTAATGAATGGTCCCTTTCCATTCGCAGATGTGTGCTCCAAACATTGAGAGTTTATTGCTGGTATTGAAATATGCTGAGTAATTTTGCATACAGTTAACAACTGTACCACCGTTGCCGATGCCGTCTCATCAGCGACGATGTCATAACTGCAAGATGGAGTCTATTCGGGCACGTGCTCCGTATGCCACCCGATGCACCCAGCTCAGCGAGCAATCGACAACTATTTCTCCGTGGACACAGGTGTCACGAAATACATGAGTCGATCGCGAACGACACTGCCAACGACGCATAGGCCGTACGCTACGTTGCCGTGCCGATGTCGACGCTCTGCGCGCACTCGACCGTGAACAGTGGCAACAATTGGGGCTAGCCATTTCAAAATAAGAAAGCACCATATGAATCCATGGAATTGACCATTTTAAATTATTTATTTACATTTTTATTACTTTTTAGTGCAATTTCTACTGACTTTTTAACGATTATTTTATATATATTTTTATCATATGGACATTTTAATTATTCATGTATTTATTCATTTAAATATTTTAATTTATTTATATATCTATTTATTCCACTTCTACAAAGAACTGTGATGGTACATTTTGTGCGGAATGGCACAAGCGAAACAGATGCGAACTACATCATGTCTGCCACGCGAAAGTGCACATAATAATAATAACACAGTTAACAACATACAACATATCTATCAAGTACAACTCATAAATACAAATGAGGTGTAGCAAATAAATTGCAGCTACGCATACGTTTTGTCACTATTCTTGGATTTGGCTAACCTCGACTCAAAACCAAGTTGCTTTGCCTTTGCAGGTCTCTTTGTTATTTTGGGGACATCAAACTTTGTCTCTTTTTGGTGGTTCTCTTGACAATAGTCAGGATGATGGTTAATGTCACTGGTATTTGTATTATTCGAATTCACAAACTGCTGTATCCTTCACGAAACAACTACTGTCAACATGATCACACTGACAAAGACGTAGCAGATGCGAGTCCAACTTTTAAGTTGCGATATCGATGGCGATGAGTTGGTCATCAAATTCAGTCGATTTATCTGTTTATATAATCTACTCATTTCTTGTCTTTGGCATTTGATCGAAAACAAACAACTCTTCATTGAAGCATTTCCTTAGCTATCATCCAATATAAAATGACTGGTTGTCATTAATTGAAGGCAACAGTGCAACAACCGTTAAATAACATGGCCAACTTCGATCAACTACCAGCTCGTTTGGCACATATGACGTCACACTCATGGAAATTCCTATAGGGAAAATTTAAGAAGAGGTGTGTGAAGAAGCATTCTTATTTGCATGACTTTGTGAAAATTAATTTTTAAACATTTTTGGGACTACATGATTATCTTATTTTATATTTACTATAGCATTTTTCAACCTGTTCGTGTCACCTTTAAAGAAAATGTTCCTTGATAAGATAAGCTAATTGTTATTTACTAATATGAATAATTGTATAATGAATACCGATACTTTTGTTAACTTTTTAGGTTATGAACCAACTTACCAGTATGTACATA
The DNA here is from genome assembly GCA_963995525.1 of Escarpia spicata. Classification (NCBI taxonomy): domain Eukaryota; kingdom Metazoa; phylum Annelida; class Polychaeta; order Sabellida; family Siboglinidae; genus Escarpia; species Escarpia spicata. The sequence goes on along the minus strand of OZ023211.1, from coordinate 41,469,693 downwards.
CAGATGTGTATTATAATGAAACAAGTTAAAAAAAAAAAAAAAAACAGATAAGAGTCTATATTAGACTTTGGAATATTGTAAATGTATCTTCTCTGAGATGCTGAGATCCACTTGCTTCTTTCGAGGTTCATTCATTGCCTTGGACAATTAGCCTCTGATCTACCAACATTTTGGTGATGTATCTCAGAAAACACAATGCTAGTTATTGAGTTATTTGTACTTAAAAAAACACAATGGTAGTTATTTAGAGTTATTTACTTACCTGTCTTTGATATGTTAGGCTTTTCTAGATTGCCTTTCTCCTACCTGATATAACTTAGTGGTGGTGAGATCTACATATGGCGCCACTATAGTGATGATACTTGATGTCCTTGAAGGAGGGAGAGAGGAAGGGAGGGAGGGGAGAGGAAAGAGAGATAGGGAAAAGAAGAGTGAGAGAGGGGCGAGAGGTAGAGAGGAGATGTGGTGATACTAGATCTGAAGAGTGTGAGAAAAAAAACTGAATAGCGAAATTGAAAGAGGCCATCAAGAACAGACGAGAAATCCACACCAACTCCTTTCAGTGTACGATGGAATTCTGCAGGCAACACTGCCACCTGGTGGCCAAGGAAGCAGACGATCGATCTGATGAAGATCGCAGACCGCCCAATCAAAATGGCAAGTGAGTTGAAATGCTTGGAACATCTGGTGTAAATCGGCATGACGAGGAAAAAAGAATCGGCTTGAGACAAGTATCACTTGGTGCAATGTCCAGGTGTTAGAGCTGTCAGCGTCCACGTCACATGCAGTGTATTCCTCAAACGCTGATACCTTGAGTGTGTCAATAGAAACACTTACTGCTGTTCGTGCTTGCAAGACGTCAGACATTGTTACAGCAAACTGACAGCTCGGGGAAGAAGTGCACACAGCTGCAGCACTGACAGATATTATTTTATAGTATCAATACTATCAGTTCTACTCTAGCTATTTCCCTGTCATCTATATATTTGATAATATCAATACTATCAGTTCTACTCTAGCTATTTCCTTGTCATCTATGTATTTTATAGTATCACCACTATCAGTTCTACTCTAGCTATTTCCTTGTCATCTATGTATTTTATAGTGTCAATACTATCAGTTCTACTCTAGCTATTTCCTTGTCATCTATGTATTTTATAGTGTCAATACTATCAGTTCTACTCTAGCATTTCCTTGTCATCTATGTATTTTATAGTGTCAATACTATCAGTTATACTCTAGCTATTTCCTCGTCATCTATGTATTTTATAGTATCAATACTATCAGTTCTACTCTAGCTATTTCCTTGTCATCTATGTATTTTATAGTATCAATACTATCAGTTCTACTCTAGCTATTTCCTTGTCATCCATGTATTTTATAGTATCAATACTATAAATTCTACTCTAGCTATTTCCTTGTCATCTATGTATTTTATAGTATCAATACTATCGGTTCTACTATAGCTATTTCCTTGTCATCTATATATTAACATGCTAACTTTGGCCTACCGTAAGTGCATTGCCTCCTGGGGTGCGGACGTCCACTCGTTTCTTTCTTCATTCGCTTCTTTTGACTGTTGGCCTCTGGTACACAAAGGTATTAATTAGAGTTATTTACTTTTTTCAGTGGACAATTTGATTTGTCATTCATTACCCAGGTGGCATCACAGTGGAGTTACGTTAAAATTATTATCTGCTGCATGCAATGACGTACCTGTAATTGGCAAGAGCAGAAATTTTCTTTGGTAATCAAAAGATAAACTATAATTGTGTGTGTGTGTGTGTGCGTGCATGCCCGCACGCGTGTACTTAAATATAATAATATGTAGCAAATAAGTCAATTGTTTTTTGAAATGATACATACCAAGTGGTATATAATATGTGTACATAATGTACATAGGCTTTACATCTGTAAAGTGAGTAGCAGTTTGGAATCAGTCAGAAGTGGAGTTGCATATCCGAACATGTTTTAATTAGGAAGTTATTCTTCCAACATGTGCCACTCATCGTTGTCGGCTCTGTAAATGTGCCTTTCTCTCCAGTTCAGGTTTCGACTTACTCTTCAGACACCCTGTGGCAACTCACCTGTCTTCGTCAACTTTGACGGACAGCCTTTATAGATCTATACATGTGTGAATATATATAATTTATATATATATTAGTCGATACTAGGTACAGGTGTATATATATATTAATTATATATATTTTTGCTATGCAGAAACTGTGCAAATGTGAGATTCTGTCCACTGCTCAAATTGATTAATAATGAAATAATATTTTATAATTTCTTTTCTTTGGCAATCAACAAATATTAACTAATAGTAAAATATATGTATTGTGGTTTATTTTTAATACCTTTTTCTGTAAATAAATTGTTTTGTGTCTTTAACTCGTAAGCATTATGGCTTACATAAATGCTCTTTGTTCGTGTATCCTATTAATCTTATGCCCAACTTCCATCTTCATTCTATCTTATCCCTGAGTATTTATTTAACTTCCACTCTATCTGCATGTCCTCCACTCTATCTGCATGTGTCCTTTATCTGACCCTATTTTTAACTTCTAGTACCCTCTATCTGTGTGCCCTCACCCTTTCCTGGAGTCCCCAGACAAGTCTCCGCTGTGTCTTTGAGTGAGTTGATAATACTGCCAGTCGCTTATTGGCTCATATATGTCAATGTTATGCAGACATCGGGCAAACTCTTCATGTGCTGTATATGTCTTCAATGCTACAGTATACATGCAGCATTATGATGCAGAATGCTGCCAAATTGTGGAGCTTCAACGTGTTTATGCAAATTGTAGATAGCAAAAATAGCCCAATTACTTGTCAGGAAACTGCACCTGAAGAAAGATGGTGGATTGGTTAAGTTGTTCTCAGCATGCTACCTAGTAGAGCACCATGTTGTACTTTGCCGATCTGTTAATTTCTAAAGAAACGGTTGTATACGGCCGAGTATAATTTGCCATGTGGAACATTTTAGATTAGGTGAGCAGTTATGTGGAGCCTTCTACCTGATGTTGGTTTCTAGCGTTTTACCTAACCTTTTGGGGCCTTCCATCTAAAATGGCCAGTTTTGGGAGCCTTTTCTTGCAGTCATTTGGGCGTTCTGATTTGGGCCTAATCGTGTATCAGCCCGTAACTGGCGATGTTGGGAAGTAGTGGTGCCACCTTGTGTCTAAGCAATGAACTAAATGTATAGCCCCCCCTGGATTAAGTTGCCCTAGCTGGTGACTTGGTGCATTCCCAAACTAAACAGCTTACAAGCTGTCGTGTTTAATCAAACATCTTTCTGTGCGTAAGTGACACCACCAAATTTAAGGTAACTGGTATGTACTCCCATAAAAGCAAAATTTGAAGTGTCTGTTTTACCAAATGTGACCCTTGAAAACACAAGATAATATGAATTCTTCAAAGTTTTGCTAATAATGGACATGGTTGACAGCTAACACATCAAATGTATATATTAACTTTTGGGTTCTGACTAAAAATTTTCATTATTATGAAGATGATTCTACGTGCATTGTATGATGTATTGAATAATTATCAACTTATTTGTCATATATGCATAAAATTATGGAAATATCAAGTTCCAAAATACAACTTCCTCTTCTATACCCAGTAAAATAGTCTTATTAGTAATATTTATGTTTTTTGTAGTGACTTTCCTTCTTTATATGTCATAGTTTATAAGTGAAGAGGTTCATCAGACTAGATGGTTCAAATAAATTATATTTTTACTTGTTTTACCGTCCGTTTACCTGGAGAACAATAGGCATCAAAGAAGCGATCTGGATTTAAAAAATCAAGGACTGCATTAATCGAGATGGTGGCCAGTACCGACTCTCACACGTCTATGACATCTCATGAAGAGACAGCCAGCACGCCCATGGTGGCACATTCCAGAGTAACTATGTATTGCCATCTGGTGGTAGCCATATGAAGAAGACTGCTGAAAGCTGCCGAAATGTCACAGAAAAAGGTAAACTGTAGAGCACCATAGTGCAGTGGATAGAGCTTCGGACTCTCGACCAAGTGAACCCAGGTTCAAATCCCGTGCTGCGGTATTGAACCTTGGACAAGTTTGTTCACTCTACGTTGCTCCAGCTCACTCAGCTATATGAATGAGTACCTGGCTATAGACACTGGTGGATATTTGTGAACGAATAATCTTCGTGCATTAATTGCAGCGTGGCTGAATGCTTCTCAGAGAAGTCAAGATGGCGTTCGATTGAACAGGTCTGCCAGGGAGTAAAGTGTAAAGCGCTTTGAGCAGTCCTGAGGACTGGATACTGTGCTATATAAGAACTTACCTTTACTTTTAAACTGACTGTAAAATAAGTAAAAAATATCACTCATGTCATAGTTTAATAAAGGAGGGGAGGTGGGTGTCTCAGACATGTCTCTTCCTTGTATTCAGAAGCTGTAGAACCACCACCAGCAACATACCGTTGACCTCACTATTGATGTTAGCAAAAGTGACCTGAATGGGGAAGTGACTGTATTAGCGAGATTATTTTTCCTTTTCTTTCCTTTACAGAAGTAATTTGGGACTGTTCCAAGGTGACCTTAATTGCGAGGTGGCTATATTACCGAGGTGACTGTTAAGGGAGTTTCGACTGTATTTGTACAGCCCTGTTGGCACTGGGGAAGTCATGTGTTATAAACAGTTGCCAATCCTTTTTCTCTTTGGGCAGTTTTTATAAACCATATTTACCAAAACAACAACTTCTATGTTTCGTAGAATCCATTCGCGCTTGCCAGCTACGGCCAACAAAAACAATATAAGTTCGCAGTCAAGGAGCCCGATTGCTTGGTTAAGAACTGGCATGAAAGGAATGGAAGTTAACAATATGTACTGTTACCATTACCCCACCTATGGTTGTGTGCTTATTATTCTTGCAGGGTGACACCACATGATAGGGTGGACAGATAAGTTGTTGCAGCTTTGTTTTTTTGGATAACACCGACAGAGATTCACCAGAGGCTGGTGACAGGGTAGAATGATAGGGTGGACAGATAACTTGTTGCAGCTTTGTTTGTTAAGATAACACAGACAGAGAACAGAGGTTGGTGACAGGGTTGAGTGATGGGGTGGGGGTTAGGTATGTAATGATGGGTGACAATCATTAATTACATGACGCAAGCATCTGACAACACCACAGAGATTAAAGTTGCTTCCTCAACTGGTTTGCCCATCACGAATCAGTAAAAAATGCTCACATTTGTTTAATTGATTGAAATAATTAACTTTGGTCGTGGTGTTAATTAGCCTTCAAACTACAACTTGTTGGTTTTGATAGAAAAAAGGAACTTTAACAACATAATCATATAACCTGCATTTGCGTGAAGATTTCATTTTTAAGAATCACTTGAATTAATATTTGGCAAACTTTAAAGGGAATAAAACCCTGCTATAGCATGAAATCATATTATATGACATCTTCCTGTATATTTCCATTTCCACCAAGACAATAATTTGACCAGAATTCAATATATTAATAATTTTACAATTTACGCTGTGCAACTGGTCTTCATCGAATATGCATATTTTTGCCCCGCTTTTTGGTATGTGTAGGTGTGATGTCAGAGATGCGAATGTCGTGCAAAATGCCAGTACTTTCAATACATTTGCAACTATAGATGTTGGGTTGAAGAGAGCATCAGCATAAGTTATTGTGTGGTAGTCCGATGTAATATAAACACTAGAGGAACAAGCATTTATTTTATGGTTCCACACAAATACCAACTTTGTTGAAAAAAATGAAGCGATAGAACCTCCGCTCCAGTTAACCTGACAACATCAACAAGACAAGCCGACCGCAAAAACCTTCAACGCTTCAGCTTATTTTAAGAAAAATGGTTTCGATTGGGACCCAGGAAAACTAATCTAAATCAGTAAACATACAGACACACGAAGATATTGTATCCAACTGCAGAAAGTAATGTTATATAATATCATAACATTACACAAAGGAACACTTGTACAATTTAGCATAACCCTGAATCTGGTTCATTCTTTTTTTGGCTGTCTCTGTGGCTGAGTGGTTAAGTGCGTTGGATCTGTGCGCATCTGGTTTTACTACCCACACGGGTTCAAGCCTAACACCAATCTTTTTAAAAAGTGTATTTTTATTTTTTTTGCAAAGTAATATAAACAAAGCCATTTTTATACTGTTTATCATTAAATGTATCAAATGTTTTATAGTGATTATTTATTCGAGACAAAATGAAAATAATATAATACTGGGAATGTACAATTTCCACTGATCTTGTATGTTATTTATTTACATTTATCCAGACAAACCACAGTTTGTCTTCATATATATAATTATGATGAACTACTGTATAGTATATAGTAAAAAGATTAATCTTCAATTTTAATCAGTGCAATAAACACACATTACCAATTGGTACAATTCTTTCTTTGACACTATTTTTTCATTGATAATGTAGGTTTATTGCACTGATTAATTTGAAGATTAATCCCTTTGCTATATACTGTACAGTAGTATATCATAATTATATATGTGAAGACAAACCACACACACTGTAGTTTGTCTGGATAGATGAAAATAAAAAACTTACAAGATTAGCACAAATTGTACATTCCCAGTATTATAATATTTTAGCGAATTAATAATTACTATGAACCATTCGATGGACTATAGGACTGGGCAAGGTGACTGTATTAGTAGGAATAATCTCCTATACTTTACTATTACAAAAATAATTTGGGACTCTCCCAGGGTGACCTTAATTGTGAGGTGGCTGTATTACCGAGGTGACCATAAAGCCAGGTTCCACTGTATTTAATAATAAACAGTGCATCATATTATAAAATGGCTGTTTATATTATTTTTGAAAAGATCAATAAAAATACATTAAAAATAAGTTTGGGATTAAGCTTGAACCCATCCCAGTAGTTAAGCCAGATGAGCGTTGAGCCAACACATTTAACCATTTTTCTCAAAATAAGCTGAAGCGGCAAAGGTTTTTGCAGTTTTGTCTTGTTGACATTGTCAGGTTGATTGGAAGTTCTCTCGCTTCAATTTTTGTCTTGTTGACATACCGCATAATAACTCATTCTGACGCTCGCTTCGACTCGGCATCTATCGTTGTAAATATGCTGTGAATGTATTGAAAGTGCTGACATGTTGCGTGACATTCACGCCTCTGACGTCACAATACCATGTGATCGCCTAGCTCATTAACTATTTACTATTTACGGGAATCGCGATACAGATGTGTTTAAAATGTGATTTAAACTATCAATGCATTTTTCTGTATTTTTGTCAAGTTGCCAAATGTTACATACAATGCTATACTTTGTCTACACATGGAAAATGGAATCTAGCTGCTGCCTTGTTTTTAATTCCTTTAAATGTGTTAACAAGTTGCTTGGTGATTTCACCAAAACTGCAAAAAAAGTTGCACAAATGAGCTGGTATATTATAGTGAATACCAGGTAGGTTTGCTTTTTCACCAAATTAATTTGAAGAGATGAGCGAAACAAACTTATTGAGAAGACTCCTTTAGAAGCATCTAAATTATGGCGATGAAAATGTTGATGACAGCATGTTTAATGTTAAAAGTAATTCTAAAGCAAGATGAGTGAAAAAAACTTAACTTTGTTTTGTGACATTATTTTAGTTTGGGAAACATTGTGGGATTGTCAAAATTTATTTTCCGTTAGGCTAGGTCTCCCAGATGTTTGTTTCCTGTCTATGTCTGAATAAGTCTCAATGCTGTGCTGAGGCCTTGAGTATTACTGTTGTAAACAGATAAATACATCACCGTATTGATCAATCTATCAATTCAAAGATTCAGTTGCTTTGTGCCCGTGTCCTGGCTACCCTTCCATGTTATTAATCTTGCAACAGAGAATGTAACAGAAGCTTCCATATCCGCAGCCACACGGAAGTCATAGTTATGGCCAAAACATTGCAGTATGTGTCTGTTACGTGATCAGTCAACATAAGTGTCAATGCTGAAATAAATCTGGCTTCAGTCAGTGGGAAACATCTTCTGTTGGCTTGCTATCAGATGTATGGTAGTGTGCCAGACAAGTTGACATTTCCCTTCTAACAGTGTCAGCTCTGTAAATTACTCCATGTGTTCAAAATAAATCTATTAATAAATAATAAAATGTATTAATAAAAATAAATCTAATAAATATTTTTATTACCTGTGTATAAATAATTATCATAATCTTAAAATGAATAGGTGATCACTTTATTATTAATTGGCAATATATAAATAATTACAATATAAAAAAAATGAATAGGTGATCATCATTTCACATTTCATTCTAATTTAAAATGATCTAGACATATAATGACCAGTATTTCAAATACATGTGATCAAATTTGTGTTAGTCATGGCATGTTCTTTATTTTTGTAGATACATTTACTAGAATACCGTAATTATGCAGTTTGTTTGTCATGACAAAGTCACAGTGGATGGCAAGACAACTTAGCAGGAAATATTTCACCCCTAGCTAGTCTTCAACACTTTCTGACAAATACTTTTAAAAATGCTTTTGTTTACTGCAAAACCACAAACTACTATGACAACATTTCAGCATCCAAATGTGAAGCAGTAAATGATTCATCACAAAAGATCTCCAGATACCTTTGACCTCATTTTAGTGTATCATATATGTATATGTATATATTAAGTTTGAATACAAGAAACACTAATAAAATGTCTGCATAATTTTCCTTTCAGTTTTCACACACCTGTCTATTTAGAAGTCCTTGTGTACCCTGTAACTTCTGAAAAATCCACCAATGCAAAGATCACCATATTTAATGTAAAAATAATTTGTTTAATTATATTAACATAGTATGTTTCGGAGTTTAACTGTCATATCATAAGTAACTTGAAATCTTCGCCTGTAGATTCGTCAAACAAATCACGTGGAAATGTCCCTTCATTCACCCAAGAATGTCCCTACATTTTATATCGGTGGGAAAAGAACCAACCCCGGTACTGCAGTGTGTAAAGAACTGATATCTAATCAGTAATGCCTGGGAGGATATTTGGTTCACTTCCACTGCCTGTCTGCACACCCTTTAAGACCTCTAATGTACACCCATTTACAGTGTAACTATATTCTTATCACTCACTGATGTGATGTTTCCTGGAGTCCGGACTATGTCATGTCCAACTTAATTACTTTATTGTATCAGTGTCATCCTGGGTTTTGTTGATACATGTTTCTGTTGAGATTTATGGTGACGTGGCACATTTCTGTGCCAGTTTTTGTAAAGTATTATTTTATTTATGACCAGTTATTTCCTGTGGTGTTTAATACTTAGCAGCTTCCCTCTATTCCCAGTATTCATGTCAAGGTTGAAAGCTGCTGGTTTTTTGTAACATCACAAAGAAAAACTTGAAGAAATTTGGCCAAGATTGGTATTAATGTGTGTAGATCTATAAAGAATCGGCTGGCACATGTGGAAGATTGCACTAATAGTGAGAATATCATAGTTAGAGCAGTCTTCGCCAGGTGGCGCCATTAGGTGTTATTCTCGGATAGTTCACAAGATGGCAGCACTGAAACAGCCTACAAAAAACCTGTTCTGCATTTCAAATGTCTGGGGAAACATTAATGCCTTCACTTAGGGGACATTGGGCCTTGAACACTGGCAGGTACTAATTCAGCCTTTGGATCAACCCAATTGATTCGAATCGACGTATTTTTTGCAATTACCCAAACTAAATTAATTACGATTACCAACCAATTTAAAACCCACAATCAATAATTTTTACAGCTACACCATTTGTCTGTAATCAATTACACTTTAGACCCAGAACTGTACACTTGCACAGTTAGTGTAAATATTGAGTTGTCTGTTTTCTCTATGACGTAATATTATGCATGTGCTGTATTGATCAGCGACTCTCCTAACATTTTGTTAATGTTCTTCATGCAGCATTACATAACAAACCATCTCATACATGCATCAGTCATTCATATAATTAACGATATATTTTGACACAGACAGGTAACTTATCCACACACTAGTGAAATCTTAAAATGTGATGTAATTCATAATTAATGTGGAAGTAACTGCAGCATGTGATACAAAAATTAGACAAGTCCATTAGACAAGATTGATAAACATTGATGTATATAATTATAGTGTGTCTGGATGAAGTTCTGTGGGTATTTCAATAAACAGGTATGCCATAGTCAGACAGAAATATACCGGTAGGTGTGCTATTGTTCAAAATAAAATGTGCATTGTTTTTCTAGTGACATGGTTATCTGGACCATGTACTACATGTTCTGTGTAAGGAGCATACAACACGTACATTTCATAGTCTCAATGTAATTGTTTTATTCAGAGTTATTCATATGGTATCTGGGAGCATTTCTTGAAAAACAGTACATAAAATGTATTATGAACTTTTTGATCACTTTTTATCCTTATAAAGTATGGCATATACCTTCATAAAATATTAATATATTGATAAGATAGGAAAATAATAACAATTATCAACTCAAAATATTACAGTACTTTTACTAAACAGCTAAACTATTTACAATTGCCATTTGTTTGAAGCGATTATCATTCTAATTATCATTATTACCTATCTACATATCTCTGGATCCTACTACAGAGCAAAACAAGAACATACAATCTGCACAGCCAAATTATTATAAACACAGCTTTGACAACACTTTAAGTTTTGGTAAACAACAAAACATTTAGTGAATTGTAGTTTAATGATTTACAGATATGTCAAATATGGAAAAAAGTAGAGTCACACAGCAAATGAATGTATCAACATTCATATGAAACATTACACAGCTTTGTTGCCAAACTAAAGTTCAGTGCAACTACATCCAAAATAAAGAATTGAATTAACTAATTTACAGATGTGGAATCCTTGAAAAAGGGTAGACATGTACACAGGAAAGACTTCAACACATTCACAGCTCACATTCCACAATTTCTCAAGTGAGGCCAACCATTCTTTTCATACACCAACACAAGTTTGCGAGTACACCGTAATCACTGACGAAGATGATATACAATTATCTATTCTCCGATAATCCATGTTCTTTAGTAATCTGTAGTTTTGTTTGGGTTACCACACTATATTTTTTGTTTCATTAATAATTGTTTAACTATCTGCATGAGTCATCCATCCAGTCAAAAACAAGAAACACTACTTTATCAGGCTAACAATGTATTATGACTGGCAAACGTGGTGTCGTAAAATGTCTCATAATATACAGATTCATGCAGGTTTGACAAACTTCTTGCAGATCACATATCGATGGTGTGCTGATGAAAGCTTGTGACTTTGGGCAAATTTACTTTTGGATACAAAACTGTAGAGCACAACATTGCACTTGTTACAGTGTAAGTATTATCCCAAGTATAAGTGACAGAAAATGCCCTGTAAATGTACCTATAAAGATACAAAAAAGAAACATTGTTTTAACAATGTTTAATTTTGACAGAATGAAAGGCAATACAGAAAAAAGGCTATCCATAGCAAGTGTACACAGAAGATGACGAAGACTGTTGATCATGTCACAACCATGATACATGATTCCTGTCACAATGAAAGCTAACTTACCCAACAAAGAAAGACACGTCAGCATAGGCACTTCTGCACTTTCGACAGACATCCTATTTCATACTGAATGCCTATGTTAAATCACACTAACTTGTTAGAAAACTCTTGTGCTGAATTATGCAGCAGTACATTGATTTCAGCAAACCTTTCCTATTTTACAGTCTTGTATGCAGTCAACACACTGACACACATGCGGATGATGTCATTGATGTGTGTTCATACACACAAGTGACGGCTGTTTCACATCATCGCCACATGCCCGTGAGAGTGCGAGACCAGTTGCCAGCCAGAGACTTCTGTTCCTTGCGCTGAGCCACCAGTGCCGACTGCTTCTCTTGCTCCAGCTAAACACAAACATGCCATTTCTTACTGCACGCGTCTAGTAGCAATGATTTCACACAAGATAAAACTTAGGGATAGCTGCATCAGTTTGCAAATAAAAAACATGCACATGCCTTTTTATTATGGGTGAGTTATTATTAGGGATGTAACGATACATCAAACATTAAAATATTACGGCTATTATATGGTGTGAAAACAGAAATCAAGGATCAGAATTTAGGCTAGCCTCACCTCTGCAGACAGGGAAATAGGAGGACAACATGTCTACAGACTACAATCACTAGCCTTGAAGGTGACTTGCAATCAGGCAACAAACAAACGACGGTGTAGCATGCAACGTTAGAGTGCACTTTTAGTTTTTTAATCAATCTTACACAGGAAGTGAATAAATAATGGATAAGCAGTAAACTTTGGCAGTTCCATGTTTACGCTCTCCCAATCTGATAAAAAAGTCACCACTGTTGCCAATAACTGCTTTATAATTAAGAAATTTCCTGCCGGCCACGAGACCGATACTAATGGCACTTGTCTGGTTCGTCTGGCCGTGTTTTACCCTCCCTGACATGTGGGGATAACTTCGCATGATAATCAGCAGCCGACTGGGAATCAAGTTTTTCATGCACCACTGCATAATGACATGTAATCACGTTTGATTAATCAGCTACGATTGGAACAGACGCCACGTGAATAATGTTCACTTCGTTTCCAGTTAAGTGATATGGATAATACTAAGCACTCAGCCACTGTTAGAATGACTTTGGCTGGGTCAAAGACAATATAAAGAAACCTGTACCATGTGTCTTTATTAAGTACTGATTACTTGATTGTATCAATTATTGTGATATTCAGCCTGCACAAACTACCAGATGTAACAGCCAAAATATTATCTTTGGATGGTTAAAAAGTATCAATTTTTAATGAAGGGTGCTTTCATGTAAAGGGTACCCTTTGACAAAATGTACTTCCCACACTGTATTCAAACAATTCAAGATAATTCAGTATGATTATCGTGTAGTATGGAACCTACCAGCCAAATTTAATTAATATACCGGTACATGAAATATTTGACAAACATTTGCATATTTTTTTTTATACATTCTCAGTCACAGTAAACAGGCCATGAGATGGCTCAATATTTCCATTTGAAAAAACAAATGCATACATATGTACATAATGTAAATCTGATCTTCACTCAATTATCCCAGGTATAAGAAAACCATATAGAATAGTATATCACAAACATGCCACAAATTTTCTAATAAATATCTATCATGCATTTTCTTAAATAAATCACCAATTGGTAAATCAGAGGTCATTGTTTCAAAGAAGCAAATAAAGAGAGAGAGAGGCAAGTGGATTGTTACAATCCCTGACCGTTTGATCTCAAGAATGAAATGAATTAAAAAATGGGCCAAGTGGCCCTGAAGTCCTTTGGACTAATATGTCTATATGTGACCCCGGCTGACCAAATGAGTGATAAGTCGGAAAAATTGTAACATTGTTTTCTTACATCCTTGTAAAGGTTTGGTAAGGTGCTTTACACGGTTTCAAAAATATGACTGCTACAAAAATTTGCAAAGTTATGGAGCATTGAACATGGTAGGGATCAAAAAGTGAAAATGAAGAAAACGGCTGTTGAAGTTTTACATTATATATGCAAATGGATTGCATGGAAATATTACATGCACAATATTCAAATGTGGCACACAGTATGTAAAATGTATGTTACGTTGCAATGATACACTAGAAGTACAAATGTGCAGCTCCAAAGACTTATCAAGTTATGCCAGATTATGTCTTCATGTGTAAAACTAAGAGGACAGATTATTTGAGAGCAAAAGGTAGACTCACAAGCAACTGTCCAGTTTAACAGGGGTCTAGTGGCTTAATGCTGTCTGTTGACACAAGCTACTGCCAGTGACCAATTACACATTAGTCACAGTTTCCATCACACAATAGCAGGCAGAGAATCTTAGCTCCACAGCTGGGTGTAATACACAACCAGAGCCACCACTGATTCATGGTCAAGTAGATTAACTCAATGCACCAACTAAGAAAATACACAACACTGTGGGTGACAGTGTCCAGTGTCCAGAGTGAGGCTTAAACAGTGTCCTCATTGCTGAATAGATCAATTAAACCTGCCAAGTGGGTGACATTCTGCACAAGTGTTCATTAATCCTTAGTGATTGTTCAGAACACCAGACTGACCATATACCTAAACAAAGCGAATGTATTGATTGATTATTTATTCAATATAAAATGTAAGCTTGTACATACATAACATATAAATACAGGGTACATTAAATATAAAGGATGACACAAGAAAGTGCAAGCACTTGTTTCCATTGTGGTCCTTGGACAGACAAACAAATACATGACACATATAAATAGAATATGACAAAATAACATACTAAAAAAACAATAATAAATAAATACTAAGTTACTGTTAAGATGTCAAAGGACATTCGTAATTATGATATTAAGAAAGAAGAGACATTACCTCCTGATTATAAGCACTATTAAGTCATTTGAAAAACCGACACATGTGCTACAAATACATAATACAAGGTTTTTTTTAATTAAACATTTAACAAAAGATGCATCATCAATAAAAAAAACTTTAAAAAATAAAAATATATAAAATAAAATACAGGTAGGACCTCAAAAATAAGATTGAATTATAAGTAAATAAATGAGCTGGCTTCCTGATCATTAAGATAATTGAACAAAAACTGTTTCACTAAAAGTTTAAATTGGTTCTTGTTCTGAGCACCTTGTATGTTATATAGCAATTCATTCCATGCCTGTATACCTGTGTAGTAAAAAGAAGTTTGACCGAAAGATTTAACATACGGCACATGCAGAGACAAAGTACTAGATCTTGTATTTATACCGTGCTGCTTGCGTGTTACGTTGACAGAATCGGACAAATAAATCGGTGCTCTGTCATTGACAATATTATAGACAAGGTTCAATTTTAGTTGCTTAACCCGTAGATCCACTGGTAACATATTGACCTGTCTAAACTCCGTTGATCCAATGTGGGTTCTGGCTGGTGCATTAAGAAGGAAACGGATTACCTTGTTCTGGGTACACTGTAGTCTTGTTTTATATTTCTTGGTTAAACCCGAGAACCATGATGAACAGGCATAGTCAAAATGACATTGTATTAAGGCAGAAGTAAGTAGTTTTTTTGTTTTCATGTTGACATTTCTTGTCTGCCTGTACATACATTTTAACTTAGCATTTGATTTGCAAACTATCTTCTCAGCCACACCTTCTCCAGTTAGTGACTGATCTAACTCTACACCTAGGTATTTAACATGCGTCTGACACGTCAATGTGTTGCCAGCACATTTCACCTGAATGGAGTTGCATGTGTGGAGTTTACGTTTCGATCCAAAAAGGATTGATTAAGTTTTCCCTAGATGGAGGGACAGTTTGTTATTTATCAGCCATTCTCTGGCTGCCTCAAGCTCCGAAGAGAGACTTTCTTGGATGTGTTGGGTGTTCTTACCCGAAGCTATCAGAGCCGAATTGTCAGCGTACAAAAGAAGTTTGCAGCGAACAGCCGATGGAAAATCATTAATATAGATTAGAAATAGTAAGGGTCCGAGAATTGACCCTTGAGGTACACCACATGTGACAGTCATCGGTTTTGATAAGGTACCACCAATGCCAACTGATTGTTGTCGTTCATATAAATATGATTGAAACCAGACTACCTGGTATGGCAGATTTGTGAAGTCCTATAGCTTCGAGTTTTTGAAGCATAATTTTATGGTCTACGGTGTCAAAGGCCTTCTGAAGGTCAAGAAGCACCATACCTATATAATTACCTTTATCTTGCTCCTGTTTTAGGAAGTCTGTGAGATGTACTAAACATGTTTCAGTAGAATATGAGGATCTAAAACCAGATTGATATTCATATAGGATCTGATGTGCTTGGAGATACTCGTCCAGCTGTTGATAGACGATCCTCTCAAATAATTTCGAGATAGTATTAAGAATCGAGATCGGCCTGTAATTACCGGCTTCCTTCTTACTGTTCTTTTTGTAAATGGGCATCACCCTTGCTGATTTAAGATCTTTTGGAATTTCGCCGGTGGACAAAGACAAATTTAAAATATGCGCCAAAGGAGATGCAATGTGCTTGGCACCATCCTTGATAAATCTGGGTGACAATAGATCCAAACCAGTTGCCTTGTTTGAGTTTAGTTTGCTAAGAATACTTTGTTCTCGCTGACTTCACTAAAACAGAAACTATTACTGGTGACACCCATTGACCTGTAGAAGTCTTGGATGTGTTTCTCTTCATATTTACCATTACTTGGTGGGAGTTTGCCAACCAGTGTTGAGGCTACATTAGTAAAATACTTGTTAAAATGCTCAGATACCACTGATTTATCAAAACAAATGTTGTTATCGATACCTAGTCCTATACTTCCTGGCTTAGTTTTACACTGAGACGAAGTTCCGAGGCCTTTCAGCATTTGCCATAATTTCTTTGGTTGTTTGAATTCGTTAGTCTTGTTAGCAATGAAGTCTGATTTGGCCTGTTTCTTCTTATATTGAACCTGATTCCGAAGATAAGTGTATTTTCCGTGCCAACTGATGTCTTTAGTCTTTTTGAATTTTGTAAATGCCCGATCTCTTTCTGAATGAGATGCAGTATCTCCCCGGTCATCCATGGGGCGGTACGCTGTTTAATCCGGACATACTTCAAAGGGGCAATGTTATCAATAATGGCCATCAACTTAGATTTAAAATGATAAAAAGCCTCGTGTACAGAGTTAATATCCGATACATCCTGCCAATCTACCTCCTGCAGTTTTGCTTCAAACATTTCCTTACTGTAGTTTTTGAGCGATCTTAAAGTCACACCATTGTGTTGATTAACAGGAATTTTCTTACATTTGCGTGTACAATGTATTAATTGGTGGTCACTCAAGCCAAGATCTAATACACCACATTGTGTTATTTTATCAGGGTCTGAAATGAGGATGAGATCTAAGATGGTGGATGTTGTACTGGTAATCCTTGTAGGTGTGTTAATAAGCTGGGTCATATAAAACATAGACATATAATGCTTCAGTGACACATGCAACTGATTAGTGTGAGTATTCAGGTGAGAGTAGTCAACGTTAAAGTCACCCATTATGATGAATTCTTGGTTGGTGAAAGAATTACATTCCATGCAGCATTGTTCGAGTATATTAAAAAAGTCCATCTGTTTGGGTGGACGGTAGCATACACCAATTAAAATAGGTTTGGTCTTAGGTAAATACAGTTCAGCCCAGACAGTTTCTAGATTAGTATATATATCGTCTCTCGGTTTGAAAGCAATAGGTGAAGAACAGGCAGGTGAAGAACAGCAATAGGTGAAGAACAGGCAGTGTTCAAATAGGGCTATTGGTTGAATTGTATTTGTCTCGATGCAAAAGGCTTTATTATGCCTTCATCGATTCTAAGAAAGCATTTGATTTAGTAGACCAGTCCTAACTGTGGTCTAAGATAATTCCATGCGGTATTAATGGTAATGTGTTGAAAGTTGTATACAACATATACAAAAATGCTAAATCATGTATAAATCAGGGCCAGGCTGTGTCAGCCTTCTTCTCATGTGATGTATAGGTATGGCAAGGAGAAAACTTATGTCCTTTGTTATTTCTATTTACCTGAATCATTTTGAACACTGTTAGTCACAATTATAACGGACTTGACATGGCAGCTGGTGAAATTTACAACAACCTTAGGGATGATGATTTAGAAAATGTATGTTCTTCTATATGCTGATACACTAGAATGATTTAATCAAATACAGATTTCAGATAGGGGGCGCCACTCTGTAGCGACCCTAGGCTTGTTCACGTGTGTCGTTGTTTTTGTATTGTTGTGGTGGTTGTGGGTGTTTTTTTTCACGAAGAGCTGTGCATGCACGTGTATAACCATGGGAGGAAAGTGTCTGCTGTTTATCATCATGTGGTACCTCATTTCTGACTTTGTGCCAGCGATTTTCGTCGCTGGTGACCACGGCCTGGGATCTTCTGCCATTTTGATCAGGTACTCTCGCAAGTTTTTGTTTACATTTCGGCACACCACTACACCCGACCTGAAACTGCCTCTTATTGAATTTACTGAGACCGTTGGGAACGACGACAGGAAGAAGAAGAGAGGTTCTAGAGGAGGTGTGAGAGAAAGACTAAAAAGGCGTGGCAGTAGACACCCTCTCCCCACCATCACTCTCTCGAATATAAGATCGCTACAAAATAAGATGGACGAACTTTTGGCCTTGACCCAGTTTGATGGTGACTTTCGTCACTGTAACCTGATGTGTTTTACGGAAACCTGGCTAAATGAGAACGTTGATGAAAATTGTGTTTCTCTTCCTGGCTGCAGTATGATTCGAGCGGACAGAGACAGCAGCAAGGCCCAGAAGAGGGTGGGTGGTATTTCTGCATGTATGTCAGTGACAAGTGGGCTAAACAGTACCATGTGCGGGAGCGAGTGTGTACTTGAGATTATGAACTGCTTCACGTGTCATTCCGTCCTCATTACTTACCTCGTGAATTCGGCCAGCTGACTGTCATTCTCGTCTACGTACCAGGCCCTGACTTCAAAGCTGCCGCCGAGAGAATTGCCGATAGTTACAATGCCGCTGCAGCCCGGTGTGCAGATCAACCAGTTTTGATCGCAGGAGATTTTAACCAGTGTGATCTTGCTTCTCATCTTCCAACCCTCCAGCAGTATGTGTTGTGCCCCACCCGTCTCAATCGGACTATTGACTTGTGCTTTGGAAATATAGAGAACGCTTACAAGTCTGTGTGTAGGCCACCACTTGGCCGCTCTGATCATAACATTGTGCATTTGCTGCCGAAGTACAGACAAAAGCTGAAGACAAAAACAACTAGAACTCGTGTTTCTCAACACTGGACACCTGAAAGCATGGAGGAATTACGTGGTTGCTTTGAAGCAACAGAGTGGGATGTTTTTACGAACAGCTGCTCTGACCCCTCTGAACTTGCGGACACTGTGTCGTCTTATGTCAAATTCTGAGAAGAGTCAGTCATCAAAACCAGGACAGTGCGCGTGTCCCCGAACAACAAGCCCTGGATAACGAAGGACCTTAAAGTGCACTTGAATCAAAAGAAACTTGCCTTTCTGCAGGGAAAGAAGGATGAATATCGTGAGAAAGAAAAGGAATTTAGAAGGCTTGCTAGGATTGCCAAACTTGAATTCAAGAACAAAGTTGAGGGAAAATTTCGGACTGGTAATGTTAGGGAGGCATGGAATGGACTCAAAACTATGATGGGTAAGCAACAAATCAAGCAACCTGTGTACCATACTGGTGATCCCGTTACTGCAGCAAATGAACTTAACCGTTTTTATGCTCGTTTTGATGTTAATGATTTTCGTGGTCAATGTACATCTCTGTGCCAGACTGTTGTACCGGAACACATTGAACTCTCTGAGGATGAGGTAGTGAAAACTTTCTCCAGATTGAACGCACACAAAGCTTCAGGTCCTGATGGAGTGAAAAACAAAGTCTTAAAGACGTGTGCGGCTCAGCTGGGGAGGATTTTCACTACCATATTCCAGGCTCTGCTAGACTCTCACACTGTACCCCTGGCATGGAAAACCTCTATGATTATCCCTGTACCAAAGAAACCTAGCGCCAGCCAGTTCAATGACTTTCGTCCAGTAGCACTTACCTCCACCTTAGCTAAATGCATGGAGAAGATTGTACTCAGTCGTTTGCTGTCTGATGTGTCTGCACATCTTGATCCTCTCCAGTTTGCTTATAAAGCCCGTAGGGGTGTTGAAGATGCTTCTCTCTTGTTGTTTAATCTGATTTCACAGCATCTTGAAGACTCCAAAGCCTACATCAGAGTTTTGTTCATAGATTTTTCGAGTGCGTTCTTTTGAAGCGCTTGATTGATCTTGATGTAAGCCCAAATATTGTTCTTTGGGTGAATGATTTTTTGAAAGACCGTCCACAGCGTGTTAGTATTCAGGGTTGTATGTCGGATGAGATTATTGTAAATTTCGGCACACCCCAGGGCTGTGTCCTCTCGCCGACACTTTTCAATATACATAGATCACATGAGGTGTCAGACCTCCTCTAACTGGCTACTGAAATTTGCAGATGACATGGCCTTAGTTGGCCTCCTGAAAAAAGAAGATTCCCTGGCAGAATATTTTTCACAAATCTCTGTTTTGGAGAAATGGTGCGCTGACAGCTTTCTTCACCTTAACGTTGGCAAAACGAAAGAACTTCTGATCGACAACAGGAAAGTCTCTGATGTTTTTGCCCCTGCCAAGATTAGTAATGAACCTGTTGAAGTTGTGTCCAAATTTAAATATCTTGGCACTTTTTATGACAACAAGCTGTCTTTCATTGATGACACTGATCACATTGTGAAAAAGGCAAACCAGCGCCTCTACCTTCTTATAAGGAAATTGAGATCTTTTGATGTGAACCAAGAAATCTTGGAAATGGTGTATAGGAGTTTAATAGAGAGTGTTCTGACCTTCAATGGTGTTGTATGGTTTGGTAATCTGAACATGAAAGACAAAGGTAGGCTGTCACGCATTGTCAAAGTTGCATGAAAAATTATTGGGTCAGGGCAGTACTCGCTGGATGACTTGTACAGTGGCGCTGTCAGAAGGAAAGTTAATACTATTGTTTGCGACCCCACCCATCCTCTTTTTGGCCAGTTCCAGCAGCTTCCGTCAGGCCGACGATATAAGATGCCCCTTGCCCGGAAGAATCTCTTCAAAAAATCCTTTATACCAACAGCAGTGTCCATCCTCAACTGTAAGTGAATGTATTCTGTAGCAGTATTGTGTTTGCATTTAGGTTTTTTTATGTCATTATATTGTGTCCTGCAGTGTATATGTCGTGGCTCCACAGTTCTGTTTTTGTTTTTAACTTGTAATGCCGGCGCCAGATGTCTACTCATGGTAACGCCACTCTTCTTTTTATTATTATTATTTTATACATATATATATATTTTTTTAAATTATTTTTGTGTGTGTGTAAATGAATCTTACAAATTTTAGGCATGACTATGACTTCAAAATAATCTATTGCAATATATATGTGTTTAATTGAATAATTACAACCTGTGATAGTATGCTTACCATTTTATAATGTTACTATTTTACAATGTATTTACTCTGACCCCATGTATTAGCCTGATTGTTTGCAGTACTATTTGTATGATAGACAATCTCCTCCTGTGGTTTGCTTGTTTACCTGTTACTTATTTACTTATTTATTGTGGTTTACTTATCTATGAGCATATGATCTATCACTATATCCTTTTGTGCATGTGATATGAATATTACGTGATAACCTCGCTTTTAGTACTTATCTTAACCTTGTATACATACATATGTAGGATTTTATATGAACAAGCCTAAAGGAAATTTTCTGTAACCCAACAGACAATAAAGTTATTGTATTGTATTGCTTGTGTATAACGGAACTATGTCAACTCATTTGGTTGTTTCAGGTGTCAACTATATTGTGAATCTGTAATTATTAGTCTATATTGATACAATTAATTTACACAGTACCATGTCTACACAAGGCATGGCAAGCATAAACAGAACAGTAGAATGCATTTGATATCAATAAAGTGTAGGATAGTTCACTCTATAGTTGTCCAGAATATTAATTTTCTATGTTTGTCACGTACAGGTGACATAATATAAATTTTCTATGTTTGTCACCTACAGGTTTCTACAGACAATACATCTTTAACCAATAGACACCACAGTCACACCATTTTATAATAATTAAATGAACATCAAAATAAACACAACTTGCAATTATAAAAAATCAATAGTTTTGAAGATAAAAAGTGTTAGGCAACTATTCAGTCTAACAGGGGTCAAGTGTGTCTACTCTGCCTGGGCACTGTGACCAATTAAAGATTAGTCAAGGTCTCAATGGAACAGTAGGACTAGGCTGCAGAGATTAGTCATGGTGTTGACTTTGTGGCACATTAAACAAAATCTACTGTTGGGGGTGTCTACTCTGCCTGGGCACTGTGACCAATTAAAGATTAGTCAAGGTCTCAATGGAACAGTAGGACTAGGCTGCAGAGATTAGTCATGGTGTTGACTTTGTGGCACATTAAACAAAATCTACTGTTGGGGGTGTCTACTCTGCCTGGGCACTGTGACCAATTAAAGATTAGTCAAGGTCTCAATGGAACAGTAGCACTAGGCTGCAGAGATTAGGCATGGTGTTGACTTTGTGGCACATTAAACAAAATCTACTGTTGGGGGTGGTCTCAAGGGCCCTTCTCAAAACCACATCACTAAATAATGTAAAACTTTTGCACTTTGGGGGCCCCTTAGAATGATTCAATCAAATACAGATTTATTGTATATAGTGGCAGCACCCTAAGATACATCTATGCAAAATAAAAATAAAAGTTGCTGAAGTTTTTGAAAAAATAGGCCAAATGTTACCTTTTTACCAGTTTTGGGGTCCTTGGAGGCCCTAGGGAGCCCTTAAAATGATTCAATCAAATACAGATTCCTTGTGCGTAGTGGCAGTGCCCTAAGATGTCTATGCAAAATTTGAGAAAAAGTTACTGAACGGTTTCTGAGATACGGCAGCTAACGGCGGACGCAGAGTGATGGCAATAGTCCCTTGGACCTTCGGCCAAAGGACTAAAAATGACAAAGTTTATATAAACCTGTATTTGATTTAATTTGTTTCACATTCTCCTGATCGAGCAGTCGAGGAATGTGACATGGACGTTGGCACCTGGGAGGAAATACTGTTACAATGCTCCAAAGTTAGCAGTATTTAGATTATGTGAGAGTGTGTTGTGTACCTGCAGGCGTCTCTGGTTCTCCTTGAAAGCCTCAAGGGGGTCGTCAAACTGGTTGTAGTGGTCTAGCACTGTGCGGATGTCCTCAACACCACTCATTGCTATGGCTGAAACAAACCAGTTCTCTTGCTCGCTCACAATTGTGCAGATGGTTTAAGGACACAGACTACTCGTGAAATGTAAAATTTTGGGTAATTTTTAATACCGCATTATCCCCTATAGACGTGTGTTGCCTAACAGACGCGCACCCCCTTTTACAGAAGTGAATCCACCCACAAAAACAGATTTTCAGGAATGAACTTCAAAAATGCAAAATACGGTAATACTGCTGCTGGCACCACCTTGCAGATACTATCTAGATAAAAATTTATTGTACTTTTTTCCTTGAGGTGACACCACATTTATAATTTAAGCGTGGCACAACATTTACAATTTTAGCGACTTTCGTTTTATTCGCGAAGTTGGGCATGTTGTCATAATCACATAAACCTTCCTAACAGTGCAGACGAAGGGTTGAAATAACGTGATATTCACAATCGTGTAGCCATGAGGAAAGGTCAAAACAACGAAGCGAGCTCCGATGTCTGACTTGACGTCTTCAAGAATTGCTCCCTCCGTGCTCGCAGTTGGCCTTGCCCCATTGCAACGCTGGCAAAGCATGCAGGTTTGGATTTTTGAGCACTGAGTCCAAAATCGATGACTTTAATCTTGTTGTAAACAAATGACAGGAAGACTTACTTCGTAGGAACACAGCGAGATCAACCAGCGTTCGATCGTCATCGTTGCCCTTCCATCGTTTGAGACCGAGGGCGTTACGTGGGTGCAGCTGATAGGACTCGGGGTTACAGTCGACAATAATCACCTTTGACAAGTCACGGTTCAGACAACCTAGATCCTGAAACAACACGTACATACATCACATTTTTTAATCTGTCTAACATAATCTCTGAAGTTTTTGGTGTCAGATGGTACCCTGAAACTAATGGCAAGAGTTTTGATTTGATTTTAATTATATTTTACATGTATCTGTTCAAACTTTTAGACCTCAATTGTTCCATTTCTCCACCTATTTACCAGTTTTTAAGTTCAACGAATAATTTTTAATTCAAAACTATTCACAAGAGGGCAACACTTGAACTATAAGCCAAAACAGGTATTAGATTGTGTGTGGTCAACTTGGTGTATGACCACATTAAGGATTTGTCGGCCGTTACCCAGTCAGAGTGCCCTTGAAAATACTGTTTTGGTGTAATGTGTGATTTTTTCAAGCACTTTCACGTGGGACATGTTTGTCCACTAAATACTGAATGTACTACTGCATTAAATCTTTTATAAGGTAGCAATAAATATACGCTAGTTGCTTGCATATTCACACAGGGGCTTTTTTGTAGAACACACCAATATTTCAAAATCTGTCACCAGATTGGGGCAAAATTGAGGGGTATTGAGGTGGTTTTTTCCCCTGAAAAAACGAGGTATGAGAATTTCACGAATTTTCAACAGCATTTGTGTCAATGGACATTAAATATGGTGCGACATTTTCAAGAAGGTTGTAAAGTTAGGCAAAACTCAAGTTATAATGGTGAAATCGCGGAGGGTCCATATTCGACACAAGTCCATTCAACTAATGTTCTATGCCGGTTTTTTTTGCAAAAAAGTATGTGATTTCTAAGATATCTTTGCGCTAAATATACATATTCCGACAAAGTTGTGCAAACAAACCTTTTGGGAAAGTTTATTTGATTGAAGTACTTACGTACGTAAACCACCGAAGTTCACATATCATAAAAGACGCCTATTGCCCAAAACCGTGTATACTAACGGGTTATCAATAACTTGGATTAGACAATGAGGTTTGCACAGAAATTGATATACTCTTTTTTTATAAAAAAAGGACACAATTTGAGAAACGTTCTTGCGATTAATAGAACAATATTTTTGTGGCATTCCAGAAATGATTGTTTAAATTAATTGCATAGCATGCTAACAACAAATAAAATATAATTTTTTTTAAACATAAACCACCAATTTACCATATTATAATAATTTAAAGGTGATGATGAAAGAATCTTCAGATGATACCACTGGATGCTTTCGAGAGAAGTCGATCGAGATGGTGTTCGACTGAACAGGTCTGCCAGGGACTAAAGTGTAAAGCAGTATGAGCAGTCCTTAGGACTGCCTACTGCACCACATATAAGAACTTACTCTTTACGTTTTACTAACACTTTCAGCATGGTAATAAGGCCTACAGTTAAGGCAGGGAAAACATCACCACAAGTACCAGTGGTCACACTATTTACTGTTGACTTACCTTGACGTGCCGTCCGTTTAAATATTTTGTGGCATCTCTGAAGAGTCTGAATGAGACACATCCACTCTGATCTAACGCATCAATAATGGGGAAGGCAGTCTAAAAAACAACAAAATAAAACTGCATCTTGCATGTGTGGATGTTTGGAGAGTAACGGGTGTAATACACATGACAATTCTGTCTAAATTATTCTGATCAGTTTGCTGAATAAGATCTGTGACCTTGTGTAACGTCAGAAAAACTGAGTACAAATGTATAATATTAATAAAAGAACATTGATAACATTTGGTAGTTTGACAAGAGACTAAAAGCCAGGCATTTTTGAAGTCTAATCTTGTCCTATGTTGACAATTATTTTTTCTGAAATTCTAGTGTTTTTTCACTGATATGGACCCTTATGCCTGTTAGCATTACCTCAACTAGGAATATAGGAAAGCTGGTCCTTGTCCTTAAGCCAGCAGAAAAGACAAAGTATGAGACAGGGGCTTAGCCAGAGATCTGTCTGCCCATCTTCAAGACTGGCAGATGACTGGCCACGACGGGTAATTACAACTAATAAGACTGGTGGAATTCAGAGGGGGCCAGCTGGCCACTAGATTAACTAATAGTTCCAAGTCTAGTGGCCCACATTAATGACTATCACTGGCAAATTGGTAGTGAAACAAATCAAATGGATCAGTATTAATTAAATAAATGACTCAAATTAAATTGGTTTGTTACTGAAAAAACTAAACTGGCCAATGATGGCTGTGATTGACATGAACGGCTTCCACGCAAGCTGGTCTCGTGTTAAAAGTCACACTTTTGTCTAATTCAAGACTGGCAACAAATTATTTCTGGCTAAGGGCCTGGTTTGAGGTAGCGTTGGTAAACTTACAAAGCCCTGCTCGTGTGTGTAGATGACGACTTCAAAGAGGGGCGGGCCAACCTGTTGCAGGAAGTATTCTACAGCTGGCCTCTTCTTGAAACGCCAACCCGTGGCAAGCTGCAATAGCCACACGGATTGGTCAGAAGAAACATCTACTATAAATATTCATTCAGTCATACAAAACTGAAAAAATTTGCGAAAAGCGATTGATTTGATTATTTATGATTCGTTATTCTTACACATGACATCAGATGCAAGAGTATTTTCATTTGTTCAAACCCACATCACCTTAATTCCTGAACCTACTTTTTTATGTAGAAAACATGAAGCGAGACAGGTTATGAACACATTTGCATGGTCTTTAAATTGTCTGTCATAAATGTGAGTTATTCTCATTTAAACAACCATGCCCTCAGTTATTTTGTCATAAAGAAAAACAAATTCAAAAAAACATACAGCAGAATGTCAGATGTTCGAAATCTATTTTTGATGACTTGCTAAGCAATAGGTCACGTGATTGATCGGTCAACTATCTAATGTATTAGACTCAAAAGACAGTTGGTAAATGAGAGACGTGCCGTCCAGTCTGGATGAACCAGTACATCTGTCATCTCTAGTACAAGCGTGTAAGGCGGCTGATACCATGGCTCCTTCAGTGGATCTGGCAGAAGCTTCTCACTCGATGGGTCTTGGATCATCTACAACATGTCAAACACGCTGTTTCAGTACCAGATTTAGTGTGGCAGACATCGTGATATCCTGTGTTATGAATTGTACTACCAACAAAAGCTATATTGTGGAGTTCAATTGTCAACATCATCTAAATGACAGGCTTAAGTCTCAATTTCACTTTAGACATATTAAAAATAAACCACAAGTCTGGTTGATTATTTTTTCTGTGAAAATATTTTTGGTTGCAGGCCCTGTAATTCCCTTCTTGTAAATATTAAAAATATGCAATAAGAAAATGTAAATTATAACTGGTTGGAAATTTTAGATTGTGATAAATCATCTAGTGTAGTCGTCATCATTTTGTGTAATCACATTTGTCGAATGTGATTAATCAAAATTTGCGCTCCAATTGTTGCACTTAATTCAACCCAAGTAATGCACTGTATGGAACTGATAGTATAAGACCACAACACACCTGCTTGAA
Organism: Escarpia spicata; assembly: GCA_963995525.1. Lineage (NCBI taxonomy): Eukaryota > Metazoa > Annelida > Polychaeta > Sabellida > Siboglinidae > Escarpia > Escarpia spicata. The sequence goes on along the minus strand of OZ023211.1, from coordinate 41,442,552 downwards.
GAAGTTGAATTCTTTGAACGCTCTTTTAGGATATGCCTTCCATGTTGGTTCTACAAAGTCAGGAACAAATTGACAGCCACTGGGTAATATGAGGAGATCAGAAGATGAAACTACTTGGGAAGTGACAGAAACAATGTTACAATCAATGCACCACTACACTGATTTGTTTATGAGACACATCTAGAGTAACCATTAACGTATTGCAAATGTTACGAGATTCAAGCTATAAACAAACATCTTGTAATAGAAAAAAGGCTATGCTTAGGATGGCTCATAAAACTGTTAGTCAACCATAATGAAATTAATTATGAATATATTATGACTACCGGGGTACCTCTATTTTTAACTTCACAAATGCTGGATGAGATAGTGATTGTCCCCTTCTGTACAGATATACTGTACCTGTTTAATATAATACATGCATGATACATGCAAACTTAAATTTCTTTGGCTAGGTACTTACGATCGCTGAATTCATCTCTCATCTACAATTAAATAAAACAGATAAATGAACATCCTGTGCACCATCATGATCAGACATTATTTACACACAACAAAATCCGGAAATTCTTTTAAATTCCAGCAAATTCATTCCTCTGGAGTCTCCCGGATTTTGGTTGTATCTCCCAGTCACCCGGAATACAGGTAAATCTCCAACAGCACCCCCCGTCTTCCTATGTCAAGATCCGAGACAGCGCAACATGGGAAGCTTCCAGAACCACTGATGAATCTCCCGGATTTCCAAAACAAATAGTTGGCAGGTATAGCATTATAATGGATTGTCACGGACTGGTGGTTATATTTTTAATGTAATTAATTTTGAATGATGCAATTACAGTAATGCAAAACAATGATTCTGACAGGTCGTAGGTATAAACAAGAACATCGACCTCGGTTCCCCAGAAGAAGCCATCTTTGGGGGTTCACTAACCTGGCATTACATCAGCTACATCACAACTGACTAAACATCCAGGGCTCGAAATTCGTCAAATTATCTACGCTGGACAAGTAGAACCAAAAGTTCACTTGTCCGTACAAAAATTCACTTGTCCCACGAACGACTAACTTTCAAAAGCTACTTTTATATAATTAATCTTGTTTTTGCTATTTTAAATCATTACTGTAACACTATTTCCCATAGGTAGCCAATGTACACTTATTCCCAGTCACATACAGTATTTACAGTTGAATAAACTGATAGTGTGGGCTGATAACCCTATCAAAGGCAATGCATGCTATACTTTTAAGTTTAGCAGAGAAGAACAGTGCTGCCATATTATGATTAAATTAAGACATCATTTATGAGCAGGGCTCGAAATTGGTTAAATTATCAGCGGACAAGTAGAGCCAAAAGTTCACAAATGTACTTTATAATGTTACTACAGGCTATCATAAATGATGATAAAAAATACACATTCACCCATGGCCAAGCACACACCACTTATTACTGTGAAACTAGTGGCGCTGGGGCTTAAGTTGCTGCTCTGTCCACTATGTGTGGGATAGTTGCCGATCTGTCCACTAGGCGCTTGGTGGAGTTTCCAAGAACTACGAGTAATGCTATGGTGATTCGCAAACTTCCGTGCGAATAATTTAAAACTACCGTTTATGATACTTGTTGCCTGGCATATATATCGTTATCATGATTGTTGTGCTAATCCATTTATGGGACTTCGTTGCTGAAATGTTGTGCTCAAAAACGGGCCATTTACCTACCATGTACCGGCGACAGCGTTATTTGTTAATGAGTGCCATAGATAGATAAATTACCCGGGTCCTGGCTCTTTACAAAAACCTTGATTAGATTCCTATAGAATATATACAACATTATTCAAACAACTTCACCCAATAACAAAATAAAAAGCAGAAATTCTCTTACGTTTGGACTTTTGAGGACTACAAACTACACTCCATAGTCAGTCGTGCTACTACAGGCCGATTCAGCAGCAAAAGGTGGCACCTCATCATGGTGACTATGGCTTTCATTTTCAAAATGGCAGATGGTGTCGGCTGTATTTCTTGCTGTTTATTTTGTCTTTGTTTAACGTCATTAGAGAACAATATTTACTGAAGAAATTTACTGTATGACAGATGTTTTAGAGAACTTAGTAGTAATTTTCTAGTTGTCCTAGCTGTAAATAGTTAGGTTGTCCCATGGAAAAAAGTAATAGCAATTTCACTTGTCCTGTGGAAAACCAGCTAACGGACAAGCAGAATTTCGAGCCCTGACACCATCAGTTTGTAAAATATAAGCACTGTATTTTTAAGCCAAAAGAAAAACAATTTAAGAAATATTTGGGGTGTATACACATCTATGTAACTATTCTTTTCTTGTGACAGAGACATCAACCATTTCTGCTAGTAAATCTTATTAAGCTGCAGCAGTCACTCAGTGATAATTAGTACTGTCACTGTGTCTGTGTGTTAGTATACATCTGTTTCACAGAAGGTATTCCCTACCTCGTTGCCATCTGGATCTCTCACAGGGGCACCTACAAACAAAACCATCATCTCAAGTAAGCAATGTTCAGCAAATTACATTCTTGACAGCTGAAGCACTGTTATTGTTTGGAAAGAAGTGTTGCGGGTAGAGAGATGAGGATTGTTGGATGGGGCACAGCCTGCGGATGAGGACTGACGACCCCTGCAAAAGGACATGGTGACTCATTGGTGAGAGCACTAGCAGGATAGGGATAGTTGACTGTACGATGATCTTCTGCATAGTGTCATCGCATCATTGCAAGAGATATGCTGGCACTTACTGCAATAAGAACTATGTGGTCTGACTTGTTCAGTTTTTGCAAGCATATATTTATGATAACTTACGTTGTATGATGAGGATGTATGTACATACCCCTAAAAATTTATAAAAAGACTAAAAATCTAGATTCATTAACATACCCAATGTTAGACAATATCATTCTCATACAAATTGAGTACTTTTTCCAGCTTCTTTATGGCAAACATGAAGAGGCTGTTACTATTTAAATACACACATCGTAATGCAGTTACTCATGTCAGTTTTAAATTTTAAGTTAAATAGGCGCAACAGGAATGTGTCGCCAAAGGCTAGATTGCAAAGTAGAAAAATCGACAGCCAGATTCATGCCCCCTAGTCAGGCTAGTGTAGATCAGTTCACTGGGGGAAGGGCAAAGCCATAGACCATACCTATCAAGTCCTATGAAACAAAACAGTAGTCAGGGCAGACAAAAACCAAAAATTATCAGTAAAAACCATAATCTTTACACGTAAATGCCCATTGACGCACGTAATAAACAAAAGTTTGTTCGTGCCTACGCATAACACAAAAATGCATCAGTAAGTGCTCATTCCGGGGCACTGCACGAATTGTATTGGAATTCTACCAGGCCCGGAAAAGAGCGCGAACCATAAGGGAGTTTGATGAGTGTGTCGATTGGCGAATTTACCGACAAAAAGATAATGAACACAATAAATTTGTTAAACAATGCATCTCAAAACACAAATGTAAAATCGTAAGGTTTTTCTACTATGCCCGTAGTTTTCATTTTATCAATAAAACCATAGTGACTACGGCTAAACCGTAGTACTTGACAAGTATGTCATAGGCATAGACCAGGGCATAGACATAGTATGATAGTCCATCATCCATGCCTAGGCCTAATTTCACCATAAGATCGCGAAACAAAATGTGCACAATGGCAAAGCCGCAGTTAGCCACTCGACTATGATACTGATGGAAAAAGCTTTGTAAGATGTTCAAATTGGTCTTACCCCATAGTACGAGCAACTGGCCGACCATGAAAGCACCCATTACACTAAGTGATACGAGACCAAGTTTCCAGGCATTTTTATTACTAAACCACGAGTCTTCGTTCTTCTTTTTCTTGTCGCCACTCGATGATTTGTTAGCCGGATCCTGTGGTTTGTCACTGGTGTCAGACTGTGACATGGCACCGAGTTTCTGCTTGAGGATTTCATCTGCAAGGCCCTTGCCACTTTGCGTTGCATAGGTGCACCACTGACCTTGCGTAAAGCATGTGAGCGTCAGTGGACTGACGAAACAACATTTTGCGCCGTTCCTAAACAGTTTATGGCATTGTTTTGTCGCGCACAGTGGCGCAAGAAATGTCAGTTGCTTTGTCACCATCGATCGGTGGATACATACATTAAATGTCCGCATGCTACTCAATTGGAAAGCTGAATTTTGGAGAAGTTTCAACGCGAGTTGTGTCTGCGTCGCACACATGCTCCCCATGGCCGCCATTTTGACAGCCGTCAACGCCGGCTATTTCCGGTTCCGACAGCGGAGAAATCACGTTTGCTAAATTGACAGACGAGAGTCGTTAGTTACTGATTGAGCAATGCTTACCTGTATTATTTTCATAGACACTGGTGTAGCGAATAAACTCTTCAAGTTACAGTTCGGCTCGTTAGGAATCAAAGTTTTTGAGTGCACAATTTAAGGTGTTTATTTGACATTTGTGCCTGACACTGCATGCATCATCATACTAAACTAACTAGGCACTGAAGTTAAAGTTCAACAACAAATTAAATATCATGCTAGGACATTGAGAATATGCTACGGCTACGAGTATGATTCGTAGGCGTAGGCCTAGACCCTAGTTTAATAGTAGCTAGCAGTAGTAGTAGACGTAGTCGTAGTGCATGAGAATAGACACTCATCACGTGTTACTGGTAGTGACACTTGACACTCACCGACAGTCGATACGACAAGCAAGCACACATGACTTGTCAGTGCCACTGCATGCATGCTCGAGCGCGCGAACACACGCACAGGCCACAGCCATACCGTGATACACTGTCATTGTCAACATTGACATGGTGACACTTGCCGTTGACATGTCAGTTATCAGTGACAACATTTTATGACAGTTATCTAAGTAACATCAGCCCTGTGGGACAAGCTATGGCCCAGTCGCATGGCCTGGCTGGGTGGTGTGGCCCCTTTGTCAAGTTTGTGTGTCCTCATGGCCCTGTGATGTGGACCCTTGGTGTAAATTAACCCTATGCGCTATGGTATGGTGAAGGATCTGATCCATTGTACTCTGAATTGAGAGTATGACACACTACTCTCTAACAAGTTATGACATGGTAGATGACACCAAATCAAACCTTAGATAACCCCCTGAATGATATTTGTCCATGTATCTTCTGTGACTTTGTTTCTGGGCCTACCACAGATGGATCTAGAAGGCCTGCAGCTCTTCCAGCCCACCAGTGGCCTCTCTCCTAAAGTTAGGCACATTGTGTGTGAGTTGGATAAACACGTACCTGGAGTGGCCGACATAAACTGCCTGACTCCAGATGGAACTATCAACTGGAAAGAAATGGAAGAGATTCTGCCACCTGGTATGTCAAATTTAACTATTTGGTGTCTATGCTGAGGAAAGTAAAAGATCCCACACTTGGAAATGGGAAAAATCTGTCGTGAACTCGCAGAACCAATTTGGTGCCAATCTACAAGAAGTTGAAGACCCAAGCTGTCGGTGTAGTTGCTGCTTTGGATGAGAACTGCCAGCACACTTGCTCTGGTAACAGAATATGTGCCATGAGTGTAATGTCTAGGTGGAAGCTAATGATATTACTCAAGACCACACATTATTTTATTTATACGTATTACTTACATTTTAACGGGCACTGTATGTGGCAGCTCATTCATGGCATACATGACGTGGATTAGGATACATGTATGTAGTTTAACTCCATGGGTGTTATTTAGCAGAACTCCTGTAGTCATTTTAAGATAGTCAGATTTTATAAGGCTAAACATAATTAGTACTTGCACAAATGTTTTTTCAAAACAAGAAAATATGTTGTTTGTTTTTATTCGGTGATGCACTTTTATAAAGTGTGTTTTTTGCCTTTGTTTCAGTTGCCCATGATAGTTATGTGTAATACTCAATTCTGAGTTTAATGGAACATTGATCACTGGAACCAATAGTTCATTAGCCTACACAGTTTTATCATGTGTTCTTCAATGGTTTTGGTCCTTCATAAAACTTATTTTGGTAAATGTGATGTAGTTCTGCAGTGATTGCCTCTTGATTGTCTCAGCCAATGAAGAAACAGAAGAGTATTTCCTGCGGGCCACAAAACAGCTGCTTCCTGTATCAAGACGGGTGAAAATGGAACTGGAGCATGCCTCAGCAAAGAAACAAGTCTTGTTTTCTACAAACTTGCAGTGGACAAGTGCACCAGAGGTAATGGATTCTGGAGTAGAACATAGAAAACTGACATTCTTTCAGAGAGTGCTCAGTGACACACATGTATCTAATTATAATTGTACCTTCTGTGATGAATACTGGATGTGGGAAGAATAACAGCCACAGTGAAAGATCAGGCTAACAGTTGATGTAAACAAAACGAACATTGAATGCCATGATCCAAAACATTTAAGTGAGTTAAGATAACTATTACAAAAGTAATTCATACAATTTTTCACACTCAATTTTTAATAACAATGTGACTTAACTTATTTCAAACATTTCGGAAAATGAGGAAATAACTTATGCTGTATGATGATGATGCATGACATGCATGTGTCACTTTTAAATCTTAAGTTACTATAATATAGATGTGACCAAAATATGTGATGCCAATAGCTAAATTGCTACTTAAAGTAGAAATATCGCTGGCCAGATTCACACCCCTAGACCAGTTCACATCTTTCTTACAAATTCTGGTTAATATAAAATAGATGAGCTGTAACTGCAGCGTTCAGATGCTCGAATCTCACTGACATGTTCCTTTTCTCATCAGACATTGAGGAGAAGCCTGAGACTGCTGGAAGAAGACACACAGTCTGGTCTCATTCTCAGTCTCTTGTTGTCTACGGCCATTCTAGAGAGGTCTCTCGGAGATGTATGTAGAAGACTTGGCTAAAATATCAGTGTTTCATAATGTTTCATTGCTGATCAGTGAATAATCCATGTAACATTGAGGTTCATAATGTCATCAATAATAGCAGTACTTTGTTTGGTTGTGTATTGGATGTTTTATTCTGTGGTAACATAATTTTGATCTCTGGAGGTCTCTGGAAGTAATTAGAGTGGGTAAATAAGTTTTTTCAGTGAACAATGTAGAAAAGGAATCAATTAGTTAAGTTAAATTATAAATATCTTACTAAATAGTACATACCCACTTTACAGTAATGAAACATGCATGTTTATTATTTCATCATTCATGTAGATTGTGATCTATGCTGGTCCTGGCCTTATATTATTATATATAATTAATATTATTATATTACTTGTTAACAATGACTGTATACGAATATAGTTTGTTGTGAGACATGATGATGCAGTTAAGAAAGAATATTAGTTAATTATTTTATATATTATATAGGTTACACTGCATTTAACAAATAGTACATGCTTTTACTCTTGCATGTGCATGTTTAGGTGTTCCTGTTAAGAGGATTCCCATGTCCCTCTATGCTCAAAGATCTGCTCGCCACAAGTGAACTTCAGAACATATTTGGAACAACAGTGGTATGCATATATCCCCATATTCTTGCCATATTTCATGCTTTGGTACAAAGTTATGAAGATCACTAATATTGTTGCAGGCAGGCTGATTAACCTATTTTATGGAGATTGGTGGGTGGTAAAACATTCAAACATTAAATATGTTTGCATTCAGACTGCACAAAAGCATTTACTGAAAAGTATTTTTCATAACCAAACCGGTGATAACAATATTTGGCTAAAGATATTTCACCTTTGTTCATCATAGTTATACATCTTTAGCATGTGTTTGACTGTTTTCAATTTTAGGCTATTATCAGAGTTGTTTTCTACCCCACTGTCATAGTATCGATGCTTTGTTGATTTCTGGTTATTTTCTGTAATTTTCTAAGGAATCATCTCAGAACGTCAATGTCTGATAAAAAAAATTACTTTCGTGAGGGGGCAGGGGCAGTTTTGTTTGGCATTGGAAATCAACATTTTACACTTCTGATCAACACTGTTGAGATATTGATATAATCATATCAATGCTTACAAACTTTCATCTGAGGAGGGGAGGGGGGCTGAGGCCAGATGAAAATAATTTCGTCTGATGGCAGACATCAACGTTCTGAGATGATCCATACGGGACATAAATAGTAGTTGAGCAATATCTTTGCAGATGCAGTTGCTTCAGCTGGTCATTGGGCGTCCTACGTCATTGAATCTGCGTAATATCACCTGGCACGGCTTTGTAAGTCCAGGGGAGGTACCCACACAGTAAGTCGGCATGGTCAAACGTCTAGGGGAACACATTTCACTAAGGTATTGAGCTCATGAGAAAATGCATCGTTAAACATAATCTGCTATAAAGTTTAAGAAACTTTAAAAAAATGCAAAGTGGTGCACCCTGGTGGTGACATTTTTCAGTATACAAGATCACTGTTTAGGAGCAAAATGGAATTTAAAGAAAAAAATTGCACTGATGATCTCATAACAATATTAGTGAAATGGCCCCCAAGTCTTTTTTCGATTTTAGGTCAATATTAACTGTGTCAGAATCCACAATTTAGTGAATTTACTATAATTTTCTGAGTATGATAAATATGTCCCATAATTTTTCTTTAAAATCCATACTACAAGGTTAAACAAATTCTTGGACCCAATATCAAATTGGAAATTTGAAACCCAAAAGATTTACAGGCTTACTTGCATAGACATGAGGGATAATGATGTGGGATATCCTGCCTTTGTAATGACTTTGTATACCGTGATTGCACACCCACACACCCTCTGGTTTACTCAGTTTATTGTTGAACATTCCATTCTGTTCGTGTTTCAGTTACGTTTGGCTCTTGCTGTCTATAACAGCAAGTCTGGGGGCAATTGTGGAGATGCAAGGCATCTGCCTTAAGGACATCCCACACAGACCACCCGTCACTTTCCCACAGGCAGCCTTTCTTGAGGACGTCTTCCCAGGTGAAATCTATAGTCATTGTGGGTGTTGTCACATACATTTCATTGTGTTGGTACAAGTCAATTCAGTGACTTTCTGAACATAATATATCAGTTCTGAATGTGACTGGTGTAAAATAAAAAAATTATAAAATGTACCACTGTATCATAATCTTACCACTGTATCATAATCTTACCACTGTATCATAATCTTATTTTGCCAACACTTCTGTAGGCTTAAAACGTCAATTGTTACACAATGCTGAGATGAGAAATGTTTGTGCTTGCCAAAAAGTATAAAATATTGACTTTTTCATTACCATAACACAACATAATCTGTGTATCAAGGCAGTTAGTTGCAGTCTGTCATCAAAATCCACATTATCACGTTATCTGTGTACACTGTAATTAACAGCTTATCTATTGAAACATGACAAACTGTGGCATCAGTGCATATTACCAAATGAAGCAAGGGGATTGATCTATATTGCTGGGCTTTATGCAGCAGCACCACATGGAGAAACTTATTGATTGGTCAATATTGCTTGGTGACATGCAGCGCCATCTGTTGCCACAGAGACACCCATTCTGTAAAATTACATAAACATGAAATTATTCCAGATATAACGTGCGATGATCTGCCACAGTTGAGGCTGCTGTGTGAGAAGACGGTCTTTATGCCAACGACATTGCAGCCTCTTTGGACCTTTGCTCTTGACAAATTTGCTGACAGAAGGTATGTGCAGTTTGAAAATGTTGTTTTGTAAGATATGTATGATTATATTTTATGAACTTGTCCGAGATGAGTAGTATTTGCCGTTCAGATTAATCAACCATGTCAGGTACTTCTGTGTACCAGAGCCAGCTATTAAAGAAATATGTAAACCATAGTTTGAATGTTTTATACCCAAGCAACAGAGACTTCCAGGGACCAGTAATTTGTTAAAAAAAAAAACAATTACTATATTGTTTTGTTGCTCTTGAATTTGTTATGAGTAACAGATCACAGCTTACAGCCTTACACCCACCCGTGGAGCAACAAAACAAGTGCAGCAGTTATCACCTATACATGTTTTTGTTCATAATTTAATTCCTGCTTATGTAACCATGTAATTTCTGCTGTCATCAACGAAAATATGCTTAGTCGATATTCCCTGGTAGAGCCAACAGGATCAGAGACACCCTCTTGAGAATGACCACTTAATTTGTCAATTTTTTCTGACAGATAGAAAGACATTTCACGTGAGCAGTCCACAGTAACATGTAAGTTAATAACTCTAAGTAACTGTATTTGTTCATATTGGAAATCCATCGCTGGTTGATAGCTCAGAAGCTACGGTCCAACGAAGTGAATGGACATAGACAAAGGCAGTGGATCTTGGCGTCTGAGAGGAGATACTGTCAAATTGTCCCCAAGGTTAGCGGATTGATATACAGACATGTCTGCCTTCAGATATGGAGAGTGCATTGTGCTGCTACTGCCCCTGTTGGAGCACAACATGAGACGACTCTACTGCCTCGCAAACAACTGTCAAGACAGACTTCTAACAGCTGAGGTTTGCATTGGCTCACAGAACTTGCATTTAGCATAGAAAATTGATGTTAAGAACTGAATGTGGCACTGATCCTGATATTCGGGAATGTCATTATTATAGTAAGCAGGTGTCAGATCTTGTTACCAAAGTAGCTATCTGTAATAAATGAAACACAAGTTCTTGTTGTATTTAATAAAATGTGTGTCAGTGTGCAGTGTCTGCACACACTCGTGCACGCATGGATAGACATGCATGGAAGCACACACAGACGTGAACACGCGTATACACATATATACGCATATTAGCACATACACACGTTCATGTGCGCGCACACACAAACACACACACACTCGCTCTTTCTCACATTCACACACGCGCGCACACACGTATTACTGCTTTTATATCTGTAGTTATGCAGGTTTTATATATTATGTTTTTTTTCAGAGTACAGTTTTATTCACAACGTTTGATGAAGTAAGTACAATATAATTTTAGCTATGTCTTGTAAATATGACAACTTTAGAATTCGCCTGATTTTCTTCCACCTCTGATTATACCTTGGTGGACATTTGCACAGCATATGAACAGCATCGCTCCATACACACCACACACACACCACACACACCACACACACCACACACACCACACACACCACACACACACGCCACACACGCCACACACGCCACACACGCCACACACGCCACACACGCCACACACGCCACACACGCCACACACGCCACACACGCCACACACGCCACACACGCCACACACGCCACACACACACCACACACACACACGCCACACACGCCACACATGCCACACACGCCACACACACGCCACACACACACACCACACACACGTCACACACGTTGGTATGTTATTACATGAATGTACACGTAGTTGGTTGTCTATACTGCGACTAGATTTGTAGGAAATATGCAAACATAAGCAGTATGTGTTTGTAGATATTGAGTCCTACGATGGCAGATGGACAGGAGAACAAGTTGAGAAGTTACGTGGGGGACAAACATATTGTGAGTGTATAGCAATTGTCATAGAGTGGAACCTCTCATTTTAAGTTATCCTTGGGACTGGGCCAAAGTGACCTCAATAGTGATGGACTAATTTCATATACTTTAATGCTATGGAAATGTGATGTAAAGGCAGATTATGCGGCAGTTGTTTAAAACTCGCTTCTCAGTGGGTTTATGCTAAACAGTAGCACAGCGGTAAGACCTCTGGGTTCTCGACTAAGAGAACGCGAATCCTGTGCGGTTGTGTCGAACCTTGGGCAAGTTTGTTCACACTACAATGCTTCAGTTCACTCAGCTGTATGAATGAGTACCTGGCTATAGATAGTGGTGGATATTTGTGTACAAATAGTTTTTGCGCATTAATTGCAGCGTAGCTGAATGCTTTCCAGAGAAGTCGAGATGGTGTTCAATTGAATAGGTCTGCCAGTGATTAAAGTTAAGTAAAGTGAAACACTTTGAGCAGGCCTGAGGTCTGGATACTGTTCTATATAAGAACTTACCTTTACGTTAGTTTATCCCACCTCAAATCAAGCCTGACTCCCTTCTCAGTTGATTTATTCCACCACAAATCATTTATATTCAGATTTGTAGAGTGAATACAGTTGTCATAAGGTGTCCAATGGATTTGATAAAACAGTGTATACCTTTGATTGAATTTGATCAAGAATTATGTAATAGTTTCCCCAATGATTTCACTGAAACTAAAGATAAATTTGTTCAGATAACTCAGCATGTCACAGTCGACACTGGATTTATTTGATTTGACACAACATGAGTCTGAAACAAGCTGATAAAAAACCTATTGAATTTTGTTACTCAGATACTACTGCTTGACCTTTTGACCTACCCAGAAGGCATTCGCTTGAGAGATGTCGTTAGTCACGGAGAGGTTGACTTAGAAAGTTGTCCCCGTGTTCTTGTGAAGCATCTTCTTGGTGTCTTCTCATCAGTCTTTTTTCTTGCTCTTCCGCAAGACTGTACACTACGACAAGTAAGTTGAGGTTTATTGAAGTTAAAGGTACTATGTCTGTTCTTCGATTTATTAGCATTTATTTATGTATTTTCCGTAATGCTACAGTGTATATGTTGAAGGTAAACTACCCGCCAAAATGTATTTAATAAGTCTGAATAAGCCTGAAACATTAGTTGCAATTTGAATGTTTAGCTCTCAAAGGTAAACAAAGCACTCAGGTTATAAAGAACTATTGATTGACAAAATAACAGATGACAGTGGTGTAACTGTAATGCAAGCAACCAACTCAGTGAACTTCCTGTTACCGGGGGGGGGGGGGGGGTAATAATTATCACCCTGGCTGATTCCGGGTCAGAGAATAGTATCATTATTTATTTACTCCATTATCAAACCTTAGATAAATGATGACTATGTTCTGTAAAATGAACTAATTTCATCACTGCATTGGTGCATGCGATACGCAACATGTTTACAGATACTGCCATACACACAGTTAACAAAACCAGTTTTTTAAACATGTCAAAAACTGCTGTTGTAGAAGTGTATTCTGCAACAAATAGACGAAGCTGCATCTTCCTACCAATCCCGTTTTCATCCCATCAGCTTGCTCAAGAAACAGGTTTGACAAGAACACTTTCCCACCAACTGTTTCCCTAGATGACCCCAGCAGATACACATCTTATATAATAACATAAAATCAATGTTTACTTTTACAAAACCTTAGGAAATAGTGAACCTCATTGAGAGAGTTGGAGGTAATCATACGTTATCTCTACATGAGTTACTGATGTGCAAATGGGTTTTATGCCTAACATTCTCAGCAAATAGACCTTGCAGCATCTGCACAATTTGTGAAAGTCAGCATTAAAGTCTCTGCTGTAAAATATGCTTGGGTAGTGTAGATTTATTAGAAGAAATTTGGCAGAAATGGTAGCCATTTAATTTTTCAATCAGAAAATGTAAGATTACCAACACTTGTTAATTCCCAGTTTTTAGTAAGGTTTAACGAGATTGTTATTCAATGCTATACATAGTACTGGATATCCAATTATTTAAACTTATATCCCCTGGTATGTTAGCACTGTGTATGTAATCAATTATATTCAAACTAAACATTTATAATGATTCATATTTCTTTTCTGTTCATCTTTACAATTCAGCAGTAATAGTTATCACTTCATTTAGCATTGAAATGCGTCTCTGACAAAGAATATTAGCATATGGTAGCATATTTTAAAAAGTCATGCAAGCTGTTTAACTATTATTTTCTGAAAATTGTTAATGACCAGGATTATTACTAAGGTTAACACAGGTTAAGAGATTATTGAAAGTCTATTGGTTGTGATTGATTACACAAAGTGGTATTGAGACAACTTGACGTTGCCTGCAGATTGTGGCAACTGCTGGCAGTTTATTGGAGTGGAGCACCTTACCAAGACCTCCAGAAGATGAAGTGTAGGTGACAAGTTCTTGTCGTTTGTAACATCTTGATTTATTTGCCACTAGCAGGATGATGTTAGGAAGCTTTCTGTTTTTACCTTAATGACATCATGATGACATTATAGTTGTATTCGTGGTGTATGTCACGGGGTTTGCAAATTGCAAGACAAACTATTAACGAACCAGTGTTTCATCAAATTGTTGCACCTGATTACAGCAAAATAATATGTATCTACCTTTTATGGCAGACTGGTTTGTGCATACCATTTTCATGTATTTTCTGCCTAATTCAATTATTGCGTCTCTAGAATGGCAGTTAAAACGGGTGTTAAAGACTGTATGGTAATCATAATTGCTGTTTGATTAGAGACTTTGTCACTAGATCATTTTTCTTGCATACCAACATGAACATTTTTTAAATTTGTTCACATTAAATTATACACACTTTGAAAAACATAATGATTTAAAAAACATGGCTTTTCTAATATCAATCAATCAATCAATCAATCAATCAATCAATCAATCAATCAATCAATCAATCAATCAATCAATCAATCAATCAATTGTTATGTTTCCAACACATCAAAGTACAGTTTATAGTAATTAAAGTAATTCACAATGTTAGAAAAGAGGGTATACTGAAGAGACATCTTTTGTGCATATGTATACCCTTTACATTGCTTCTTAGTTACTTTATTGTAATAACATATATATAGTAGTTAGTATTTATAGCAGTCATTCCATGTTTGTAGAAGTAATTTGTAATTACACTACTAAACAATACAATATTAGTATACAATACTACTAATAGTGGTCAATCAAACAATCGTACTTAAAAATACCACAATAATTAATAATAATACAACATGTACTTCTAGCCATCTCAGTGTACTTCTGTAACACAACCTAATGAACTGTTCCGTCTGAAATTAAGATTTGAAACATTCCTCATAGAATTCCTTTAAAGTTCAGGTGTAAACGATGATGATGATGATGATGTATCAGTCATCTTGTTGAGGTGATTCTGCTGCTGTTATTTGCATGATGTCAGTCAACAAAGACATTTAGATTCATGGTCTTTGCTTACTTTGCAGCGAGACAAAAGTGACTTGGCAGAATCCACCAATGGGGACGACTGTCTGTGAAGTTGTGCAGCATCTACTGGAGATGGCGTCTCTCAACAGCAAACCATTTGCATTTATTAGGTAAATTATGTAAAATACTACAGATCACCTGTCGCTGATCACTGATTGTTTAATGTTTCCATTGGTGTCTATATGTACATAATACTTATAGCAAAGATACCCTTCTTCATAACTTTAAGTCCGTTTGATATTTAGAAAACTTCATTATCTAAGACCAATATTATGCATACAAATGTAATTTGTTCCACTCGTTTATCGATATATTATCTGAATGCAGGTGAGTTACTCCTGTTTGTACTGTAAAGTTGTTTCTCTGCTGCTATTCACTATACTTTCGTTTTGTAGTTTGGTGCAACCATTTGAAGATATCAAGACAGAAGTAGAGAGAATGTTGGCAGTACCCATCCGTACGCTCTATCGAGGCTGGAGCAACCAGATGAACGAAGAATGCATTTGTTCTGCAGTCAAGGTGGGTTTACGTCATTCAGATAAAGAATGCTTCAGTTGAAGTGGCACTGTGATCGTAGACATCATTTAATGATATCAGCAGTTTAAACAGATATTCTCTGTTCCTCATTTTAAAATATGAATACACTTTAACTAGCATTTAAAAAACATTATGTGGGTTTCATCTAAATTTCTCTTCATTTCCCCTCTCACATATAACGATCGTTGTGGTTATGTAACCTGTTACTTTTTGTTGCTGGCAGTCCCGTGAAGAAGAAGTGATCAAACTCCTCAGACGACTCATGTCTGAATGTCATGACGTCTCGGACCAAGTTCAGTTCGTTTTACGCACACGATACAACCAGTGGCAGAATAAGGAACTGCGGTCTCGCCAACGGAAAACATACCTCAGAATGTTAGACAGGTGCGTGAGGGTGTGGTCCAGGAAACATTACTTGAAAATGTATGTTTGTTAAACGTAAAACAAGACTTACATGTAATAATAATATGACATCTTTAGTGCCAATATCCATGGACAATCAGAGCTCAGTGGCATAACAAAACCAAAGGATAAAGCATTCGCATAATCATGTAGAAGGCAAAAAGTCATCAACAAATGGATGGAATTGCTAAGTTGCTAAGGAATATATATATATATAAACGTTTGCTATCCCCATTGTTGTCTGCTGTTGTAGTGTTCCGCTCATATCCACTGGTCTCCGCCAGGTCACTCTATTGACCACGGTCCAGCTGTATTCCCTTGATGAGTTCAATGTCTCAAGTGTCGACAAGCAAGCAAAACGTGTGAAGTAAGTGCAGCAAGATTTAAGGCCTCTCGGTCAGCCCACCGATATGTTTTTATCAAGGATGGTATCAAATACAGTTCCTTTACATAATATGTGGGTTAAAATTAATAGAACATTAAATTTAGTGTCTTGTTTTCAAAAATGTTTATATTTATAGAGACCTAGGTTGCTTGTGGTATTTGTTTATAGGTAGCTTTATGGCAGCTATATGAAAACATCTTATTCTGATGTTCCACCTGTAAAGATTGAATACTTGTAGCTTCTGTTCTTTTTATCATAAGCATTACGTTTAATGTTTTTACACTTTTGTATATTCACAATTTATAAATACATAAAACAAAGTAAGATATTACTACAATGGCAGACAACTAAATTATGTCATTGTGTCATGTTTTCCATTGCAGAATGCTGAAGAATGTTTTGCAGCAGTGTGAGAACGTGCGCTCTTCAACGGCCACCAACATGAACAGATGGGACAAGGCCTGCTCTCTTGTGGACGAACTTCTTCACATTGTACATAATTACTTATCTATAGAATAGATGGACAAGATGTGGTATTTTTATGAACGAACGTCTTCACTTTGTAAATACTTACATATCTGTAGAATAGATGGCGAGGCCTCCTCTCTTATAGACAGACTTCTTCTCATTGTACATATTTTCCTGTCATTGTACAGCATAATTGGTAGACAAGGTCCACTCCAACTATTATGTTGACAGTTATAAATGTGCGATTATTAGTTATAATATCTATGTTATATCTGGTAAGGGATTAAACAGATTTCTTACTATATTTAGAGACAGTTTACTTTATATTTTTATTCACAATACTATTTTATACTATATAAATAGAGTAATTATATTGGATGTACAATATATTTATTAGGTGGGAGATAACAATATTGCATGCTCGATAAAAATTGCTGCGCAGGCCACCTATAATCTGTTTTATTTCACTTGGTAAGACAATTAATTACTGTATTCAACATTGCATGCATGGTGCTAGGTACTCGATTCAGTCATATTAAATATAAATTATGTATATTAATCAGATATTTTTTTATGTTGCGTTTTAATGTATACAATAAACAGTGTATCTTGGGTGAATACAGTTTTTTTATAATTGATATTCTCTGTGTCATTGAATTTCAGTATTCTTACCCCGTGGGTTGTGCTACCGGTGCAGACGGCTATAAATGTCGCGGTATAAGTGCGTTTGAATTAAAATCAAATAAACGGTTTACGTGTGTTTAGGGTGACAGCTCCTTAATTAGAACTTTGTCACTGAAAGTCAAGGCCTGTCCATTCGTTGATGTGACCTCTCTTGTTCTGCCTGCCTCTTACTGTGCCTTGGGATGTTTTTTGCTAGGCCAATAGATCTTGTGACATGTTCATAATACCATCTCAGTTTGCGTCTTCTGACTGGATGTCTTCGTGTTGTCCGATGTTTCGACTGATTGTATTTCTGACTTCCACGTTGATGACATACAAATAATATCACAGGCTCGACAATACACCCGGTGTCGTGGTCAGTGAGCTGCCATGGTCACTGAGCTGTATGTCCAGTGCTGTCCATCCCACGTACAAGTGTTGGCAAGTACAGATCTCTGACAGACAAATTCCTGAAGGACAATCTTACCAAGTCCTGTTTTAAACATATTTGTGTTGGATACATGTAATAGCAATATAATGTGTCGTAAAACTACGTAAACTGTCAGCCTAGCTTGGCATAATGTCAAGTCCTTAATACGTATAATAATAATAAGTTTATTTAAGTGGCTTGTTATCATCACCCATAAGTATTGATGGAAACGTACATTGAAGTGACATCTACACTTGTGGATACACTTTCCCTACACGACTGCACTTAGTGTAAATTAACTTGTCATGGGTGATAACAGGCCAAGTATTTATTATGTTACATCACGGATCTGCGAAACATCAACTAGTAGTATGGCCAAACTACAATGTCTAATTGTAGAATCTAATCAGATTTGTCATCACGCTGCAGTGCAAGTTTTTTGTTTGCTACAAGCTGTGTTAAATCTTTTAATGAACGTATGCATTTGTAGCAGGTACTATAGTTACACACTATAGTTGTCATAGAGCTGCCACACTGTGGCAGGTATTTAGTAAAAGGGTATATTTGACACATTAGCCATCAAGGGATTGAGGTGTCAACCTAGGCAGAGACCTGGCACTGGCTGGTAAAGCCACATGTTTGTACGTAGACTCTCCAAACATCATTATACCTTTTTACAGGTATGTTATATTATCTACCTTTATGTTATTGTAAACTAAAAGTGCATAATCTACTTATATGTTATTTTGAAACACATGTTGCATTTAATTGTTACTTGTTATGTTAGTGTTATATAGCCATTGACAATAACTAATTGTCACCTATCAGATATGTCAGTAACACTATGACTTTTGTTTTACTTAATATGTTCTATTTTTGATACAAGGCATTGATACAGTTGTAGCAGTTGTTTCTTGTATATATTGTATTGTACATGTACAGGCAGAGTCCTGGCACTGGCTGGTAAAGCCACATGTTTGTACGTAGACTCTGCTATTAAAACATTATACCTTTTTACAGGTATGTTATATTATCTACCTTTATGTTATTGTAAACTAAAAGTGCATAATCTATATGTTGTTTTGAAATACATGTTGTGTTTAATTATTACTTGTTATGTTAGTGTTATATAGCCATTGACAATAACTAATTGTCACCTATCAGATATGTCAATAACACTATGTCTACCAGTGTTTTAGTTAATATGTTCTGAGTTTGATACAAAGCATTGATACAGTTGTAGCAGTTGTTTCTTGTATATATTGTATTGTACATGTTCTGGGCAGAGTCCTGGCACTGGCTGGTAAAGCCACATGTTTGTACGTAGACTCTGCTATTAAAACATCATTATACTTTTTTACAGTTGTAGTGATTCTCTCTCGAACTACCGAACTGAGCGAACCGCGAGATGTTCATCCATATATAGCTTATTATGTCGTCTTGAACGGTCTGAAAACCACTTTTTGTGAATTATTTTTATACTGATATACATTTTAGAAGTCCTATGTTTAAATATTGGACTACCCAATTGTATACTTAAAGTTGAACGCACATTTTATATATATCTTATTAACCATCAATTTGTTATTTCATGTGCATCTATAGCTTTGTATTTTAGTTATGTATTACTTATTTTTATTTACTTGTATTATATGTACATATGGACTTTTGTTTGAAATAAAACATTATTATTATAACTTTCCAGATAACTTGCATTTACACGTCACGTGATGGCAGAGGAATGACGTCACAAACGCAACCGCATTATTATTATACAAATATGGTCATACATAAGTCTGATAACCCGCGTCAGTTATGGAACTGCATCAATAACGTTCTACATAGACGGCCTACTCCATCGCTACCTCATCATGTGTCAATTAAGGGGACACGCTCTCCTAAAAATAACATTTTTTCCGATTTTTATTTATTTGTTGGCTATTTTCATATTTTGTCATATTAATATACTATTATTATCTAACTGTCGATCTATGTGTTTTGTACATATGAATAAATTCTCCAAATGCAATAAAAACGAACATTTATAACAGGCCCATTGTCTTAGAGTGATAATCTTACGCAACCGCGATCGAAAAATACGACACTTTTGGCGGCCGCGTGCTCCGCCATCTTTGTCAACAACCCAACATGTTTGGTATCCATGTGTAGCTTCACTTTCGCAGGGCACCATGGTAGCAGTGGTTCTGTAAAATCCCTGGTAGATTTCGAGCATTTTGACCTAGAAGAGGACTCTCTGTGACGCGTTAGCGTCACTACGATTGGTCAACCACGGACACTCCCCCGAATGGGGCGCGCTGATTGGCTGTCAGCCTGGAAAGCCGTCACCAAGGAAATTCCCCTCTCTGTTCGCCATTGCTGTTTTTGTTCGCTTCGAGTCGCTTTATAGTATTTTACGTAATATGTCCGGAAGACACGGGAAAGCCAAGCAGCAGTTTGGTACGAAACCGATGTCTAGACGCCGACAGTTGAGTTTGGCACGGTCACTGATCCGCAAACGGGAGAAAGGCGATAGAGAAGCTGACACGAGTGCCGATGCACCCGTGCCGGGAGACTGCTGAGCAGATGCCCTCGTCGACAGAACTTGATGTACGTATAAGCTATCATTGTTTACATCAGGTTATTATTCATAATATATTCTGGCAACATAATTTGGGTACAATATCTAAGACATGATATGTAATAGTAACGTCTTGCCAACTTGGAATACCTGAAGGCTGAATATTATCCAGGCACCGATATTCCAAGAAGCCATAAAACTAATAATTTATATTTACATAATTTACTAGGTCACACTGACTGTCACTGTATGTTTACATTTTCAATTTTGCAGATGTTCACGTCTATATTATTATACTATGGTATATACTTTATTATTTATGTTGTCCGTTATATTATTGTCATGTTAGACATATCACAGAAATGACAGTGCCAATTGGTCTAACATAAAACCTGTGCCTGTTTTTATTGAAGTCAGTGATTACTGTCCAGCTCATATGCACTGTTTATTTTTGATATTATGCTAATTGTCAGATGTACAATCTAATAACAAATAATTTTCCATGCAGGTTGACTCTGAGCTGGAGCCTCCTCAGCCATCAACGTCTGTAGCAACAACCCCCATCTCGGCTACAAAGCAAAAGTTTGGATACCGACAGGGATGCCACTGCGTGAGAGAATCAGTGCAGCTGAGAAACGTTGACGCCCCATTGAGACAGCATTCGTTCGCTGCAGCACGATGTCAACGGCCTGGCGTGTCTCGAGTGCAGTGAGCCAACACTGAAGATCCGTGCCATCGACTGTCGCCTTGGCCTTGTGTGCCTGTTCGAGACCTACTGCACTACGTGTGGGGCAGTGCTGAACACAAAGCTGTCGTCCGACCGGATCAACAAAGAAAAGCTCACTCGTGCAGCCGATGCTGAAGCTACACTCAGAGACTATGCTAGTGGACAATTTGGCAGCTGTGATGGTGTTGAAATACATGTTGTGTGGTTTCAATTGAACTATTAGAAAGGCAGTGAACTAGAAAAAGACAGTTTGTAGTTTTAGTCGTGTAGTACCATTGTGTAGTGATAACGGTCACATATTTATGGTCTTGTCTAATTTTTATACATATTTTCACACACCCAAATGATGAACAGTATACATCATTGGAAAGACAATGAACTGTAGAAGCTTTGTGTGAAATGTTAGCACTGCAGTTCTATTTTTGCATATGAAATTTTGTATTGAAATGTTGAGAAACTTCAATGCCATTTTTCTCAATAAAATGTTTTTTGCCGACGAGCAATCTCTTATTTTGTTTATCTCGGCTATTTATCAACAGAATCCTTTGAAATTTTCAGCATTTCCCACCAAGATAATGGGCTACATTATGACAGACTTAGATTTTAGATACAGCATTTGGATTCCATGTAATATCATGACTTTGATGAAATGTTGACTTTCAAAAAATAACAAAGATTGAAAAATTCTTAAAAATTTTGTTTGATAAGTTACAAAAAAACAAAGACTGTCATAATTTGCCCTTTTATGTACTCTATTGGTGTGCCAAGTTTGAATGAATTTGGTCAATCCATTTTCCAGATCTATCCATCACGGTGAATCAGCCAAAATTCAAGTTGGGGGCGACCCTACCGCCGCCTGGTGGACAAACAAAATTATAATAAATCTGTAAAATTGTTTTTATCTATAACTAATGTTATCCTAACATTTCAGTAAGCTGGGTTGAAAAATAACGAAAATAGATTTTAGGAGAGCGTGTCCCCTTAAGTCTCTATGTGATTCGTTCTCTAGTCACTTTAATAATAATATCAGTATTATTCGTTCTGCTTTCCCACGTCATAATTTAAGTAATGTTAGTGTGGACTTTCCACAAGTAAATTCTCTAGTTGTATCATTTGAACCTGCAACAGTTGATGAAGTTAGGAAAATAATTATGTCCTCCCCAAATAAATCTTGTGCACTTGACCCATTTCCAACAATACTGCTAAAAGCATGTCTCGATACACTAACTGGACCTATAACAAATATTATAAATGCATCACTTTGCTCTGGCTGTTTTCCTGTTGATTTAAAATACGCCCATGTCACACCACTTCTTAAGAAGTCATCTTTGCCTAAACAAGACCTAAACAGTTATAAACCTATTTCTAACCTCAGCTTTATTTCTAAAATACTAGAAAAGATTGTAGCAAGTCGTCTACGGTCTCACATTAGCACAAATGTCTTAACTAATGTGTCACAATCAGCCTATAGACAGTTTCATTCTACAGAGAGTGCCGTCTTAAAGTTTCATAATGACATTAATAATGGTAAAGTGACTGCACTTACCTTACTAGATCTCTCTGCCGCTTTTGACATCATTGATCACAACATTCTCATTGAACGCTTATTAAAGTGATACGGCATATCTGGCACAACGTTAAGTTAGTTTTCTTCATATCTAACTGATAGATACCAAATTACAAAGATTGTGGACTGCTTTTCAGTTGCACTGCCGACTTTATTTGGTGTTCTCCACGGTTCTGTTCTTGGACCTTTGCTTTTTACTCTTTACACTACGCCACTAAGCTATGTTATACAAAGAAATAACTTGGATCATCATCTTTATGCTGATGATGCTCAGCGCCATTAGGTGATCAAATGCACACTTCGAGTCACACAAACAAACACTAGTACGTATGCGTAACTAGAACAGTGTTTTAATAAGAGAACACAAAACTGCAACTCACAACAGGAAGTATCCAAACATGCGGGGCCGTAACCCGGAAACTAGGGGTCACGACAATATTACCATTGAACTACAATCATGGAATAGTAACTAATAGCCATTGGCGTGACTTCTTTCTTCTCATAATTATGTATGCTACTATGAGATAGCTATCATATAGACATACAATAATGATTATAGAGATAAAGGTTCATGAGATGAAGTCTTTCAGATACTCAGGAGGCTTCCGAGTTCTTGTAGAGCGTCTCGGAGGTTCCTCGGGCGGACAGCTATGTTGATCTGGCTCGTATGACATTGTCGATTCGTTGTTGACTGTCGCCGTTTCTTGTCGATGAGACTCGGCTGTTGATGGTTCTACGGGCTGAGCTGCTGTGACTGGAGGGTACGAGAGTTGAACTGGTACGTCTGGAGGTTTCTCTGGAGGAGCTGGGTCATCTGCGGGTGTTAGTTCGTCATACTGGTACGACACTGGAAGATCGTGGGTAGCTTCAGCTGCCACCTTGTAGCACTCTGTTCGCTTCACTCTGTATGACGTGGCACGCAACTGGTTACCGGCGAACTTGCTGATGTTGATCCATTCTCCTTCTGTGCTCACTACGAGATACCGACACCTGGAGCGTTGTCTGAGTACAAGTACACGATGTCGCCAATGTCGATATGTTGGGGTCTGGGTACTGAACCGCGAGGAGACTTCGATATTTGACTGTGTTCGTGGTTAGCGTTGCGCGAGGCATGCTGTTGTTGAATGATGCTATAGTCGTTCAGCGGTAATTGTTCGTTGGTGAATTGGTCACGCTGGGTCCACAGCTCACGAGCTGACATTCCTCTGTTTCGTACTCGGGCGTTGAGGCTGGCAGTAGCGACAGACAGTAGCACCTGCGTGATGGCGCCGCCTGTTGGTTGTTGGTGTAAAATTTCACCCTCGAGTTCCCGAATGGCTTTTTCGGCCACAGGGTTTTTGTTGATGTTTTTGACCCGTCCTAGTTCGATGGTGAGTCGATACTTGTTCAACAGTGCGTCGTTGACGAGAGCTGCGAATCCAGGAGCTGGGTCTGTGCGTATTACGGCAGGAGGTCCATCAAGCGGTCGGAGGCCGATGCAGAGTTGAATGATGGAGTCCCGTAACGTGTCGCGTCGTTCGTCGTTGACGAAGCATGTTACCGTGTATGATGTTACACACTCGCGTAGCACCAAGATCAGTTGTCTTTCTCGTTTGATGATGTCGGCTGCATATGAGATACCCACTACTTCTGGGGGATCGTTGGTAGATTGCGCGATAGTTAGGTTTGGGGTGTTCCGTAACGACGTACAGTGATGACAGCTGCGCGAGGTGGACTCGACAGACTTGTCGAGGTCGAGAGCGAATACATAGCGATGCATGACTTGCTTTAGCTGGTACGAAGACGGGTGATCCAGTTGGATGTGCAGG
The DNA here is from genome assembly GCA_963995525.1 of Escarpia spicata. NCBI lineage: Eukaryota > Metazoa > Annelida > Polychaeta > Sabellida > Siboglinidae > Escarpia > Escarpia spicata. The sequence goes on along the minus strand of OZ023211.1, from coordinate 41,418,006 downwards.
GCCGTTACTAGTCCGTCTAGGACTTTTCGCGGTACGATGATGCACTCTCGTGTAGGACTCAGTGGGTCGTTACGTTGTACGACCAGTAGACCGTCACGAGCGATTGATGCGACGTTAAGGTATCTTTTGACGTCTTTCGCGTTTGTCACCTTTTTGGATGGTCGTGTTCCTTGTGTAAGGTGTGAATGAGTCCTTCGCAAGTCTTGGCAGTCTGCTTGAATGTCGAGCCATGCTGAACGATTGGTGAACGGAAGTCGAGCTTTCCCAGATGTTATGTCGTCTGTTGTAACGCGTTGCATCACGACTGACTCTTCAGTCTGTCGTATATAGGAGCACACTTGGCACTGTTGTTCCCGGCATGTGGGTGCGTTGCGACTCGCGAAGTCTGATGGAACATTAGCTGAACCGGCGAGATGGCGAATAGTTGCCTGGTACCGACTGACGACTGATAGGAATGTCGATACGCGCGGGCTGACGGAGAATTCACCGCGACAAAGCTTCTCGTGGGCTTGTACGCAAGGCTTGCTGTCTGTGAGTATCGCTGTGTTGTGTGCTGACTGTACGATATACGGGCTGAAATGTCTGATAGCGGCTGCGATGGATAGTGCTTCTACTTCGCATGGCAACCAGGAGATCTGTCGTCCGCGGAGTTTTGCGCTGAAGAATCCGGCCAGCATCAATTTGCCATTGCGCATCACGTACAAGGTGGCTCCTAGACCGCACTGTTTGACAGCGCCGTCCGTCACTAGCCATAGTTCGTCACTTGGCCGAGGTAATGTGATAGCCTTGTTAGTCTGAAGACTGGTTTGTGCGTGTTTGAAGGCTTCTCTTAATGCATCGGTCCATGTGACGCGATCACTTGACTGTTTGCCACCCGTTACTTCGTCGAACGGGGCGAGCAAGGCGGAGCATCCTGGTATGACGCGTGCTAGCATTTTGTAGGCTCCGACGAATGCTCGCATCGCTGTGACTGTGAGTGAAGCGTCGCAGCTGGCTAGGGTGGCGATGCGATGTTGGCTTGCATGGATGGAGCCGAGGTTCCACACCCAGCCAAGTATCGTGGTCGTAGTAGGGCACATCGTTGTTTTGGCAGCGGACAGGCGCAACCCGCTGTTGGCGAAGCTTTGGAGCAATCGTCTTACGTTCTGTTGGAGTTCGGCGATGGTGTTTCCTCCACAATATATGTCGTCTGCCAGTTTGGCGACGACACCTTCTTCGAGTAGATTTCCCAGTATGCGACACAACAGCTCTTCGAGTGCGGTTTCGGACCCGGGCATGCCCATCGCTGAGCGAGCGTATACGCGTACACCGCGGAACGGAGTGACTACTCCGCAGTACTTCATTGATTCACGCGATAGAGGGATTTGGTAGAACGCATTTGACATATCGGTAGTCGCTATGTACCTCCATTGTGCGATTTTTCGTAGGGTGTTGTCGACATCAGGCATCAATGAAGGCTGCGGCTTGCTATAGCGGCCTACGTCAGTGAAGGCAGTGACGAGTCGGTGTCCTCCGCTTTGCTTCTTTATCAGGAATGACGGGTTGAGGTACTCGACGTTGACCGGTACATCCTCAGGCCGGACGAACACGCCCATCGTCTCGAGTTCATCGAACTTGTTTTGGAGTTCTACGAGCTGGTTTCGTGCGTATTGGGGTAGGCGTCCTTTACGTTGGGGCGGTTGTACTGGGCCCATGTTGACAACAGCTTTGAATGGTCCCACGTGACCATTGTATCCACTGTAGCTTGGGTCGAATACGTCGTCATACTCTTCCACGATCGATCGGAATGCCGCTCGTTCGTCGGGGGAGAGCGCGTGATCAGGATCGATGGTGACCGCTGTTGAGTGTTTTATGGCAGTAGCATTCGAGCTGCGTGTGCGTATGCTTACGGCTACGCTGGTGCATTGACTGTCTGGTATGGATGTTGCCTTGTCGGGTACGAACACTTCTCTGATTTGGCAAAAGTGTTCGTTTCTTTTCAGTGTGCGAGTGGAGTTCGTGAGATTTGGAATGCGCAATACACCTTCTACGCTGGTGATTAGTGAAGGTTGTGGCCACACATCGTTCTCGTGTACTCCTTTGTTGCTGGTGGTATCGTGACGTGGTTCCAGAGCGAATGTGGCGTCTGCGATATACGCGTCTGAAGGCAGGTCGACTTCCACGAAGTCGCCTGGCCACACAGTGATGTTGGTTGGTGGTGCTCGCAGTATGTGGGCACGGCGGACTGCATGCCTGTTGAGGGCCCTCTGTGTTGTACCATATGTGTACGTGGTGCCATCTGCGAGGGTGATGGTTCGTTTGGCGGGACGGATGGTAATGTCGTTGACTTCCATAAATGGTGTCCCGGCCAGCATCTCGACATCCAGATTCTGTACCACTAGTCCACAGAACTGGAATGATTTATTTTTGCGGACGAGTGATATGGTAATTTCGCCAACTATGGTTAGAGGCGATGATCCGTCAGCTTGGTGAGCCGATTGGGAAGAGTTCTTGATAGTACACCCCAATCTCACTGCCGTGTCATGACGGATCATATTGCCCGTTGCACCGCTATCGATCGTCACTCGAACGGCGTGATGGTCGTGGAACGCGTCGAGGTAAGGCGATTGTCGTACATCGATACGTTGCACGGTAGTGGTGTTTACGGGGCGTTCGTCATAAACTTCGTAGGTATCGTCGTCGCCTTCATCGACTCCGTCGATGATATCACTGACTTGTCGTACCTTAGCCATGTAGCGGCGATCTTGTTCCGGAAGGTACGAGCACTCGCTGAGGAAGTGGTGTACATCACTGCGGCCTACTTGTTTGCAAAGAGGGCAAGTCTTCACGCTCGTGGGACGCCTAGGGTTGTTAGATGGTGCCGGTTGTCGTCTTGAGAACGCTGGTCTTTGTCCGCGTAGGTTAGGCCTAGTCTCGGTGCGCATAACCTTTGCGGTGTCAGCAGACGCAATCTCGTCTAGTAGTGATTCGAGTGCCTGTGATATTTCTGGCTTGATCGATGCTAGTGTTCTTGACCTCAGCTCTGTGCCATATCGTTGCTTTATGAGCTTAGGCAGTGCGGGGTTGATAAGTCGTAACCAGGTCAGTACTACCATGTTCTCTAGGGAAGGAGACATTTCTTCGTCAACGTGTATGACGTCACCGTGGTGCAGAATGACACTTCCCTCTTGTAGCATGTTGTCTTCAACGAAGGCCACTAGGCGCTGATACAAGTCTTCGGGGCGTTCGCCAGCTTGTAGGTGGATATCAGCAAAGTCCAGAAAATGGGCCCCTGTAGACTGGAACCCATAGTGCAGTCGGATAGTTTGCCAGATACCGGATAAACTGGTTGAGTTTTTGGCGATCGTGTTGCGCGATATGACTGGGCAATAGTTCGCTATTTGGCCTAACATTAGATCGAGCATGTAGGCTTGCTGAATGGCTGTATGACCATTATCGTCGGTGAAGCCGCGGTTTGGATGTGCTGCACATCGCTTCTCCCATTTAGCGTCAGTGGCGATAAACTGGGCGAAGTTTGGGTCGAGTGAGAGAGTGTAGACGAGGTTCTGGCGCCAGTTCTCAAATGTGTTGACCGTTTCCGTTTTTGTGAGGCACCACTGTCTCGGTGCGCGTTGCATGTTGTTAGCCATGTTGTTACCACACCTGCTAGTGATACAGAGCCGTTTCGGCTAGCTGTTTGCGCCGTGAGGTCGGCGGACTGTCAATGTGTATCTGCTTTTATTGCGCCCGTTTTGGTGAGCGGGTTCGTTGTGAGCGCTGCCACCACGCCATTAGGTGATCAAATGCACACTTCGAGTCATACAAACAAACACTAGTACGTATGCGTAACTAGAACAGTGTTTTAATAAGAGAACACAAAACTGCAACTCACAACAGGAAGTATCCAAACATGCGAGGCCGTAACCCGGAAACTAGGGGTCACGACAATATTACCATTGAACTACAATCATGGAATAGTAACTAATAGCCATTGGCGCAGATTTACATTTCGTTGGCTACACCGGATACAAATCGCTCCCTTAACCAACTTAGTTGATTACCTTCAAGATATCTCCCGCTGGATGACTGACAGCAAGTAAAAATTAAATGCAAATAAAACTGAATTGATCATTATTGATACACTTCAATGCAGCATAGTAAACTTGATGAGTTTTTCCCTAAGCGTATTTCGAATCAGTATATCACGCCAGCAACCTCGGTAAGGAATCTAGGAGTGATCTTTGATAGCAACTTCAATTTCCGACAACACATCTCAAACATGTCGCTGCTGTTTTGATCATATTCGTGATTTTCGCCGGTATATGTAATTTTCTGTTGCTAAAACTATTGCAACAGCGCTTAATGTTAGCAGAAGACTTGACTATTGCAATTCCCTCCTTTGTAATATCACTAGCATGGATATCACAAAACTTCAGCGTGTCAACAATTTTCTACCAAGAGTAGTTGCAAGATCTCCTCGTTTTTCTCGTCTGTACCACTTTTGAAGTCTTTGCATTGGCTTCCTGTACGATATCGTATAATATTTAAGATCTGTACCATACATACCAGGCACTGTCCAGTAAGCAATCATCTTATTTGCATTAATTGCTTACTCCTGTAAGAACACCTATCCAGCTTCGATCATCTAGTTCTGACCTACTTTTTGTTCCTAGAGCCAACACTAACATTGGAACTAGGGCTGTTTCTGTTGCTGCACCAACTCTTTGGAATATGCTTCCTCTTAGAGTTAGGTCAGTTGAAAATATTAAAAAATTCCGTCTTCATTTAAAAACTTATCTTTACAACCTTGCTTATCCACCGTAGCTCCCTAGCGCCTTGACCCATCTGTTGACAACTGGAATATTGTTTATGGATTTTGTGATTGACCAATAATTTTGTTTTGATGCGCCTCTGAGCTTGGTTTCCAAGGATTTAGGCGCAATAGAAGTTATCTTATTATTATTAACTAAGAATAGACCGTGAATCATTTCGAAGTGCGTGGACGTGTTCTGTCGACTACATATTATTCTGGAATTCCAATATCCAACGGCTATATATATCCGTAGACAACGTCAATAGTTATACGCATTGGTGATCGAAAGTACTTGCTCGTAAATTTTCAGTGTGTTCAGACAATGACCGATGTATTCTATTTAGATGATTCTGTTCTCCCACATGCACTTGACTTTTGGTGGATTACCCTCAAACTGCTGCCAGGCTACATGTGGCATACAAAAATGTGTATTCAGGATGATGTTGCAGTTGAATAGAGACTAATGTTCTAGCAATACGTTTATGCAGAGGGAATTACCGAATAGCCAAGCTATCTTTTGTAGTGTTACATTTAAATTTATATCAAGATTCGAAACTTCTGACAATACATTTGTTTGTGCCGTTTTAAACAGTCATATTAAATGGCATTCCAGGATTAGACACCATTGGGTAAAGGTATATGTAATATATATAATATAATATATATCGAACTTACATATTACATAAGTTCAATATACCAAATGGCCTAGTAATGAACAACATGTTTTCTTTACCCAGAGTATAATACAATATATATATATATATGTGTGTATCTATACAATATATATAGTATATGTTTTGTATACATATATAGTAAATATCTTGTATATATGTATATAATTATATATATATATGTATAATATATATATAGGATATATATTGTATTATATTTAGGGTAAGTGATGTAATTCTTTCTTTGAGTGTACATTGACCACAATGTTGAGTCTGAAGTAAAAGTATTGATCGATCGATTGACTGACTGACTGGTCGATCAATCGATCAATCAATTGCTCGATAGATTGATTGTTTTATTAATTAATTGATTGATTGATTAGCTAAGACATTATGATATCCCGCAGTCCAGTCACGTGGTGGTAGAGGCGTTACGACACAAACGCGACTATGGAATCGAAGAAGCAACATAGAAAGCCCTAGTTCCAATGTTGGTATTAACTCTAGGAACAAAAAGGAAACCAGAACCAGATAATTGATGCTAGACAGGATTTCTTACAGGACTAAAAAGTGAATATAAACATCCAGGTTGCTTACACAGAAGTGCTTGGTAAGTAACAGTCAGATCTTAAAGTTGCATTCTGTGGTAATTAAAATGTTCAACTCATTTTAGGAAAGTGAATGTATACCATGAAAGTAGTAAAGAAATACAGAGGAGGGTGCAAGCAGGAGCAGCAGCATGGAAGAGGGTAGAAGGCATTATGTGGGACAGAAAACTGAAGAAACAACTGAAAGGAAAAGTGTTAGAAGCCCGCGTTGTACCAGCCTGTATATATGGGTTGGGAACACTGCCACTGACAGAGAGACAGGAGGAGAAATTACAGGTGGCAGAAAATAACTGGGTCAGAAAAATATGTAGAGTAACACGAGAGTATAGAAGGAAGATGAAGGAATTGAGACAGGAGATTGGAATGAAAAAACACCTAAAGAGGAAAGTAGCCGGTAACAGAATGAGATGGGCGGGACATGTACATAGAATGGGTGAAGACAGACTGGCGAAAAGAGCGTGGAAAGTAGAAGAGGGTGGCAGACGAAGGAGAGGAAGACCAAGGCTGAGATGGAACGACAGCATAAAACGAGACCTGGGGAGGGTTGGTGAGAACAGCCATAAATGGATGGCAATTGCAGACGAGAGAGAAAGAGAGGTGGAAAGAACTGACAAGAAAAGTAGAAGCTACCAAGTGACGTGGACCCCACCCCGCAAGGGAGCAAGGGGAAGAAGAAGAATATATACCATGAACAATATTTACTTATTAGCATAACTTGCTAGGATTTGTGTAATTTTGTGTGATTTGATACGTTATTTTTTTGACGCATTTGCTAACAATCTATTTTACCTTCCGATCAAACTCTCCTGCCGACGACGTCTGGCACATGTTGAGAACAGTATAAACACGCAGACGGGGTAAACAAATGAGGTATGTGAAGGATAACGTGTGGTTTTGATTAAATAGAAACACCGACATGTACCTAACATAGTTAGTTTACAAATACATAAGCTTGCTTGTTGTGTCAGTCACGATGTTAAAATAAAGTCATTTGCCTAACGACAATCGAATCGTGCGTAGCCATTGGCGCTGGCCACTGCCGCGCCGGGAATGGATGCAGTCGTTGACTGGCAACTGCAACCCTCTTTAGGTTCACTAAAATCTCCAACTCCATATAAGGTTCCCCCAAACCCTCCGTCTGCATCCTCCTTGATGGTGACCAAAAAACTCCAACTTAGATAATGACCGCTCCCTAACTTTTCTCAGCCTGAAACTTATTTTGTGCCTTATTTCACGATTTTTTAAAGTACCAAATCCTTCGATATTGGCAATTTCGTATATGAATTAAATTAAGTATTATCAGGTTCCCTTTTCGCATTTTGCTGTGAAAACTACGTGATGCACAACAAAAAACTGTGTTGCACCGCGACCAATATTGTCAATGCAATAAAATAGCTTGCATTGCAAAATAATTTTCTCGTTCCAGAATATAAAAAATACCAAATTTGTTTCACCCTTGTTTGTTTCTCACTTTCAACTTATGGGAACCATAATGAACACGTATGACTTTCAGAATATTGATTACAGTGCAGAACAAAACGCAGCACCATGTTAACAGATACGGCTGAAAACCTTTGTTGGAACTAGCTGGGACAGTTGCTTAGTGTGTGTGTGCGTACCTCCATGCGTGCGTTCATGTGTGCGCATGTGTGCGTGCGTGCGTAAGCCGGATATGATTTTTAAGTCCGCACAGCTGTTATTATCAGTTGACCTACTAATGGGCTGTCTAGGTGCGGTTTTGTTTATGGGAGGTTACAACATCCGGTCAGAACAACCACCAATGGACATGTGCAGTATAAAGTTGCCGTCACATCACTAGTTATTCCGATTCTTCATGAACTTACGCGCGTTCATCTTATAGGTGTGAACATAAACCCTACCGTGACGGTCGCGTTGGTCGTAATAGGAAAGTTCCCTGTGCGCAAGGTGCCGCACTACCTGTTTCGCCAGTACCTCGGCGGCTTCGTCACCGCAATACTTATCTACGGTGTTTACTACGGTAAGACGCTATGCCAAATGCAACGATTTCCATATTAAATAAACACAAACAGCAACGACAATGGTGATATTGACGACGACTATGATGATGATTATCGTGATGGTGATGGTAATTGTGGTGACCTAGATGGCGACGGCAATAACAACAAAACAACAACGACAACAACAACAACCCTGGCAACAACGATAACCTGACAACAACAACAACAACCATGACAACAACGTAACCACGACAACAACGACAACCATAACAACAACAACAACAACAACCATGACAACAACGACTACACCGATAACCACGACAACCATAACGACAACCACAACAACAACGATAACCACAACAACAATAACCGCGACAACAAGTATAAACATGACAACCACGACAATCATGACAACCATAACAACAACGACAACAACAATAATCACGACAACAACGATAACCACGACAACAACGATAACCAAGACAACAACGATAACCACAACAACCACGACAACCACGACAAGTACAACAACCACGACAAGCACGACAACCACGACAGACACGACAACGATACTAAAAACATCAAAGACAACGACGGCGACAACAAAGACGACAACCATCGCAACGATGACAACAGACACGACAACGATGATGTAATAATAATGTCAGTTTGTTTCTTACTATGTGTGTGTGGGTGTGCGTGAGTGAGTGTGTGTGCGTGTGTGCGTGTGTGCGTGTGTGCGTGTGTGCGTGTGTGCGTGTGTGAGTGAGTGCGTGCGTGCGTGCGTGCGTGTGAATGAATGTGAATGAACGTTTATTCAACAACAACAACAACAACATAATACATGCACAGTATGGTTTGCTGCTGCTGCTGCTGCTGCTGCTGCTGCTGCTGCTGCTGCTGCTGCTGCTGCTGCTGCTGCTGCTGCTGCTGCTGCTGCTGCTGCTGCTGCTGCTGCTGCTGAAAGGACATAGCTGAAGTCATAGACATATGTGTTGCTATGCCCTACTCGAACTATGAAAACTGAATAAATACAACAGGAATTATAAATAAATCACAAAATAATATTCACAACTCATAAAATTATAGACTGTTTACTATAGTGCTTGTGTTACTATTACATGGGTTTAACAAAACGTCACCTTCAATTAATAATTCACAAATATGTAGAAAGTAATGACAACTTGATTGCTTTTTTAAATTGTGTTAAACTTGGAAGCTGAGTCAATTTATTTGGTAAATTGTTCCACGTTTTTATACCCTTGACGGTGATTGACAGCAGTCGGAGGGTGGCGTTTGTCTTTTTAACATAGAACAGTTTGCTTTGTCTTGTATCATGTATGTGTATAGCTGCGGTTCGTTCAAATAATGCTTGAACACGACCATTTAAAGAATGGTTGTTTGCTTTATAAAATATGATCTTAGTCTTGTATTTAACCAAATCATGAAATTTAAGCATGTTTGAGAGATGAAAAAATACAGATGTATGATCATGGTAATTAAGGTTATAAATAATCCGTATAGTTTTTTTCTGTAACAGAAATATTTTTCTGAGTAGATTGATAAGTATTTCCCCTGATCTCACAGTGTGTGTGTGTGCGTGTGTGCGTGTGTGCGTGTGTGCGTGTGTGCGTGTGTGCGTATGTGATTGAGTGAGTGAGTGAGTGAGTGCGTGCGTGCGTGCGTGCGTGCGTGTGTGATAGTAGGAATCATCAAATAAATAAATAGTTTCCATGTGTTCATGTTGTATATACATCTTCTTCTTAAAAACATGTAAAAAACTCTGAATGCAACTTTAACCTTAATCAATAAAATATGATTGCATGGAAATAAATACCATTGACGTAGCTTTGTACAAAATATTATATTTGGTCGTTCAATAAAAGGCATTTCCCGAGATAATCTGCCCCGTACTGGGGTTCGTTGTCACAAAATGTGAGGTTGCTTATATAATTGGAAAGAAGTTTACGGCCAATAACAGAACGAAAGACGCGTTCAGAAACGCAGCAGCAGCAGCAGCAGCAGCAGCAGCAGCAGCAACAACAACTACAGCAGCAACATGAGCAGTAACAACTACAGCAGCAGCAGTAACAACACCATTAGCAGCTAGAACAACAACACCTCCAACAGTAGCAGAAGACGAAGAAGCAGCAGCACATTAGTAACAGTGATTCCCCGTTGGTTATGGGTTTAAGGTTGCTTGCACCTGAATCACCAGCGCCAGTAGGACCCGCAGCAGCAGCACCACTACCACCAGCGTTCAGGGTCAGTGGGTCTGTGGCCCCATCCAGAGGATGATGTGTATTAGCTAGAAGCTAAATGACTTCCATGCGCGCCATCTTTGTCCAGATCGTCGGCACGAATTTCCTCATGCTCGGGATTGTTGCCATGATCGACTCACGGAACCCGCTCGGTCCCCTTCCCGGCCTGATCTTCTCCATCTGCAACGGTCTCTACATCGCAGTCCCGATCATATGCTTTGCCCTCAATATGCATGGGCGTACCCATCAACTCGACCAGGGATCTGCCTCCCCATATCTTCACTGTCTTCGTCGGCTGGGGCACGGAACCCTTCTCGTGAGTCAACATAGAGTATTGTTAGCAGCTGAGTGCCATGTTTTAAAGACAGGTATAACTCTAACTGCTATGACAGATAAATAGCATTTGTCTGATGTTTTGCCCTCCCTCCCTCCCTCCCTCCCTCCCTCCCTCCCTCCCTCCCTCCCTCCCTCCCTCCCTCCCTCCCTCCCTCCCTCCCTCCCTCCCTCCCTCCGAGAGGTGCGAACAATTCTTAAAGAAAGTGGGAGAAATAATAAATTAAATAGAAAAAGAACTTAGATCCAAAGTTGACGAGAAAAGAGTGAGAGAATTTATCTCATAATCTAAGGTAGAAAAGAGCCCAATACTAGCCCAAACAAAGATAACCATTAGCCCTACTGAAGTCAAAGAAATGGTACAACTACAAGTAAAAGAACAAAACATTGAAACAAAAGAAAGAGAAAAAAGACTAAACAATGTAATCATCTTCGACCTGCCAGAAACAACATCACAACTAAAAACCACAAGACAACAACATCACAACTAAAAACCACAAGACAACAACATCACAACTAAAAACCACAAGACAACAACATCACAACTAAAAACCACAAGACAACAACATCACAACTAAAAACCACAAGACAACAACATCACAACTAAAAACCACAAGACAACAACATCACAACTAAAAACCACAAGACAACAACATCACAACTAAAAACCACAAGACAACAACATCACAACTAAAAACCACAAGACAACAACATCACAACTAAAAACCACAATACAACAACATCACAACTAAAAACCACAAGACAACAACATCACAACTAAAAACCACAAGACAACAACATCACAACTAAAAACCACAAGACAACAACATCACAACTAAAAACCACAAGACAACAACATCACAACTAAAAACCACAATACAACAACATCACAACTAAAAACCACAAGACAACAACATCACAACTAAAAACCACAAGACAACAACATCACAACTAAAAACCACAAGACAACAACATCACAACTAAAAACCACAAGACAACAACATCACAAAGAACAACTCCTAGAAATCTGCACAGAAATAAACAATAACTTCACAGGCACTGTCATCACAGACGGTTCGGGGAAGCCAAAGAAAACGCAAACAGTAACGCACATTGGCAAAAAGACGCACCCTTCATCGAAAGTTCCATCACATCAAGGACAATTATAAGTTCAAAAATATATAAATTGACCATGACAAAACCAAACAAGAAAGAGAAGAATCTAAAAAGCTCTACGAAGAAGCAAAGAGACAGGAAGCAGCAGATGAGTCGGGGAAATACCTGCACATAGTCAGGGGTCCATCATGGGGAAAAATAAAAAGATAAGGAAAAACCAATAAAGATTACACATCCACATATGGGAAAACGAACGTAAGCAAAGATAATCTTAATGAAATAGGCAGCATTCGGTGTTTTATACCAATGCAGACCATTTAAGGAACAAACAAAATTAATTCATTAAGTAAAACCCGAAAACCCTAAATGAATTTTCCTTAGAAGGTTACACGTTATTCTAAAAAAATAGAAAATAATGAAGGAAGATGTATTATAATAATTATACGTTTTAAATTCCCTGCATGCAGAATATATAAACCTGGTCACAACTTTCAAACAATGCTTATTTATAGAAATCAAACTAAAGAATAAAACAAACTTCTTTTTGGGTGCATATACAGAAGCGACGGGGGATCTGAAGAAAATAACGTAGAACTTCCAAATATGACTAGATCAGTATCACAACTTAAATACTCTCACATCGTAATTACAGTAGATTTCAAACCCCAGACATAATCATTGGAATAATTGGACGACCAAATCAAATACCCCAACAACTTAAACTTTAAATTTGTGAAATGCCTTAGAGACACCTTCATGGTTCAACACGTGTCAAACCCCACCAGAGGACGAGGCACAACTAACACAAACCTGTTAGATCTGATTCTATCTAATGACGAAGATAATGTAGGAAAACTAGAGTAGCTTAGCCCTCTGGGCAGAAGTGACAATTGTCTAATCAAATTCAGTATTGTGAGCAACTTTTTGACAAGTAACTATACTTAGAAAAGGAAGCTGTATAAAATATAAAAATGGCAAACTATGATGCAATGAGGATAGAATGTTCAAATAGTAACTGGGAAGAGAAATTTAAAGACTGTAAAAATAAAGTTAACGATCAATGGGAAATCTTCAAAACAGTACTATACTCATTAGAAGTTAAATATGTACCTAAAAAAGTAGTTCCAAATAATAGAAAGGGAAACTTCCCCCTTGGATGCTAACACACAAAAATAATTAAACTAATTAGACGTAAAAATTGATTATGGACAATATACATGGAAACAAGGGATGGAACAAAATGTATAGAGTATTGTAAAAGCAGAAATAAAATCCGAACTCTAACCAGAAAGCTCTGAAAGGAGTTTGAACGAAACTTAGCATTCAAGGCAAAAAACCCAAAGTCTTTTTTGGAAATATTATAAATAAAAAACTACAATTAAACAAAGAATTGGGGAACTGAACACAGACCACACCAACCTAAAATCTCAAACAACAAATGATGATGGAGATAAAGCAAATATACTTGCCGACTTCTTTTCCACTGTATTCACCAAAGAACAGTCAGGGCCTATACCAACTATACCTAAAGTAAACAATAAACATGCGATAAACAAACTAAAGGTAAATTAAAATATAATATTACTGGCGTTAAAGCAACTTATTATAAGTAAATCGTCTGGCCCAGATGGAATAGGCGCCAGGCTACCAAATGAGTTGTCTGAAATTATTTGTCAGCCCTTAAAACTTAAAACAATTTTTTGAAACGTCAATTAAAACGTCATGCATTCCCAATGATTGGAAAGAGGCTAAAATATCAGCAATTTATAAAAAAGGAAACAAGAAAATAGCTAGTAACTACCGCCCAATAAGTTTAACAAGCATAGTTTGTAAATGTATGGAACAAATTCAGAAACCACATTACAAACTACATGAATGTCAATCATATATTAAATCAAAAATAATATGAATTTATTTCTGGCCGATCAACAATTCTACAACTAATAAAAATAGACTAAATAAATAGATAAGGTCAACCACACCGATGTTTTATATATATGGATTTCAAAAAAGCCTTTGACACCGTGCCACACAACAGATTAATAATTAGTAGATTAAAAAGTTTCAACATTTCAGAAGAACAGATTAACTGGACAGAATCATTCATCACAGATAGAAAACAAAACGTTTTAGTAAATGAAGATGAGTGTAGGAACCCTACTTTTTGTTCTATATATTAATGACCTCCCAGATCTAACAAATTCAAATACATTTCTATTTGCCGATGACATAAATATATTTAGAACAATAACACATAAAGGTGATCAGGATATACATGTTTTAAGCATACTAGAACAATGGAGCGACAAGTGGTTGTTAATGTCTAAATGTCTACACATGGAACTTGGAAAAATTATATCGGTGAAAGTAAATATTTAATGGCAACAAATAATGTTGAACATGCTCTTGTACCACTACCTTTACGACGTTCACGCCTTCACATGGTAACATTCTAAGAAATTACCTCGGTGATGTACATAAGTGGCAAGAATTTACGATTTTCATGCGTTCATACGCTAAAAATATTCACTACACTGGCACGACTTTATGACACGTATGCATCAAAGTAAGAACATTTTACAAGTCTAACGTGTTGGTCAGCTAAATTGTTACAAAATTATCTCTGTAATGTATTAAAATGGCAAGAATGTACGACGTTCACGCGTTCATACACTAAAAATTCACTACACTGGCACGAATTTACGACACATACGCGTTAAAATAAGAAAATTGTACAAGTCTAACACGTTGGTCAGCAAAATTTTTATATTTAACTATGTATCTAGGTAAATTTCCTGAATTTTACATATGTATTTACGTGAATTTTCTAAATTTTCCTGCATATCTAGGTGAATTTGTTAAATTTATCTGTGTATCTAGGTGCATTTCTTTAAATTAACTGTGTATCTAGGTGAATTTCCTGAATTTATCTGTGTATCTAGGTGAATTTCCTGAATTTTACCTGTCTATGTAGGTGAATTTCCTTAATTTTCCTTCATGTTGTTTCAGTTTATTCAGCTGTATGAATGAGTACCTGGCCGTAGACAGTGGTGGATAGTTATATAAGTATAATTACTACTACATTTTGCATACGTTGTCTCATCCGATGTTTCGTCCGTTGTCTCGTCTGTTGTCCCGTCCGTAGTCTCGAGCGATGTCTGTTGTTTCTTACGTTGTATCATCCGTTGTCTCGTACGATGTTCTTACCTTAAGTTTTTACCTTAAGAACGGTCAATAATTGCCCATGTTGAGCACTGAGACCGTCTCAAAGTTAGTTTTCTGTAGTGGTATTCCATTGTCTATTGATTTTGCTGCTATTGTTGTTGCTGTTGGCGTTATTGCTATTTTTTCTCTTTATCTTGTCTTTTCCGGTTTGCAAACATAGAGGTCAGATTGTCCGTCCGTCCTGGGATATCGCTGACAAGCATTGTGAATAGTATTGGTCCAAGGACTCACCCCTGAGGAACTCCGCTAAGTACACTGCTCCAGTCCGATTGTTCTTCGTGTACTGATACCTTTTGTTTCCGGTCACACAGGATTGCTTTTATCCATCCTATGGCTTTGTCTTTGATTCCTAGACTTTCCAACTGTTTGAGAAGGTGCTGGTGTGGGACGGTGTCAAAAGCCTTTGCATAATCAAGGTAGATCACGTCAACAGGTATGTTGTGTGTCAAAGCCTCAGGTCCAGACATTCAGCGCTTCCAACAAGTTTGTGGTTGTACTTTTTCCTGCAGTGAAGCCATGCTGTTGCTCACATTCGAGGTGATTTATGTTGATCTGTTCTATGAGCTGTTCAACAATTACTCTCTCTAGAGTCTTGCAGATGATTGACGTCAGAGACACCTGTCTGTAATTTGCTGGGTTTCTCTTCTCAGATTTCTTGTATATAGGACAAATGATAGCATCTTTCCATTGTTTTGGCAGGATTGATGTGTTGATGCTTGAGTTAAAGATTATGTTGAGAGGCACACATAGTTGTTCTGCCATCTCCTTCAGGATTCTTGGGCTGACGCCATCAATGCCTGGTGATTTGTCAGTCTTCGGTGACTTTGAATGTTGTGAGTGCTTCAGTAGTCAGGTTCTTTGGTGTGACATGCGGGACATTGGAAGTCTCTTCTTCTGTGAATGATTTGAACAAGTGTTGGTTTAGTACTTCAGCCGCCTCACGGTCGCTTTGCGTAAGTGTTCCGTCCTGCTTGAACAATTGGCCTATGCCACCCCTTGTGTTTGTTCTGTTTCTGATGTATTTCCAGATTGCTCTTCTGATTGCATGTTGAGCTGTGTTCCTGCATCTGATGTAGGCCTGGTAGTCTTCCCCTTCCTTTGTATTTAGGTATCTGATCCACGAGCTGTGTTTCCTTCTTACTTTTCTCAGAGCTGCTTGAGTCATCCACACTGGCTTGGCTCGGGTATTCTCGGTGATGGTATAGTGTGGCACGCATTCATAAACTGTTTTTGTTAATATTTTCTCCAGTTTGTCTGTTGCCTCCTGTGTGTTCATTCCATCTAGTAATGTTGTCCAGTCTAGGTTTAGCATTTCTTTCATGTTTCCATAGTCTGTCTTGTCATAGCTGTAAATGGTCCGTTTCTTCAGTAGTTGCGCCACAAATATGTTAAGGTTCATGGTGAGACTGATGTGGTCGCTATTTCCCAAATGTGGACCGTAGTTTAGATTTGTTATTGTGTTTTCTTCTGTTGTGAAGATCAGGTCGTCCAGGCCTTGTCGGTATCTTGTTGGCTTGTGCACATGTTGATAATAGTATGTGTCCCTAATTACTTCAACGAACCGCTGTTCATCAGAACCATCCCTGTAGGTGTGCGGGATAGACGGTTCAGGATCTCATTCTATCATGTTGATGTTGAAATCTCCCATTATAAGAGCATGTATAATTCCTGATGCTTCTGAACTGTGTCTGAGGGCTGCATGTAGTTGCTTGTCTCTTTGCCTTGCTGTTTCTGGTGTGCCACTTCTGTAGACGCATCCTATTAGATTAGATGTGTCTTTTGCATTGAATGTTATCCACACTGCATCTACAAACTGGTTAAAGCTTGGGTCAGTATATCGGCATGCCTTGTATTCAGTCCTGATGTATATGCATGTATCCCTTGTATCTGGTCATTGTAGGTCGTTCGTAAAATATTAAATCCTGGTATGTGGAAGATTTCCACGTTTGGTGCATTTCCATTTTTAAGTTTTATCTCGTTGAGGGCAATCACATCGTATTCTTGCGCAATGGTGTGTAGTTCATCATATTTGCTAAGTAACGAGTTGTCAATGTTGGTGTAGCATGTCCTAAGTGCATGCCGTGCTTTGCTGTTTCTTTGTGGTGCTGTGTTTCTATATACATGTGCATTGTGGTTTTCTACTGGGTCTCTATGATTTCGTTTCGGTAGATTTTGTAGGTCTTGTTTGGATTGTCTTCTCTTCTCCGCATCAGCTGAGCCTGTAAGTTTTTTGACTCAGCTCTCTGTCTTGGTGTCAATTCTGGTCTAATGAACACTGTCTTGTACCTCTCTTCTGAGCTGTTTCGGATTTCTTTGGCTTTATTTAGTACCTTCTTTTTGTCGTTGATGTTTCTCATGATGACAAGAATCATTCTGGGTTTGCTATGGTCTGGCTGGCCAATTCGAGTAACTGATTTTGGTGCGACATGTAGCTTTAGGCAAGTTGTCATCATCTATTTGACTTCGTGTAAATCTTGGCCGTTCTCTTTCATACCATGGATGATTAGATTGAGTTTGTTTGTCATGATTTGTTCTCTTTCTGTTATTTCTTCTTTCACTGCTGTGGCCAGGTCTTGGTTGGCTTGTGTTGTCATTGTTGGATGATTGACTGTAGTGTGTGTCTGATGTTGTACCAGCTTGCTGACCGCCTGTTGTAGTGTCTGTATCTGTGTGTTAATTTCCTGTGTGCTGTTCTCTAAATCCTTTTTTGTTGCTTTTTCTTTGAGTGATGTTTGAGTTTCTACTCGGATGATGCGTTTTGTTATTTGTGACATGTATTCTGCACAGCGGTCTTATATTTCTTTTTCTGTATGTATAGCGTTAAGTGCCTTCGGTTTACATTTGTTGCAGAACCAACTGACATCATGTCTGTTTGAGACTAAGTAGATGAACTGTGTCCATCTAATGGCATTTCGCACACAGTATTTCTAGGCATCTTTCGCATTTTAGCACTTCCTGTTTATGTTGCTTGCACTGGCCACACTTTGGCATGTCTTTGGTTTGTTTGACTGTACCTGTGATCTATCAAATGTCAGATTATCTTTATCACTATATGCAGATTGTGGACCAACAGCATAGTTTATTTTGCATAGCAAATTTCTTTGAGACGGGACTTCATTTACTGTGACAGTCACCGGGCTGGTACCGGAGACGGAGTCCCGTGTGTTGTTTCTTACGTTGTCTATCTGTAGTCTCATAAGATGTATCTTCCGTTGTCTGTCTCGTCTGTTCTCTCATGCGATGTCTCGTCCGTTGTTTGTTATGTTGTCCACAGTCGGGTATTTCCATAACAGTAATATTGAGGGCTTGAGGGTACGTACGATTTAATATAACTTATATACGTTATAGACAAGTGCACGTGCAGTGTGAGAGAGTTGTGTGAATTCAACCTCGTAACATGTTGCAGTCCTATATGTGCGGAGGACACACAAAATAGGTATTTACCTGGGCATATAGTCTAGCTAGCCCCCGAGCCTGAGTTGAGTAGGTTTTGAGTTATATGAAGTACTGTATAAAAATGACACAAGATAAGGTTGGCATATTTTATTCGGATAGAATACCAACGTATTTACAGGTCACCCTCCATTACTGTCAGAACCATTTCTTTCATAGTGTTTCACCACTGTTCCGAAAAGGAGTCTTGAAGCGAAGTATTGATACTACACAAATGTTCGGATGTCACATCGGATAACTTCACATCTGCGTCTAAATAAACACTTGAACAGTTTGTCATCACATAAGTCATGGCCTCCACAGCATCGTCAAAGTGCGTGTAACTTAGAATGTCATCAGATAACATACAATCTTGATGACATTGACTAGAAGATACGTCACATCAAGAGATGTAGTAACAATAATATTGTAGGTCGCGGACAAGTTCAGACTTGACAAGGCACACGGTACTATTAATAGAACTTACGTCACATAGTGTCAAGGTAAAGAGCTCCTTTGAGAGCTCTTTGTTTTAATGATGTCATTGACCTATATTATTACATAAATTGGGACTATATAGACGAGCAGAAGTTGCAAATGTCTGCTAGTTTGACCGAATTACTACCAGTTGGACCGAATTACCACGCGTACACCTACGAAAATAGCCGCCAGTTTGACTGATTTAGCAGGGAAGTTCCTTTTTTATAACCATTGTAAGCTATACGTAGGTTTAAAAAAATATATAGGGTCCGTCATAACCGAGGCTATTCAAGCTTTCATATACAACCCGTCAGACAGAGACCACCTCGTTTAATTAATAATTCTTCATTAATGATAGGTTATGTATGGTAACACCTTATTTTAGATTGGCTTTCTATAGCAACGGTCTAATTTCTAGACGGTCGCCCTGTTCGAAAAAACGAGTCTTTAGATTCTGCTATAACATCGCACTATATGTATTCTACATTTCGTATCCAGTACTTCAGATAAATAGGCATCCGTTGAATTTGTAATACTTTTATTACAAATTACGCTTTCTTATAACACCACATTTTATGTACGCCATTACCAGTCAAACAAAGGCTCGGTCCTTAGGCTAACACTCGGCCCTTAGGCTAAGACTCGGCCTACAGGCCAACATTACCGATAGGCGTCACCATCCTCTATGTTCTACTAGTACATTGACCTAGAACATTATCCTGCATGTGACGTCAATTTGTATAGTAGAAAAAGGCACAAATTTAAGCAGTACTGTTTCACGAACTATTCCCCAGGGGCGCCACTTGACAATTAAGCTTGACCTTTGCCCTTGATTTTAACAAGATTGCCACCCAGAGAATTAACTCTAGGTGGCAGGTGGACAAGGAAGCCCTTTGGCTTATCGAGAGTCCAACCCTTTTATATATGTGTATCCCGCCCTTCTGAGGTATGTGTCGATTTTATTTTAAAACATTCACGCTACTAGCACCCGCACAATAAGCAGATAATCTGTTCCATTCATTTACAGTTCTTTGTGAAAATGAGAACTTTCCTATATCTAATCAACACTGCTCCTTTGCTAATGTAACTTCATGTCCTCTAGTCCTTCTATCTTTCTTAACTGAGAAAAAATATTTCTATGAATATTTTCATAACCATTCATTACTTTAAACACTTCTATCTGATCTCCTCTCTATCTCCTAGTCTCTAGTGTTGTTAAGCCGCATTTTTAGGCGTATTTCGTAACTAAGATCCCTCAGTTTTTGTATCATTTTAGTTGCTCTCCTCTGCACTCTTTCTAGCATATCTATGTCCTTCCTGTGATATGGCCTCCACGCTTGAATACAATATTCTAAATGAGGCCTAACTATTGTTTTGTACAGCGGTATTATTAGCTCTTTTTCCTTATACGTTATGTTTCGTCTAATTAATCCAAGGATTTGATTTCCCTTTGAAGCTGCAATTCCGCACTGCTCTGAAACCTTCATATCAGCACTAATGGTTAACCCTAAGTCCTTTTCTTTTACAGTAGTACTTATTACAGAACCTCCCATTGTATATTCTACATCTTCGTTCCCATGCCCTGCGTGGAGGCATTTACATTTCCCAAAATTGAACAGCATGTGCCACTTTTCAGACCATTTGATCAACTTGTCAAGATCATCTTGTAAATGTTGTCTATCTCCATCACTTTTAATCCTTCTAAACACTTTTGTATCATCCGCAAATTTCAACACCTTGCTTGTTATTTCATCATCCAAATCGTTGATATATATTAAGAATAATATAGGTCCTAGTACTGATCCCTGTGGTACCCCACTCAATACCGATTTTCAGTTTGAAGCCTCCCCATCAACTACTACACGTTGTCGTCTGTCAATCAGCCATTTTCTATCCAGTTTATTATACCATTTCCTATGCCATGGGCCTTTAGTTTAAGCAGTAATCTTTGTGGTACTTTGTCGAAAGCTTTTTGAAAATCTAAGTAGTCTACTGGTGATCCCTCATCTACCCACTTAGAGATGTCTTCCAAAAAACATAACATATTTGTTAAGCATGAACTCGCTTTAAAAAAATCCATGTTGAGATGGGTTTATCAAGTTATGTTTAACAAGAAAATCCACCATGTGATCTGTAATTAGTCTTTCTAATAATTTGCAAATCACTGATGTTAAACTCACTGGTCTATAGTTCTCTGACTTGTTTCTCGAACCTTTTTTAAATAACGGTATAATGTTTCTAATGATCAATTGAAAACTGTTGAAAGCGGTACGCTAATTTGTTCCATAATTTCCAATAGTCGTTTGGGCGGAATCCATCCACTCCAGGTGATTTATTATCCTTCATAGCCCTTATTTTCTTAGCTACCATTTCCGGGGTTACAATTAATTGTCCTAAATAGTCTGAATCTGCCCCCTTGAACTTAGTCTCTGGTACTGGCAGTGAACTAATATCTTCCCTGGTAAACACTGAACTAAAGTACTCATTCAAGTATTCTGCCATTAAGAATCCCTGTGATATTATATTTCCAGCTCTATCTTCTAGAGGACCGACCTTTTCCTGAACTTTCTGTTTGCTTCGAACATACGCATAAAAACTCTTGCTGTCATGTTTTTTATTACTAGCTAATTGTTGTTCATAGCTTCTCTTTGAATTTCTAATTTCAGCTGTAGCTTGGTTAAGTGCTTCTTTACAACTGTTGTAGTCTTCATTAAATCCAGTACATCTATATGACTTCCACATCATTTGTTTATACTTAATTTTTATAATGGCTTCTTTCGATAAGTGTTTCTTTTTGGACAGTTTCCCTTGGTTTTTGAAGGGTACAAATTTATTGACTATGCACTTAATTTTATTCATGAATATATTCCAGCATTCTGTTGCTGTCTTATTTTTCAGTGTGTTATTCCAGTCTATCTTTGCTAAATATTTCCTCATGTCCTTATACCTTTCTTTGTGGAAATTTCTCCTATACTGCTTTTTACTATTCCTTTCTGATTTTACTTTGATGGTAAAATGTATCTGGTTGTGATCACTATTCCCCAGTGGCTCACATATCTTGACATTGTCAACTAATTAATTGTGTGAGGACAAAACTATGTCTAACACATTCTCACCCCTGGTTGGTTCTAGCACATGTTGAGAAAGGAAAGTATGTTGAACTAAAACTAAAAACTTGTGGTCCTCACTCCCCATACTCTGTAGAGATTTCCATTGTATATGCCCATGGTTAAAATCCCCCATAATAATACAGTTCCGTTTGCTTACTTCCCTTCTAGCGTTTTGTATTTTTTCATTCTCTTCTATACTTAAGTTTGGACTTTGATAAACTAACCCAACTGTTAACGTTAAGTTTCCTGTAACTATGTTACACCAAACAGCTTCTTTCTAATTTTATTTCATAAGCCTGGATAGATTCTTTAATATATAAAATAACTCCACCTCCCTTTCTTCCTATTCTATCTTTCCTAAACATTACATATCCTGTCAGTCCTAATTCGGCATCTGATATATCGGTGGTGGTCCAGGATTCGGTTATACCTATTATATGAGGTTCAATATCTTCTACCATAATGTTTACTACACTCCTTGCATTTAAATAAACACATTTATATCAAGCTTCAGAAGAGTTTTCCGGACTGTTCTTTGCTGATTTATTTGTGCTGTTTTTATCTATGCCTCCAGTAACAGGCTTTTCTGTGAGTCCCCACTGCGAATCTAGTTTAAATAGATGCAACCGTCCCATTGTCAACATATCGCAGCAGGTTCTCTGAGAAACTGCTGCCCCCTTCCCACTAAGATGGAGGCCATCTCTCATGTACATATCTTCCCTCCCAACAAAGTATCCCCATAAATCTATGAATCCCACCCCCTCTTCTTCACACATCTGCTCAACTCGTGCGTTGATCGCCATCTTCTTGCAGTTTTTATACATTGCCTCCCTTCCTCCCATTACTGACAAAATTCCTGACAGAATAATCTGTTCAATTCTTGTCTTCTTTAGCTTCCTCACTAATTGTCTATACTTCTGTACTATCCCATTTGTTCCCTCCCTGTCTGCACTATTTGTTCCTACATGTACCAGTATAGACCCTCCCTTGCCATGTCCCAATACCTTCTCTACCCTGTCAGTCGCATGTTCAATCCTAGCCCCCGGTAGACAAACAACGACGTCCTTCCCCTCGCTCAGTGTCTTGTCCGTCTTTCTCATAATGGAGTCGCCCATAAACACCCTCTCTTTCCTCATTGCCCCCTCAATCACTGCCTTAGAATAGCTCCTTCTTCAGTTTGCATCTGTCTGGTTGTTGTCTTTCCCCCCTGTCGTCTTCTCTCCTGTCACATTCTCTTCCGATCCATTCTTTCCTGTCGCTTTTTCTCTTGTCACCTTTCCTCCTGTCAGCGTCCCTTTTATTGACTTCTCTTCTATCATATTTGCTCTCACTTCCTTTCTTCCCTTCATCTTTCCTCCCATCTCATTTTCTTCTCTCCTCTCCCGTCCCATCTTCCCTCCCTCCTTCTCTACGGTCACTTTTCCCCCTGTCACCGTCACGCTTGTCACGTTTTCTGTCGTCGATTTTCCAATTTCTTCCCCTCCAATTACATTCCCTCCTTCATTTTGAACATGACCTAGATTTTGACCTTGACACGTGTGTGTGTCTTTTTGCGTGCATGCTTGCTTGCGTGCGTGTTTGCGTGTGCTTTTTGTGCTACGTCCATGCAATTTGCGCGTACGTGTGTTTACGTCTTCTTAAAAACTGTGCCCTTTTCCGTTGAAAGTATGCAAGTGACAATGTCGCCAAGTAGAAATTAAATAAAACGCCATGTTATTAGACCTAACACAAAGATGAGTGATTCCAACGCAACCCTACTTTGGGCTGACATGAATCTGTCGTTGACGTCTTTGTAGTGTTGAATGTATTCTGAAAAAGCATGATTTACATGTGTTAAACTAGTATGAATATGAACTTTGCTCCTACCGCTGAAATCCGCTATTACTTCAGACTAGGGTGTTTGTGATGTAACGGAGAGATAGGCACATGTGGGTCATGACAGGGGCACAGATGACTGGCGTAAACAGCTTGTCAGCATATATAAAACAGTCCCTAGGTCCTACTGGTAAACAAACGTACGGGAGGCAGCTTGTATGTGTTCAACAGTTAAAGCAGCAGATATTAATCGATTCTGGCTGGTTCAGTTGTAGGATGAAGCAAGCTGAGACTCCGAGGTGAGTAGTGGGGCGTGCAAAAGTGATCAAGAGAGAGATTTGGGGGGTGGACGTAGGAACGCCTCTCTTAATGCCATGCAATTTGTTATTTCGTAATAGAATTACGCGTGTTCGCAACTGTACGAAACAATTAAGATTATAAACCGTCTATAGAATAATATAACATTTCTCTTTTCAAAAGTTCATGATGTCGTAGAAGATTTAATAAAACATTTTCAAAATGGTTCGTACAGCTCGACGAACGGAGACAGATAGTTCTAGGCTAAGGTACAGGTGCATAACTAATTAGTAATTGCGTTTGCCGAGCTATTTTTAAACAGGAGCAAAACGACGATGTTATCCCGCCTCTGTCCAAACAAGATCTTGCAGGGTTTTGTTTATGCAATAAACAACACAAGTCCAATATTGCAGAGAATCGAAATTGGCCAAGTGAATGACGTTTATTTATTGAAGTTGGACTGCTTATCGTGCAGCCAATTTGGGAATGACATTAATAGGAATGTGAGCTCTAAAATACAATCCTCATACAACACTGAACCCTTGTACAGTTTCACCTTCCGGTTTCTCAGATCCCACATTCCTACAATCTTGACAATAACAATATACGTGATTCGTCCTCACCTTGTAATGGACTAAAACCACTACATGTATAAACATAAGATGTCAAGAATACATACATTCCCCACCAAAAACACAAATTCTACTTAGTAAGGTGCAGCTAATTCGCCACAAAGTCACCAAAAACACTGGGACCACCCTACCGCATTAAACAATCTATCAAACAATTTGGCCTAAACAGCTTAAGCAATTTGGATGTATCTCCGGAATGCATCCGACCTATCCCATGATTCCCCTGGCAAGGCTGCTGCTGTCGCTGCATCAATGCGAAAACTGTGACCTTTAAATGAACTAGTTTGGTAGCCATAAAAGCTGAGGAGCCGTTTAAGGGTCACGTCAAATTCACTCCGCAGCAGAGGCAAACCACCCGGGTACGCGAACAGGATACCTTGTACTGGGCCCCGGGATGAATAAATTCGCTTAACACTGCTGCTTGGTGAATGACAGAACATTGTAAATATTAACCCCTCTCCTGCAGAGACTGTGGGCGTTGTCGAGCACTGTGCTAAAAACAACCAAAGGACACTGTAATAAGGTCACTGTTGTTGTGTTGCTTGGATGTACTGATAATAGCTATTACATGACAGTTTACTATAAGACACGTTAGAAGGAATGAATGTTTAATCAAAGCCTTAACACGTGAACATCTGAACTCTGACCTCTAGTATAATGAGGTTCCATTAAGTAATACTACGACATCTCCCTTTTTTTTTACAAAAGAAGAGATTGTGACTTACTCAAAGTAACTTGTTATAAAGTCTCTGAAATAACTGTAAACTTGTAAAAGAACAACATGCAATAGATTTAACTCTGATATAAGCTATACAGTATGCCTTGCATACAGTCTTTGTATCTATTCATGCATAACGCTGAGGCTGCTTAATATGACGACCAGAGCGGGTCACATATAGTCCAGTTGTATTATTTTGAACAATGTTCTCAGCCGAGCCGTCTGTAGTCTTCGTGGGAGTAGTTGAATCCACAACAGCTGGAGCGGGCAGGACTGTAGTTGGACTGGCAAACGATACTCTCTTGACGATCGTGTGAGTCGAGTTGTCTCGGATTTGATTTCTGTTTCTTCGGATAGTGCTTGTGCTCGGTGTCGTGAGATTGTACGATCTTGGATTCGGTGTTTTGTCAAGGACCGTAGCAGGTCTCCACCGGCCGTCTTGATCACGGAAGCGAACTTCTTGACCGTTGTGCAGAGGCGGGAGATCTCTTGCGTGTTGATCGTGCTGAAACGTCATCTTGTCCATCGCTCTTGTAGTCTCGTTCTCATATCGTCATGATCTTGGCGTGTGTCAACGATTTTCGTCAGAAGAGTTGACTGTATTTTGCGACCATTGAGGATCTCTGCTGGACTTGGAAGTTTGCTGTCAATTAGCGTTGTTCGCAGACACAGTAGTGCCAAGTCGAGATCCTGCCCACTTTGCCTCGCCTTCTTCATGACATGCTTCACGGTTTGGATTTGGCGTTCGATGAAGCCGTTTGAGCGTGGATACCTTGGCGAAGACGTTACGTGTTGGAATGCCATCTTCTTTGACAGATCTGTGTAGCATGCACTGGCGAAATGCGGGCCATTGTCCGACACGACACGCATAGGAACGCCCGTCTCGCTGAAGATCTGCTTTGTGACAGAAACGACGGTTGAGCTTAGACATGGCTTCGGCATTTTGCGCACGATAGGAAATTTTGAATAGTAGTCCGCAATGATGAGCCAGTCTGCGTCGTTGAAGAAGAACATGTCTGTACCAACCACTTCCCAAGGTCTACTCGGTACTTCGTGCGGCTGTAGCGTCTCGTGCTGCTGCGCTGGTTGGTGTTCTTGACAGATGTCACACGACTTGACTGTAGTCTCAATGTCACGATTGATGTTGATCCAATACACAGTCTTTTGCTCTGAGTCTCGTCTTCTCTATGCCGAGGTGACCGTAGTGTAGTTTCTCCAGTATGAATGTCTGCATGCTCTCAGGAATGACGACTCGTGTTCCTTTCAGTAGGATACCATATTCCACGGAGAGTTCATCGAGGAACGACCAATATGAACGGATGCTAGTTGGTAACTCCTTTATTGCTTCGGGCCATCCAGTCACGATCGTTTCTGAGAGTACTTGGAGAACTGTGCTTGGAGAACAGCCTTCGTCTTGTTCCTCAGCTCTTGGATGCGTTCATCAGAGAATCGGACGAAGTCAACACGAACGTCAAGGTCGATCGTTTCTGTGTTGTGCGTACGGGTGTCCGCAAGGACAATGTCCTTTCCTGGTTGGTATTCAACTTCCATGTCATACCCTTGCAGTTTGAGGAGCATTCTTTGTAGTCGCGGTGGAGAGTTGACAAGACCTTTCTGGATGATCGCAACGAGAGGCTTGTGGTCCGTGACGACCTTGAACTTGCGTCCGTATAGGTACGTGTGGAACCGTTGTGTGCCAAAAACAATGGCTAGCAACTCTCGCTCAATGCAGGCATATCGTTTCTCTGCGCTTGATAAACTCTTCGATGCGTATGCCACCGATTGAATTACACCAGACTCGTTCTCTTGAAGTAACGCTGCGCCAAGTCCAAGGAGACTAGCGTCTGTCTGAAGTATGGGCGTTTTGGACACGTTGAAGTATTGAAGACTTGACCTTGAGGTGATAAGATGTTTCATACCATCGAAGCAACTTTGATGGTGCGGTTCCCACATGAACATGCTGTCTTCTTTCAGTAGATCTCGAAGCATTGAAGCCTTGTCAGCCAAGTTCGGTATGAAGAGAGCTCAAGAAGGTCACAAGTCCAAGAAACTGCTGAAGCTCTTTCTTGTCTCGAGGTGGTGGTATGTCTTGCAAATCGCGGATCCTGTCCGGATCAGGTTTGATGCCATCAATGCCGTAGATGAGGCCAAAGAAACTGACACTGCTCTCCTTGATCAGGCACTTGCTGGAATTGAAGACAAGCCCGTTCCTCGACGCAATGTTCATGAGTTGATGAAGATTTCTGTCATGTTCATCTTCTGTGGCACCATAAACCACCACGTCGTCAGCGATTCCTTCTGCTCCATCACACTGCTCGAGAATCATGTCCATCCTGTATTGAAAGATGTCTTGTGATGCAGACAAACCGAATGGAAGTCGCTTGAAGGCATATCGACCGTAAGGAGATTGAAACGTAGTGAGGAGTTGAGAGACCTTGTGAAGCTGGACACCCCAGTATCCGGCTATGGCGTCAAGTTTGGAGAAATATCTTGCTCATGTGAACTTGTGATTAAGTTCTTCCAACGTAGTTGTTTTGTGGTGCGGTCTCTTCAGTGCCTGATTCAAGAACTTGGGGTCCAAACATATTCTTAGGCTCCCATCTTTCTTCTTTGCATATGCCAGGCTTGAGATCCACTCTGTTGGCTCATTCTCGTGCACTTTGCGTATGACGTCATTTTCCACCATGGAGTCAAGACTGCTTTTGATAGCATCTTTTAGCGCAATTGGTGTCTTTCTTGAAGGATTTACGCGAGGAGGAACTGCGGGATCCACCACCAACTTCACTTCACCAGGAAAAACAGCCGATTCTGTCAAACTGTTCTGGATACGTTCTAGTGAGGTCATCGACGCTGTTTGTAGAGGCTGTGCTCATGACAGCTGATTGTCCCGTAGCAGGTTTATCTTCTGTTGAGGAGTGCGTCTTGATGGTGCAATGTAGAGTCACCAGCTTCAACTTTTCACACGACTGAAGACCAATCACTGCAGGGCCGGTTAGATCAACGATGTAGAACCGAGTGTCACCCCATGCCGACTTGTGGTAGCTGCATGAAATGTTAACCACGCCATGGCATGTGATGGACGTGCCATTGTACGCCGTCAATCGTGCGCCTCTTGCTGCTGCGACGATGTTATCAACGGGGAATCCCTCAGCATTTAACTTGTCCGGATACATGCGTCGAAATGTTCGCAGTGGAAGTGTATTGCCTTGTGCGCCTGTGTCCACTTTCAGGCTCAAATTGTGGATGCCAGGACGATTGCTCAGTTTAATTTGCACCTGCGCATAGGCTTCGTCGCGATTATTTTGCCCGAGACTCATTGTTGACACTTTCACGTCATGAACATTGAGTGCATCAAATGACTGTTCAAGTGTGTCAGTGTTCTGTGCATTGGAACGCATTTGATGAATTGTCTTTTCGTTTGGATACGAATGTTTTCGTTGCCGATGCTCGTTCCTGTTCCTGGATTTCGAACGTCCGCGCTGATGTGGCGAGATGTTGTTGGCATGCTGTTTTTTCTTAGTCAGACAACATTTCGCCCAGTGGTTCATTCTGCCGCATGCTCTGCTCTCTACTTCAAACGCTGGACAACTTTCACGCGGTTTGAATGGGTGTTGTTGACCACAGTTGCGACATCTGGCGGATGAGTTTGCACCACGTCTGAAGCTATGCACCGCAGTTGTCGCCACTATTCCCATGTCACGAATCTACTGGACGTGGGAGGCACTCGCTTCATATGCTCGTCCTAACTGAATTGCTTCGTCCAGTGTGTAGTTCTTGTTTTTTCCAAGCAATTCCTTCTGGTAATCAGGAATTGGCGTACCAGCTATGATCAGTTCAATGAGTCGCTCATTCATTTCGTTATCTTGAAACTCGCATTTCAAAGCTAGCAGCTTGCATCTGTTTATGAAACAATCTAAGTTTTCTTTTGGCCTTTGACGGTAGTGCATAAGTCGTAACCGGCTGATGCGATAGTTTTCACACGGCTCAAGTTGTTCAACGAATTTGGCGAATATCTTGGTAGGATCATTCCTTTCCTCTTCTGTGAGGCTCCAAGAGTTGTATCGGCGTAGTCCTTCATCGCCGACTTGTAGTAGAATGTGTACTATTTGTTCTCCTTCCTCAATTCGCTTTGCTTTGAAGTATAATTCCATTCGTTGTTTAAATAACTTGAATGTTTCTGCTTGATTTTCCACTGACCAATCCATTCTTGGTACGTGATCCATGTTCGCTGTTGTTGTTAGCCAATTCGCGCCTACTAGTAGCGTGTTAGCTGTGTGTCTTATAAATTGTGTAGCTTAAAACTACCAGCCAGGCTGCTTTTATGAGCCCCGGTAAAAATTACAGAAGGCTGAATGTCTCTGTTGTTTACACGTAGCTGTCAAATTGCATGTGACGTGACCTTTAACCCAGACGCGGCTGTCGAGTGACGTCATTCATGTTGCGCGTGATTCTTTTGAAAAAATTTCAGGCACGGCGAATAAAGACATATTTTTCACTGATCAGTTGATTCAAAGTTCACGATTTCAGTGTCAATACGTTACCGCCGCTCTTAGTTTGATCCCGACGCTGTCACCATATTGTTGTGTTGCTTGGATGTACTGATAATAGCTATTACATGACAGTTTACTATAAGACACGTTAGAAAGAATGAATGTTTAATCAAAGCCTTAACACGTGAACATCTAAACTCTGACCTCTAGTATAATGAGGTTCTATTAAAGCGCGTAATACTACGACAGTCACCAGATAGTATAACATCTCCTAAATGCAAACAGCCTTATACCTTGCCATCGGTATACATATTAGATCTATAATCGTCAATCTCGTGAATATAAGTTAATATTGATGTTTGATACCCTTGGGACAGTATGCCTAACATACTGGTGATGTCATAGGCAGGCTTGGGTTGTGTTACGCACAGACTATGTATTATTTCTTAATATTGCTGTTACTATTACATTAACACCAATCTTTTATAGGGATATTTATTACTGTTACTATTACTAGATTGTCATATTGACTGATTGAAATAAAATGAAATCAAAAATGATCATAGTCGCTAGGGGGCGTGGCATAATGTTTACTTTCAAAATGTATCCTTCGTTTAATGTTCAATTATAGCATACTAATTATTTTGAATAGATTACTTTTAATATTATGTAACTTGTAAAGCGCTACAGAATCAAGAATTCAACCATAAGCTAAGTGTATTTAAATTGTAAGCATATTTTAACAAGTTTTGGTCCTGTCATATTCAACTTAATAAAACCGGCGTTAAAGCCGTTATGATTATCGCTCACTTTCGGCATTGAGACGAGTGATTGATACTACAGTCAGTTTCTGCCTATCTAAGGCTACGGCTGATTGAGTGAATTATAATAAATATAAATAGTTCTTCCTCCCTTAATAGGCCTGTAAGTCTCAATTTAGTTACCGGAGTTGGCCCCGGTTCAACATTTTCTAATTAAATAAAGTAGGCTTTATTGTTAAAATTGAGACTCTACTGATCTTGTCAATATAATTTAGTTTTTACTTACGGCAGTTACGCCGTAGGCTTAGCCTTAGGCTTAGCTCTGGGTTTAACATTATTTACTATTTAGTATCTATATGATATACAATGATATGGTTTTGGTCTATTATTTTCTACTAAATATGATAATAATCTAACATAATTATATCACCATTATTCCTATTGGGTGTTTTCTGCTTGTCTTGTTCTGTTGCTGTAAGGGATATCGATTTTGTTTTATGCAAACCATTGAGATCTAATCATTTTAATGTGCTTTTTCCTAATCACACTAAAATTCATCATTCTATTTCAATTTTGTATAATCTGACATGTCTTCATGTTTGTTATAATAGAAAGTTAGTGCCAATCCCCCGCTCTACGCCAACATTGAAATTAGCAATAATGTTATTACTAGCAGGAGATGTAAGTCTCAATCCTGGGCCATCTGTTAGACGAAACATTCGGGTGGCCACTACAAACGTTCGATCTGTACGAGATAAGAAGACAGCCTCACTTTGTGATTTATTAATTTCAAAGAAAATAAACATTCTAGCTGTAACTGAGACCTGGCTCAGACCACATGATACACATGCATGCATTGCTGACGTTTCCCCTTCTGGTTACACCTTTCACCATCGACCACGTTTAGTCGGCCGTGGAGGCGGTGTTGGCTTTTTTTATATCACAGCAGTTCAAAATTACATCCTAACCCTGAATACTCTAGTTTTAAGTCCATCTGTGCTGAAATTTCATATTCTTCTTTCTCCGCACACTTTGTTTGTATATATCGCCCTCCAGGACATCCGGCCAATTTCTTTGAAGACTTTCAGGATACGTTGAAAATCTGGCAGTTATTCATTCAGAATTTTACATTCTTGGTGATTTTAAT
The DNA here is from genome assembly GCA_963995525.1 of Escarpia spicata. Taxonomy (NCBI): domain Eukaryota; kingdom Metazoa; phylum Annelida; class Polychaeta; order Sabellida; family Siboglinidae; genus Escarpia; species Escarpia spicata. Next base: position 41,386,139 of record OZ023211.1, on the reverse strand, counting down.
TTACATTTGGATATACCTTCTTCAACTACAACTACGTTTGATGATATTCTGGCATCATTTGATTTGAAACAACATGTTACCTTTTCGACACATATACATCGCCATTGGCTTGACCTCTTGATAACCCGTTCAACTTGTAATAATATCCAAGCACCTACTCTTTCAGATGGGTTATCAGACCACCATACTGTCATTGCTAATGTTAACGTTTCTATAACCCCATTAGAGTCGAAACACAATGTGTCTTACAGAGCCATTCATAGGATTGACATTACAGCTTTAATGGCTGATATCCTTATATCTGACCTTATTACAGATCCAAAAAAACATCTATCTGACTTATATAAACAGTACTGTCAAGTACTCAATGCACTACTTGACAAACATGCACCTATAAAATCCAAATGGGTGTCCGAAAGGCCACCGGCTTCATGGATGACTTCCGAAATTATACTATCTAAAGGGCGTTGTCGTTATTTAGAGCGTGTATGGCGCAAATCACGCTCGCCATTAGCCAATGTCACCTCTGTAACAGACAAATGGCTAAAGCTAAATCAGATTATTTTACAGATATGGTCATAAATAAGTCTGATAATCCGCGTCAGTTATGGAACCGCATCAATAACATTCTACACAGACGGCCTACTCCATCGTTACCTGATCATGTGTCAATTAAGTCTCTATGTGATTCGTTCTCTAGTCACTTCAAGAATAAAATCAGTATTATTCGTTCTGCTTTCCCACGTCATAATATAAGTAATGTCAGTGTGGACTTTCCACAAGTAAATTCTCAACTTGTATCATTTGAACCTGCAACAGTTGATTAAGTTAGGAAAATAATTATGTTCTCCCCAAATAAATCTTAGGCACTTGATCCATTTCCAACAATACTGCTAAAAGCATGTCTCGATACACTAATTGGACCTATAACAAATATTATAAATGCATCACTTTGCTCTGGCTGTTTTCCTGATGATTTTAAATACGCCCATGTCACACCACTTCTTAAGAAGTCATCTCTGCCTACGCAAGACCTAAACAGTTATATACCTATTTCTAATCTCAGCTTCATTTCCAAAATACTAGAAAAGGTTGTAGCAAGTCGTCTAAGGTCTCACATTAGCACAAATGTCTTAACTAATGTGTCACAATCAGCATATAGGCAGTTTCATTCAACAGAGACTGCCCTCTTAAAGGTTCATAATGACATTAACTTGAACATTAATAATGGTAAAGTGACTGCACTTACCTTACTAGATCTCTCTGCCGCGTTTGACACGACTGATCACAGCATTCTCATTGAATGCCTATTAAGTGGTACGGCATATCTGGCACAGCTCTACGCTGGTTTTCTTCGTATCTAACTAATATATACTAAACTATAAAGATTGGGAACTGCTTTTCAGCTGCACTGCCGGCTTTATTTGGTGTTCCTCAGGGTTCTGTTCTTGGGCCTTTGCTTTTTACTCTTAACACCACGCCACTAAGCTCTGTTATACAAAGACATAACTTAGATCATCATCTTTATGCTGATGATACTCAGATCTACATTTCGTTGGCTACCCCGGATACAAATCGCTCCCTTAACCAACTTAGTGATTGCCTTCAAGATATCTTCCATTGGATGACTGACAGCAAGTTGAAATTAAATGCAAATAAAACTGAATTGATCATTATTGGTACTCCAATGCAGTGTTGTAAACTGGATGTTTTTTTCCCTACGCGTATTTTGAATCGGTATATCACGCCAGCAACCTCGGTGCAGAATCTAGGAATGATCTTTGATAGTAACTTCAATTTTTCAACTTCCTGTACGATATCGTATAATATTTAAGATCTGTACCATTACATACCAGGCACTGTCCAATAATCAACCATCTTATTTGCATTTATTACTTACTCCTGTAAGAAAATCTATCCAGCTTCGATCATCTAGTTCTGACCTACTTTTTGTTCCTAGAGTCAACACTAACATTGAAACTAGGGCTTTTTCTGTTGCTGCACCAACTCTTTGGAATATGCTTCCTCTTAGTGTTACATCAGTTGAAAATATTACAAAATTCCGTCGTCATTTAAAAACGTATCTTTACAACCTTGCTTATCCACCGTAGCTCCCTAGCGTCTTGACCCATCTGTTGACAACTGGAAAACTACTTATGGATTTTGAGATTGACCAACCCTTTTGTTTTGATGCGCCTCTGAGCTTGGTTTCTAAGGATTTAGGCGCAATAGTAGTTATCTTATTATTATTATAAAATTTTAGTTTGTAACAACAACAAGCAGCAACATAAACGAATACACAAAACAATTTTTTTTTTTAATGTTGTGTTGCGTGGGTTAACATGGCATGGCATGTGACCCCACAAGCATACATTTTAACTACTACATACACATAAAAAATATATACGTGCACGATGACTATATTGTAACGAATACCGTGTACCAGCGGACTGAGGGTAGGATGGAATGAATAATAATAAAAAAACAAACAATAATTGTATGAGATTTATCCGGTTCCAACGTAGATATAAAACACCTCTAACTGCACTCCACACATATAATATTTAGGCAATGTACATAGTTGAGATAGCTGTTTATATATTGTTTGCATAATAAAACTTAGAAATGTGGTCTAGATTTAATGTTTTGTATCTTATAATCAAAACTCCAGAGGACGCCAGAGAATAAAAATAATAGATAGTATGTTAACATGGTGTGGAAGGAGCACAACAGAACTGCTACAAAGTACACACGACCGTGCGGTTTGGAGGGCCATGATCGCTAACGCCTGTGACAGACATGGCACATAGAAGAAGAATCAAGACTATCCATATGTTTATGAAATTATGTTTAGGTAACCTAGATGAAAAATGTGTTCTGGGTTTCTCTGTATGTAAGAGGCTATGTTGTTTAATAAGTCTAAAAGGAAAAGAAACTGTCAGAGAAGAAGAATTTCTTTGACAACACGTACCCTTACATATTGACCAACATACTCAAAATTACTAAAGCGAGAAAGCTTTAGTACAGATGAAGGTCTGTCTCTGATGTAATTTGTTTGATCCTATTGTGTAAGTCTTTAACCATGATTTTGCCGTTCGCCGTCCAGCAGTCGTTGATTTTGTTGTTGTTGTTTGTATTTCCTGGACTCGTAGGCAAACATTGATTTGCGCTTAGTTAGATAGATACTGCCCCAACTTCAGTCAAATGTCCGGTGCCGGACTGAAACCACTTGCAGGTGCCATAAGTGTAGCAGGATGGATTGCTGTTACAAAAGCATGTGTCCTGAGCAGCAGCTTTTCAAAAGATGCCATACAGTGCTCTATGTCCTGCTCCAACAAATGCCAAATGTATCCCTGCATTCGACTAACTGTCCACCGCCACCTGGAGTCTGCGTGTACTGTTATGGCTCCTGTGTCGAACATTCACTGGCTCAGACGGAGGAGGCCTCGTTGTTGCAGCAGCGATCTGCCAGTGCACCTGCCATGCAGCCAAACATGTCCGAGTGTATAATTGTCGAGTGTAATCAACCCTGCCTCTGACGTTGGCTGTCACAAGGATGAATTTCAAGAGAAAGTCTACAATAATAAATGCACAACAGGACAGTACTCCAACTACAGAAAAAATCACTCCTATCGACATGCACGATAATTAACAATGTTGTATGGTAACACTTGTCAAACATATTAAACATGTCTGAAAACACAGAAACGTGGCCATGACACCAACTAAACGCATGGCAGTAATAAATGTGTGTGTTGGCATATGTGGGTGTTGTTAATGTTGGTATCTGTACTATCTGTACAATGTGATATTTTACTCTTGCATGTTTATATTTGTAACTGCATGTGTTTGGTGGCGGTAACCATACGTAAGGACGTAATAAAAAGGAAAGAAATATTGTTTGAAAACGAGTAGATATAAAGTTTTTAAATGTCTACCCCCAAATTGTCAAAAACATTTTACACAGTATACGGCCATACTAAATGAGAAGTTAGTAACGACACATATACACACTAAAATGTAAATGTCTATAAAAAAAACTCCTGTGATACATAATGATAATGGTTATCCGCTTTTTATACTTGCATCAGGGATATACCTCTATGTTAATTTACATAACATATTTGTTGAACAGCAGATCGACGTGGTGACGCTTACATTTTTGGTTTGGGCGTTATACTAGCAAACGATGTATTTAATTGGTTCCACAATTTCACACCGAACACAGGTAGGAAGATTGCCTTCTCACCCGTACGCACATTGTTTCTCATAAACTGATGTGTTTTGCGTACGGTGAATGATGGTGAGCTCTTTAGAAATAACTACTGAAGGTCATTTGGTAAATGTCGAACATAAATAAAATATCTTTTAGCTCAACTAAATCTTTGAATTTAAAAATGCGAGAATTGTAAAACAAGTTATTTGTATGATCACATCGTCTGGCATCGTGGATCAACCGTAACGTTTCTGTAGCAATATAACACATTGTATGTTTGTCACGTAGGTGTTTCCCCATATTTCAGAACAGTACATCAAGTGGGGTACGACCACTGAATAATACAAAGTACACATGCTAGATTGGTCTATGCAGCTTTCTATTGCTGTTGTAAATACTTTACAACAGTATACAAATGTATGTAAAAATAATGCATTTGAATAAAACAATAGTTGTTATATCATATATAAAATTAACTACTGATAATAGTAATTAAGACAATTAATATAGTAGAAGTAGGAATGTGGTATAAAATATCATAAAATAAAATAGTTAAGATCATATTATTATTATTTTAATAAATAAACTAAAATTAATGTAAACATCAGTAAATTACGTAAAATGAATATGAAAAATAAATAGGTTAATAAATAAACGTTAGACACATCCAATTAGCTATGCAGAAGGACTTCACACTATCCCAGGGTCTCCTGTTATGAAACCGCATGGGGTAACAAATACACAAGAAGCCAGTTTTACACCAAATGTAAAATTACGAGTGCTAATTGTAGTCACTCGGAGGTGACAGATGCAGACAAAATACTGGTGAATGAACGAGGTGACGATGATTTAACAATTGTGCGCACATAAATTAAGCCATATAAAATAATTCATTATTTCTTTTTTATCAAAACTCTGTTAAAAAGTGAACGAAAGGTGCGGCTTTTTATTATTTTTAGTATGCTGATTAAGGTAACTACCGACTGTCAAAGAGGCTATTCACAACCATCAACAACTTAAGATGTGTAGCGAGTGTATTTCTTACAAGCTGCAAATCCGGTAGACAAACACACCTGGTTTAACACAAATCATAATTTTCTGGAACGCGAATTTCGATGAATAATTGTATTTAACCATTACAAAATAAAGTTTAGCTTCACCTATTTTAAAATGTGCGTACAGATGAAATCGTGTGTAATTGTGTGGCTGTATGGTTGCCGAGATACTGTGGTTGCTAGTTGCATGTTTGTAGGTCTCAGAAAGGGGAGCCATATCGCTGATGAGGAGGCAAGAATGTGTGAAGGGCCTTTATTATCAATTATTATGTCCATTTACTGTTCCGTATAGTTGTAAAATACAGTTTGTGTTTCCTGGAGTCAGTGTGGTGTACGGGATATGGTACTTGACTGTTTGACACCTATCATTTTATTCAAATTCCACAAGAGGACAATAATTATTTTAATCTTCTATTTACTGGGCATGTTTTACAAAGGTTTGGTAATTTTACTAACTTAATTATGTCTATGATGAATTATGGAATTTTGTAATCAGATCAGATAAATATAATGTATTAATTGAGTGAAAACCAGATTGTAATTGTCACACTTTAACTGTTTATTCTAAAAAAATTACTTGGACACACCCACATTCCTCGGTGCCTCGTTGATTATATTAATATGAACATATTGAAAACAATTACACATATGGGGAAGGGTTTCGAGTAAATAATTCAGTTATATTAACAACATACTATACTGCGTGTTGACTTTTATGAATACAATTGGGTGTAAATTAGGCTTAATCAGGCAACAGAATGGGACCAATCTCCACAGACTACATATGAGTCCCCCTTTGTTTGAAACCCCCCCCCCCCCCCCCCACAATGACCTCGTTATGGGCCTGCTGGTGATGTTATATAAGATGAAAGAATGTAAGACGAAACCACATGGTCCACCAATCTCACGCCCACTTCATTGTACTTCCAGTTAGAAATGTAACCTTCTGCAGTATGAGCCCACACGTGAACATGTGGGGTCCTCTACATTGTGAAAAAAATATAACACCAACAGAACTTGTGGCGACCCCTGTAGTCTGAATTGGTAAAATGCTTTGTGAAAAGCTGGCTACGGGCCTGCACATGTGGGTCATAACAAGGGTACAAGTGTTCAACAGTTAAAGCAGCAGATATTAATCGATTCTGGCTGGTTCAGTTGTAGGATGAAGCAAGCTGAGACTCCGAGGTGAGTAGTGGGACGTGCAAAAGTGAGAGAGATTTGGGGGGACGGACGTAGGAATGCCTCTCTTAACGCCATGCAATTTGTTATTTCGTAATACAATCACGCGTGTACGCAACTGTACGAAACAATTAGGCATATAGACCGTCTATCGAATAACATCACATTTCTCTTTTCAAAAGTTCATGATGTTGTACATGTTTTAATAAAATATTTTCAAAATGGTTCACACAGCACGACGAACGGAGACTGATAGGTCTAGGCCAAGGCACAGCTGTACAACTAATTAGTAATTCCGTTTGCTGAGCTATTATAAAACAAAAGCAAAACACAAGTCCAGTGTAGCAGATATTCGAAATTGGCCAAATGAATGACGTTTATTTATTGATGTTTTGGACTGCTAATCGTGCAGCCACTTTGGGAATTACATTACTAGGAATATGAGCTCTAAAATCCAAACCTAATACGACACTGAACCCGTATACATTGTCACCCTTCCGGTTTCTCAGATCCCACATTACTATAATCTTGACAATAACAATATACATGATTCGTCCCTACCTTGTAATGGACTGAAAACCACTATAATATATAGTGAGTAAATGTATTTCGCATGCCTGCGTCTTCCGTCATTAAATTTAATAACCCTGTTTGATTTAACTGTGTGGTGTGGAGCCTGCGCTAGTTTCTGTGTATAACAGTTATAACAGAGAACATACATATATGAGTGAGAAATGGCAATCCATTTATTTAACACAGTAATCATAGGCATGGAATGCCGAAGAGCCCCTACATGGAAGTGACAATCACAATTGGTTACAAGTGCCGTAGTAGGGGCGTAATTACCAAGTTGATTAGCCATACACATACATGTACAAACAGAAAGGCTGGGATACTCAATCCCCCAGCAAAATATTATACATGACAAAATTGGGCTAATCCCTTAACAATGGTAAACTAAACAAGTCAACTGAGTTTTATATTCACCACACACCTAATGCATAACAGTGCATTGCTCTCTCTCTCTCTCTCTCTCTCTCTCTCTCTCTCTCTCTCTCTCTCTCTCTCTCTCTCTCTCTCTCTCTCTCTCTCTCTCTCTCTCTCTCTCTCTCTCTCTCTCTCTCTCTCTCTCTCTCTCTCTCTCTCTCTCTCTCTCTCTCTCTCTCTCTCTCTCTCTCTCTCTCTCTCTCTCTCTCTCTCTCTCTCTCTCTCTCTCTCTCTCTCTCTCTCTCTCTCTCTCTCTCTCTCTCTCTCTCTCTCTCTCTCTCTCTCTCTCTCTCTCTCTCTATATATATATATATATATACGCCCATATATATTTTATAACCAACAATGCTGACACACGACGAAGTGAGCAATTGCAAACAAACGAACATGAATTAGTGCTAACCCCTAAACATAATGGGTAACGGTGCTATATATATATATATATACACATTATCGAAAACACTACTAGCATATTACACAGAAAAGTAGGCCAAACTGTCACACAACATGTACTTCCAAAAAGTACCCGCACTAAAAACCCTGCGTACACAATACTGAACAATTCAGTGGAGAGAAAAAGCATACTGCAAAACCTCGTGTACCCAACTATCACAGGGAAAAGCGTCAACAAACTAAAAACTATGAATTACCTTTCTGTGGGCAACGTATGACCATGCACTTATACGCCGTGCACGAGCTAGCTTAGTAGACAAACACCGCTAACTTAACACACTACTGGGGAGGGTGGGTGGTATTTTCGTGCAGCGCGAAAACGGAACGTTGCTACCTGTACAAGGCCCCTAATACTTTCAGGGAGTTCTCTCCAGTTCTATAATTACATCTAGGTATATATAGCTTGTTCTCCTGTCTGATCATGAAACGATTGTTTTGTGTGTTCGTTTACGTTGCTGTTTGTTGTTGTTACAAAATAAAAATTTATTTAATTTCATTTGAATCAGTCAATATGATAATTTAGTAACAGTAATAAATAACCCTGTAAAAGATTGATATTAATGTAATAGTAACTGCAATACTAAGACATAATACATAGTCTGTAACAGAATCCAAGCCTGCCTATGATATCACCAGTATGTTAGGCGTACTGTCCCAAGGGTGTCAAACCTCAATATTAGTTTATATTCCCGAGATTGACGATTATATATATAATATGTATACCGAGGGCAATGTATCAGGCTGTTTGCATTTAGGAGATGTTATACTACCTGGTGACCTTATTACAGTGTACTTTGGTCGTTTTTAGCACAGTGCACGACAAGGCTCACAATCTATGCAGCAGAGGGGTGAATGTTTACAAGGTTCTGTCATTCCCCAAGCAGCAGTGTTAAGGCAATTTATTCATGCCGGGGCCCAGTACAGGATATCCTGTATCCTTATTCGGGTGGTTCGCCTATGCTGCGGAATGAATTTGACGGGTCCCATAAACGGCTCCTCAGCTTTTGTGGCTATCAAACTAATTCATTTAAAGGTCACAGTTTTCGCATTGATGCAGCTACAGCAGCAGCCTTGCCAGGGGAATCAAGGAATACGTAGGATGGATTTCGGAGATACATCCAAAGCTTAACCTGTTTAGGCCAAATTGTTTAATATATTGTCTAATGCGGTTGGGTGGTCACAGTGTTTTTGGTGACCTTGTGGCGAATTAGCCGCATCTTGCTAAGTAGAATTTGTATTTTTGACATTTAAGACACTAGATTAAGGACGTGTGGGCAAAGTGGCGTTCCTAATTTTGTTTAATTACTCGGTTATAAACGTCAGCTTTGAGCAAACACTGGGTTCAATCACTCTAAGTTACCAGGGTGAACAGTACTATGCCGAAAAAAATCAACAAAAAGCCCAGTGAAGAGAAGTGAATGCCACGATCAGGTGAGCGATCAAGACGTGGCCGCGGGTGCTGATCAACATGGCGGTGCGTTACAACAGACGAACTACACAGAATGAACACTATTACATTTGTAAAATTGGTGGAATAGACTAGGAAGTTGATTCGTTCACTGTTTATACACAAATATTAGAACATTTAGTTTAAATAGTTCCGGAACTTTAAGTATATTAAGTTCCCGATGCAAGTCTGTGGCACTGTCACGACGGTTACTAATGTTTTAAGTGATATATTTTACAGAACTTGTATTGTAGTTCATTTAGTTTTGCATGCTGATCCATATAATTCAATCCCATAATCAATATGGGGAAATACATAGGCATAATATAATTGCCTGACCATATCGGCATTTATGAACGAGGCCATGTGATAAAATAAACCTGATAACCCTTTGAACTAAGTTCCTTAATATGTTCCGACAGCTTACAGCTTAGATTTATACCCAGATATTAGTCTGAGTTAACCCGTTCAATGCGTTTGCCTTGCAACAACAATGACACGACTTCACGTTCCATATGTCTAATATAATTGTATAACATGTCTTACTCAGGTTCAGAGTTAGTTGATTGTATCGGAACCAGACACTAAGCGATTGTAACTTCTCCATTGCCGTACACACAGTATCATTGGCACCCATTCCACTAATGAACCAGTTAGTATCGTCAGCAAACAATCGCAAAGTTACGTGATCCACAGCACTAGATATATCATTAAAATATAATAGAAATAACACTGGCCCTAAGATGGAGCCCTGCTTGTCGGCAGTATGAACATGTTCTGAAACTGTGCTAACACATCGCTGTCTATCTCTTAAATAATGTCTAAATCATTTACATACATGACCTCTTATTCCATAATGATCCAGCTTATACAACAATATATCGTGATTAACGGTGTCAAAAGCCTTATTTAGGTCAGGGAATATCCCAACAACCAGTTCACCATTTTCAAGAGAATTACTCATATTTTATATTATTTCAATAATCGCTAACGTAGTCGAATGATCTTTAAGAAATCCAAATTGATGTTTCGACAAAACGTCATTTTTATCCATAAAGTCTAATAACCTCTTCAACATTAACTTTTCTAGGATTTTATTGAAGACGCTCTTCAGACTAACTGATCGATAGTTGGATGGTTCACACCTTGATCCTTTCTTAAATATAGGTATTACTTTTGACACCTTTAATGCTCGTGGTACCGTGGCTTCGGAGAACGACAAATTACAAATGTAAGTCAGAGGTGCATGACAGTTTATGAAGAGAAATGATCAATACCTCATACATTAGAATTAAGTTGTGAATTTCATTGATCAATTCTTGTTGACAAACTGATGAAAGAAACATAGTACTATGTATCGGGTCAGTTAGAAATTGTCTATATTCGTTTCCCTGAGTTTCTAAAGCCTTTAGTCATCCACTTTTTGTCCTTGAAGCGTTTAATTAACATTCTGGTAAATGGGAAACATAAAAAAAAATTGCGTCGTATTTGGTTACAAACATATCGTAACATACATCCGTGTCCTTATATGTCATAATATTGTCCCAGTTTATATTCTCCACTTCCCGAGTGAAATTTGATATATTATTTTCATTAAATATTCTCAGTCTAGGTCTGTCATTGATGTCATGAGTTTTGGATACACCTTTTATAATGATGAAGTTGAATAAATGGTCAGATATATCTACAAACAGGTTTCCTGAAATTATATCACTTTTCATGAATTTTAAAGGTCGATATATATTCATATCAATGAGAGTTGCAGAGTGATCTGTTATTCGTGTTGGCAGTATGATACATGGTAACAGATTTTCCCTCATTAAAGTGGCCATGTATTTCTTAGTTTGGCACGAGTCCTGTTGTAAAAGATCAATATTAACTTAACCACATATAATACAGATTTTACTTTCCTGCTTGGTATTAGACAATTTTAATCCAATCAGATCAGAAATAAAGTGTGTGTTATAGTTTGGATGTCTATACATATTGCCAACCACAAAACTGACGCCATCTTTAATTATTTCAAGCCGCGTATTGTCCAACCTAGGATTATGGCTTAGCGTTAAGTCAAATCGTTCGTGGACATACACGTCTTTCTTAATATAAACAGCAACTCCGCATTTATTGTTATTTAATGGTCCATGATAGTAGATACTATATTCTTTAAATATATTCGCACATCTATCTTGGTTATTCATTCCTGCCTCTGTGATGACAATTACAAAATATTTTTAGAGTCAATATGTGCTTTGAGTAGATTATAGTTTTTTTAAAGCGCTTTGTAGGTTGATATGGATAACAGTTATTAGTTCATCAGCTATGCGTATTGACTCGTTTAATTCACATAACTGAATAATTAATTAATAACTGTTTAATTCGGTCAAATCATAATGGTTGCAGTTTAGTGATTGTGTCACTTCTTTAGATAATCCTTTATCAAGGCAAGGCTGCAAGTTATGTGTTTTGAAGAGTTCATATAATGTGGTTCTTAATAGTTTATATTCCGTAGTTAACTGGAGATTGGTCAACGTGCAAAATGGTAACAAATTCGCTATTTCCTTATTTTCACCCATTACTGTTGCTTGTTGACATATATGTTAGAAGACATACTAGTAACCCTGAATGCAATACATGTAGTACAATCATGTAACCTTTAATCGAAAACAATGTCTCAATAGTTGGAGTAACAAATACACACCCAAAAAGTCAGATGACCACCACAATCAGATCACAATCACAAAAAGTGACGGAAAATATGTGGTTTAACAACACAACAGACCAGGAGATTGAGAGGAGATCAGCTAGAAGTGTTTAAAATATCGAATGGTTATGTATTGTTAACTATTGATATAAATATTTTTTTATCAGTTAAGAAAGATAGAAAGACTAGAGGACATGAAGTTACATTAGTAAAGGAGCAGTGTAGATATAAGAAAGTTCTTATTTTCACGACGGACTGTAAATGAATGGAACAGATTATCTGCTGCTTGTGTGGGTGCTAGTAGCGTGAGTATGTTTAAATATAAAGTCGACACATACCTCAGAAGGGCGGGATGCATGTAGATAAAAGGATCGGACTCTCGATAAGCCAAAGGGCTTTTTGTCCACCTGCCATCTAGAGTTCATTCTCTGGGTGGCAATCTTGTTAAATCTTGTGAAAACTTATTAAATGTATGCGTCAGCACAGGTGTCTGTCACATATATGTGACTAGTCCATAGGCACAACGACGCCGTCTGTTATCAGCTTGCCTCTGCGGAACACCGCACGCTTCGCCTCCGCTTCAATGGCGTCCACTCTTTCTGCAAGTGCGCCACATTGACGGCATATATCGCTCAATTTAGCTACCACGTAACTTTGTATCATTTTGTATACTTCGTCTATTGTAACGCCGCCGCCATGTTGATCAGCACTCGCGGCCACGTTTTAACCGAGTAATTAAAAAAATTAGGAGCGCCACTTTGCCCACACGTCCTTAATCTAGTGTCTTATAATGTAATGGTAATTTTAATAGGTAATAGATCGTTTCTTATGTCATAGTAATGGACGAGAACTGGTAAACAAGAACGTTCTCATTTTCACGAAGGGCTGTAAATGAATGGAACATATTATATGCTGCTTGTGTGGGTACTAGTAGCGTGAGTATGTTTAAAAATAAAATCGACACATACCTCAGAAGGGCGGGATACACGTAGATAAAAAGGGTTGGACTCTCGATAAGCCAAAGGACTTCCTTGTCCACCTGCATCTAGAATTAATTCTCTAGGTGGCAGTCTTGTTAAATCTTATTAAATGTATGCGCCAGCACAGGTGTCTGTCACCTATATGTGACTATTCCACAGGCACAACGACGCCGTCTATTCTCAGTTTGCCTCTGCGGAACACCGCACACTTCCCCTCCGCGAAGGCTCGTTGCATCTGCGCATATGCACGTTTCTTTGTTTCGTAGTCCGCCTTCGTCATATCTTCTAGTATCTACACTCCGCGGTCGTTCTGTTTACGTGGGTCTTGGCGGACAATAGGATCGCGTTTCCAAGTGGCCTCGTAACAATTGACGCGATTATGGGTCTGCCTGTAGAACTATTGTTTGAGATGGCAGTGTTCAACACTCTCCATAGCTTGTTCAAGTGTGACGATGCCACCAAGGTTGTGTTTGAGGAACACATCCTTGGCTAGGGTTTTCTTGACATCCTCACCTTTGGATTCCTCGACACCAAACGCTCTAATACCCCACGCACGACTTTTTCTTTCCGTTGAGTTAATTCTCTCCTCATAAATAGTCATCCTCGCCCTCGATTCCATTTCTCTTTTCATTGTTTCTTTATGCGACTTCTGTAACTCATCAATGTTGTCCCTGTTCTCTTTAATCGAGGCAGCATTGAATTCACAGGACTCTTCAATGGCGTCCACTCTTTCTGCAATTGCACCACATTGACGGCATATATTGCTCAATTTAGCTACCACGTAACTTTGGATCATTTTGTATACTTCGTCTATTGTAACGCCGCCGCCATGTTGATCAGCACTCGCGGCCACGTTTTAACCGAGTAATTAAACAAAATTAGGAGCGCCACTTAGCCCACACGTCCTTAATCTAGTGTCTTATAATGTAATGGTAATTTTAATAGGTGATAGATCGTTTCTTATGTCATAGTAATGGATGAGCCTTTATCAAAAGTAATAGTAATAGATCCGAAAGTAAGCGATAATAGTTTAATTACCTTTTTATTACGTCCATTGTTGTAAAACGTAAACAATTTGTTTTTGCACGTTATTCCAACTGTGTATGTGGTAACAGCAAGGGATGTGTAAACAATGTACACACAATTACTGAACCGGTATTTACATAACAGGAAAAGATCGGTGTGCTAATAATTTGATAGGTTCAGCGAATATCTGCTCAGTGAAACAATGCAGGATTAACAAGCCGGTTACTAATTCTTAGGATGCACCATTGGAGAGGCTAATAATGGCGTCAACACAATTCTAGCATACACAGCATAAGCAGCATCCTGGTGTTGAATTCAAGGAAGTTCATCATATTCTATCATAGGTCGTTTGAGTCACACACAAAAACCGGTCAACAAGAATCTTGCTAGAGACGATATCATGCAAGGTAGCTGTGTGCAGACCTCGCTAAAGCATGTTCCTGACGTTTCCTGCCACGAACGTCACATTGGTGCTGGAATGGGTGCAGAGTGATTATGAAGGACAGGGGAAGGGGCAGGTGAGACTATTCCAAAAAAAGAATGACATTTCTGTCGTATTCGTTATATAACTGTGTAGGGTGTCAATTATCTCCAACTTTGTGCAGCTTGTGAACAATTACATGACATTGACTACGCCGTCTACGGGCTAACACAGTGCTGAATATGGCTAGGTCATGACAATAACAAAATGGGATTGACACCGCCACTCACGACGAATGATATCTAACGAAGCCATCGCGTAATCACCAAACGAGACACAGTCACGCTCAATCATTGTGCGTTTCTAGACCGAGCGAATGCGTGACAACGTCTTTCGTAATCGCTTCAAGTTGAAGGTTTATAATACTAACAAACGTAACGCGCAGGTGTTCATCAACGAAGATCTAACTAAACGCAGATCGATGTTAGCCTACGAGTCCAGGAAATAAAAAAGACGGCGAACGGCAAAATCATGGTTAAAGACTTACACAATTAGATCAAAGGAATTACACAAGTGAAAGACCTTCATCTGTACTAAAGCTTTCTCCCTTTAGTAATTTTGAGTATGTTGGTCAAGAATACATATATTCCCCTCCAAAAACACAAATTCTACTTAGCAAGGTGCGGCTAATTTGCCACAAAGTCACCAAAAACACTGTGACCACCCACCGCATTAAACAATCGATCAAACAATTTGGCCTAAACAGCTTAAGAAATTTGGATGAATCTCCAGAATGCATCCGACGTGTCCCTTGATTCCCCTGACAAGGCTGCTGCTGTAGCTGCATCAATGCGAAAACTGTGACCTTTAAATGAACAAGTTTAATAGCCACAAAAGCTGAGGAGCCGTTTAGGGATCACGTCAAATTCACTCCGCAGCATAGGCGAACCACCCGGGTACGCGAACAGGATACCCTGCATTGGGCCCCGGCATAAATAAATTCCCTTATCACTGCTGCTTATTGAATGACAGAACCTTGTAAACATTCACCCCTCTCCTGCACCGATTGTAGGCGTTGTCGTGCACTGTGCTAAAAACGACCAAAGGATACTGTAATAAGGTCACCAGATAGTATAACATCTCCTAAATGCAAACAGCCTTATACCTTGCCCTCGGTATACATATTATGTCTATAATCGTCAATCTCGTGAATATAAACTAATATTGAGGTTTGACACCCTTGGGACAGTACGCCTAACATACTGGTGATATCATAGGCAGGCTTGGGTTCTGTTACGCACAGACTATGTATTATTTCTTAATATTGGTGTTACTATTACATTAATACCAATCTTTTACAGGGATATTTATTATTTTTACTATTATTAGATTGTCATATTAACTTATTCAAATCAAATAAAATAAAATTTTATTTTGTAACAACAACAAACAGCAACGTAAACGACTACACAAAACAATCATTAAAAAAATGTAATGTTGTGTTGCGTTGGGTAACATGGCATGCTAGATGCCGTGTTCCTGTGAACCCACAAGCATAAATTTAAACTACGACGTACACATGAAATTATACACATGCACGATAACTATATTGCAACGAATATCGTGTAACAGCGGACTAAAGGTATGATGGAATCAATAATCATAAAAAACATATTATAGAAAATAATTGTATGACATTTATCCGGTTCCAACGTAGATATAAAACACCTCTAACTGCACTCCACACATCTGGGATTTAGGCAATGTACATAGTTGAGATAGCTGTTTATATATTGTTTGCATAATAAAACTTTGAATCCTGGTCTAGATTTAATGTTTTTATTTTATAATCAAGACTATCCATATTTTTTTGAAATTATGTTTAGGTAACCTAGATGAAAAATGTGTTCTAGGTTTATATGTATGTAAGAGGCTATGTTGTCTAATGAGTCTAATATTAATGGCTAAGTTCTTGTTTGGTATAATAATCTTTAAAGGATTTAGGCATGCATTATGGTGATAGTCATACAGAAATAGTAAGACATGCAACCTGCATCAAATTTAAGTATATTTTCAGATTAAAAAATAGGATCGGTGTGACTTCTGTATCTTAAATGACTTTAAATTAAGGTAACATTTTGGGCTTTTAAAGCATTATGTGGCAGAACATTTTCCAATCTATTAATTGCAAAAACTGCTCTAGATATTTTAGAATTGATTAAATTAATATGTTTATTACATGTTAAGTGTTTATCAATATGTATCCCTTCACTGTTTCTTCTTTGTTATGTTTACCAACAAGATTAATAACTTCCCTGTTTATTTTAATACAATTATTTACCTGGTATTTGCTATTTAGTGGACTAAACATGCAAGTGTGTCTTTTTAATATTTAAAGACAATGTATTGGTATAAAGCCAGTCATACAAATGTATCAATTCTTGGTTTATACTCTTTATTAAAATGTCAACATGAGGACCTGTTTGGTATACAGCTGTGCCATCCACAAAATACAATAAATTCAAAGACGTAGAGTTAGTTATACCATTGATATAAATTAGGAATAAGACTGGTCCAAATATGGAACTTTGGGGTACTCCACTCATAAATAATGTTTTGTGATGATTGACATTTACGTATCTCAGTATATTGTTTTTTATTTCATAAATAACTGGCAAACCATTTGTTAATTATTTCTCGCATTCCACACAAATTTAATTTGTACAATAAAATATCATGGTTAATTGTATCAATTGCCTTTGGAAGGTCCAGAAACACAGCCAATGTAGGGTCTTTTTATCGTTTGCCTCTGCATCTGCCTCCTTGAACATATGCTGTAATGGGTGAATAGTAGATTGCACGAAATCCATAATGATGTTTATATAGAATGTTATATTTGTCTAAAAACATGATTAATCTATTGCATACAATTTTTCGATTATTTTAGAAATCGCAGGTAGAATGCTTATAGGTCTATAATTAAAATTTTGTTGTTACCCGATTTGAAAACAGAATTTTTTTTTTTTCGGTTTTAAAGTTTTTAGGAACAGTACTCGTAACAAATGATTGATTTAATATTATGCTCAAGCGGAGTGGCTACTTCGTGTATGGTCGCTTGCAGTAGTTTAGTGGATAAGCCATCGAATCGTTCGGTGCATTTAGTTTTAAGCTTTTGTACAATTGTTTCAATTTCAGTTGTCTGTGTGGGTTGCATGAAAAAAATGAAGGGATATTTCTTCCTGCTAAACGGAAAGAGCTACTGGGTCGCTTATTGATTTACATATTCCAAAAAAAATATTAAATTATTCTGCAATTTTGTTAAATTAGAATTTTCTTGTCCGTTTATGATGCATGTTTTAGGTAGTTTGGGGAATTCTTTTTGTTTATGTATTGCCTGTCGTAACGCAGCCCATATTTATTTGATATTGTGCTTACGTTCCTCCAGCATTTCTGTGTAATAAGTAGTTTTTCCTGCTCGTTTAATTTTATTAAAAACTAGAATATTCTCTATATTTATTGATAATTTCTGGATTGCGTCTGTTTAATTTCTTTCGGGGCAACTTTGCTTTATTTAGCGATGATGTCAATATGCCTGATGTCGTCTAAGGTTCACGTTAAATGTATTTTTTTCTTAACTTTAACATATTTAATTGGACAAGATATTTCGAAACGTGATTTGTATATTATCATAAGATTCGTTCACATTGGCAGTGGATAATACAGGTGAGTAATCAGCCTTAGCCAATAGATTTCTAAATGATAAAGTATTTGTTGGGTCAACTGTCAGACCTGCTTATATATTGATCTTTGTGGTCGACGTGTACCATATATTTTATGAAATATTCGAAAATGATCAGCTAAATCAGTTATAATAATCCCCAATTCATAACAAGGATGAGTAGGATTTGAATATAAGTGGTCTATAAGTGTTGCCGAATATGATGTTATTCTTGTTGGTTTGGTTATATGCGGAATTTGGATATTACGTTATCTATGGAGTCGTTGGTTTTTTATGTGTGTCAAACTTTAGCAAATTAATGTTATAATCGCCCATCAAAAAAGCGGTTTTATTTTCATTTGAAATTTTCTCCTGGATTTCTATAATTTTGCTTATAAATAGATCGATATCTGCACGGGAGGTCAATAAATAACACCTACTATAAAGGTTTGCTATGATTACCCTGAACTTCAAAAAATACAGACTCAAATACATGAGGAATACATATGGAAAGATCATCACGTTTAAAGTAGCTGAAGCTTTCGTTAATGTATATTCCAACTCCACCGTGACCACCGTTATTCTGTACTCTTGTAATAAAAAGTAAACTGTGGTACACCCTTATGTTGTATGGTTGGGAAAAAAATTTAGTAAGTTTTTAACCATGATTTTGCCGTTCGCCGACCAGCAGTCGTTTTTTTTATATATTTTTTAATTTCCTGGACTCGTAGGCTAACATCGAGCTGCGCCTAGTTAGACATTCGTAGATGAACACCTGCGCATTGCAATTGTAAGTGTTATAAACCTTCAACTTGAAGCGATTACGAAAGACGGTGTCACGCATTCGCTCGGTCTTGAAACGCACAATGATTGAACGGCACCTCGTACCTGATGTAGTGCCTAGGCGATGGCTTCGTTAGATATCATTCGTCGTGAGTGGCGGTGTCAATCCCATTTTGTTGTATACTTGGCCTAGGCATATTCAGCACTGTGGCAGCCACTGACCTATATTATATAATAATATGATTACCGTTATGCAACACATACAGTTACACATATAAAAATAAACATGCAAGAGTAAAATATCATATTGTACAGATAGTAAAGACACCAACATTAGCAACACCCACATATGCCAACATACACATTTATTACTGCCATGTGTTTAGTTGGTGTCATGGCCACGTTTATGTGTTTTCAGACATGTTTAATATGTTTGACAAGTGTTACCATACAACATTGTTAATTATTGTGAATGTCGATGTGAGTGACTTTCTCTGTAGTTCGAGTACTATTTTGTTGTGCATTTATTGTTATATAATTTCTTCTGAAACTCATCCGAGACAGAGGCAGGGTTGGTTACACTCGACAGTTATACACTCGGACATGTTTGGCTGCCTGGCAGGCGCACTGGCAGATCGCTGCTGCGACAACGAGGCCTCCTCCGTCTGAGCCGTGCCTCGTTTGGTGCCGTGGCGATGGCTTCGTTAGATATCATTCGTCGTGAGTGGCGGTGTCAATCCCATTTTGTTGTTGACTTGGCCTAGGCATATTCAGCACTGTGGCAGCCACTGACCTATATTATATAATAATATGATTACCGCCATGCAACACAAACAGTTACAAATATAAACATGCAAGAGTAAAATATCACATTGTACAGATAGTACAGATACCAACATTAACAACACCCACATATGCCAACACACACATTTATTACTGCCATGCGTTTAGTTGGTGTCATGGCCACGTTTCTGCGTTTTCAGTCATGCTTAATATGTTTGACATGTGTTACCAGTAAACATTGTTAATTATCGTGCATGCCGTGCACCACTGACCTATATACAGTGGTGGTACCACGTAGACAGCGTAGTCAATGTTATATAATCGTTCACAGACTGTGGTGGCCCGTAGACGGCGTAGTCAATGTCTTGTAATCGTTCACAGACTGCTCAGAGTGGGCGATAATTAACACACCAACCTTCGCTGTGCAATTCGGGAATCTTTTGCACGTAATTATTTGGTTAGCTGCTCGAGCTGAGCATTTAACACGTCTATCTTCTCCGCGACAACAACGGGATAAAGTGCACTTTTGAATTTGGCCAACACAGCATCATCCTTCAATACCTCTATCAGCCGGAGCGTCAGAGCGTCAGAATCATCGGCCGTATTGTTTGGGCTTGGCCTAGGCATATTCAGCACTGTGGTAGCCCGTAGACGACCTAGTAAATATGATTCGTAATTGTTCACAGACTGTGGTGGCCCGTAGACGGCGTAGTCAATGTCATGTAATCGTTCACAGACTGCACAGAGTGGGCGATAATTGACACACTGCACAGTTAAATACCGAATACAACAGAAATGTCTTTTTTTTAAATAATCTCACGTGCCCCTTCCCCTGTCCGTCATAATAACTCTGCACCAATTCCAGCACCAATATGACGTTCGTGGCAGGAAACGTCAGGAAAATGCTGTAGCGAGGTCTGCACACAGCTACCTTGCATGATATCGTCTCTAGCAAGATTCTTGTTGACCGGTTCTTGTGTGTGACTCAAACGACCTATGATAGAATGTGATGAACTTCCTTGAATTTAACACCAGGGTGCAGCTTCTGCTGTGTATGTTAGGGATGTGTTGACGCCATTATTAGCCTATCCAATGGTGCATTCCAACAATTAGTAACCGACTTGCTAATCCTGCATTGTTTCACTGAGCAGATATTCGTTAAACCTATCAAATTATTAGCACACTTATCTTTTTCTGTTATGTAAATACCGGTTCAGTAATTGTGTGTACATTGTTTACACACCCCTTGCTGTTATCACATACACAGTTGGAATAACTTGCAAACAAACCCAATTTTTGGACGTTTTCAGCAATAGATGTACTAAACAGGTAATTCAATTATTATCGATTACGTTCGGATCTATTACTATTACTTTTTTTATAAAGGCTCATCCATTACTATGACATAAAAAACGATCTATTACCTATTAAAATTACCATTACCTATACTGTTACCCAATGTCTGATCATAGGTCATGCGTTGCATAACTAAAGTCCTCCATCTGTAACATAACATATACTGTATGTACCTTTGGTTAAGGCGTCGCACTGGCACTGCCCCATCTCCAGTCAAGTGTCTGTTGCCGGACTGAGACCACTTGCAGGTGCCATACATGTAGCAGGGTGGATTGCTGTTACAAAAGCATGTGTCCTGTGCAGCAGCTTTTCAACAGATAACATACAGTGTTCTATATCCTGGTCCAACAAATGCCAAATGTATCGCTGCATTCGACTAACTGTCCACCACCACCTGGAGTCTGAGAGTACTGTCATGGCTCCTGTGTCGAGCATTCACTGGCTCAAACGGAGGAGCCCTCGTTGTCGCATCAGCGATCTGCCAATGCGCCTGCCAGGCAGCCAAACATGTCCGAATGTATAACTGTCGAGTGTAACCAACCCTGCCTCTGACTCGGATGTTGGCTGTCCCAAAGATGAATTTCAGGAGAAATTCTATAACAATAAATGCACAGCAGAACTGTACTCGAACTACAGAAAAAATCACTCCGATCGACATGCACGATAATTAACAATGTTGTATGGTAACACTTGTCAAACATATTAAGCATGTCTGAAACCACAGAAACGTGGCCATGACACCAACTAAATGCATGGCAGTAATAAATGTGTGTGTTAGCATATGTGGGTGTTGTTAATGTTGGTATCTGTACCATCTGTACAACATGATATTTTATTCTTGCATGTTTATGTTTATATTTGTAACTGTATGTTTTGCATGGCAGTAATCATATTATTTCACATGCCTCCAGCAACGCATGGCGGTAATCATATTATTTCACATGCCTCCAACAACGCATGGCAGGAATCATATTATTTCACATGCCTCCAGCAACGCATGGCGTTAATCATATTATTTCACATGCCTCTAGCAACGCATGGCGGTAATTATTTTTTATTAGTATTTTAATTTACTTTATTACTATTATCATTATTATTGGTAAATTGTTGATGGCGAATGGCCAATAGACAAACAATTAATACTTGGCAAACGGTTATGATAAGTCCATCTGAACCGTTAATACTTGTGGTCTCTTAGTGGGAGGCATCCTATAACACGCAAAGTTGTTCAAAACAGTATTGAGTAAAATGGGTTAAATTCTCTCACTTTTTCATGAAAACTGTTTGTACCATGACAATGAAATATTATATAAACATGTACATTAATATAGGCTTTCACCAGAAAATATTAGTTGCCCTCGAAACTTACTCCTATATTATACAATAGATACATTACATACAATACACATATATAACGTGCATTGGCTATTAAGATATTATTTGTTGGGAACACAGCCCTCACGAATTACTTTACGCACATATGCATAGACCATTGGCTACCGCCAATAAAATATTAATTGTTGGGAACACTGCCCTTAAGAATTACTCCTATCAATGTATATTTACCTATATATGAGCATTGGCTATTGATATATTATTTGTTGGGAACACCGCCTTCAAGAATTACTTTACTAGTACGCACATATGCATAGACCATTGGCTATATACCGCCAATAAAATATTAATTATTGGGAACATAGCCCTAAAGAATTACTCTTATCTACGTATATATACCTATATACGTGCATTGGCTATTAAGATATTATTTGTTGGGAACACCACCCTCAATAATTACTTTACGCACATATGCATAGACCATTGGCTACTGCCAATACAAATATTAACTGTCGGGAACGCTGCCCTCAGGAATTACTCATATATAAATGCAAGGATCCTATAGTTAATCGTGTCAATAAAATATCAGCAACCCGCAGCATAATTAACATTCCTACAACGTGAAACGTAAGACATGTCCTGAGCCTGAGACTGCGGCTGCAATCAAACAAAACATCAAACTTACACTTCGGTTACCAGATTTTTTAACAAGATTGCCATCCAGAAAATTACTCTGGATGGCAGTTGGACAAGGAAGCCTTTTGGCTTATCGAGAGTCCAATACTTTTTATCTACATGTATCCCGCCTTTTTAAGGTGTGTGTCGATTTTATTTTTAAACATATTCACGCTACTAGCACCAACACAATCAGGAGATAATCTGTTCCATTCATTTACAGTCCTTTGTGAGAATGAGAACTTTCTTATATCTAATCTACACTGCTCCTTTACTAATGCAGCTTCATGTCCTCTGGTCCTTCTATCTTTCTTAACTGAGAAAAAAATGTTTCTATCAATATTTTCATAACCATTCAATATTTTAAACACTTCTATGTGATCTCCTCTCAATCTCCTGGTCTCTAGTGTTGTTAAACCACATTCTTTTAGGCGTATTTCGTAACTAAGATCCCTCAGATTTGGTATCATTTTAGTCGCTCTCCTCTGTACTCTTTCTAGCATATCTATGTCCTTCTTGCGATATGGCCTCCATGCTTGTATACAATATTCTAAATGAGGCCTCACTATTGTTTTGTACAGCGGTACTATTAATTCTTTTAATTCTGATCGATCAAACTGACAGCTTTGAAAATAACGCCGCATATACTACGGAAAAGCCGGCAATTGCCTATCTCTAACAAATGAACGCCGTCCGGGCGGAACACTTGAACCGGGCTATTCCAGAGTGATTTGTGCCTCCAGTAGAACAGCCCGCGGCAATCACCACATTCGGCCTGCAGTACGGAATTTGCCGAAAGCACCCGGTTCGCTCTCGTTGGGAAATCAAAATGGCGCCAGTTATTTCGGCGCCCGATTTGGCAGAGACACACTTGGCGAACTCCCATGGCCAAAAATTCGCTGGCGAGTACGCAAAGACTTGACCAGCTTTCTTGAGGGGACGTGTACAATTTGGAATCGATGTCATTACCTCCTAGAATTGTTATGATCACATAGGGATGGTTAGCGGAAGGTACTCGCGCGAACACCACGGCGACCCATAAACGAAATGTTACATTTGTGACCTAGTTTAACGAAATCTGTTAACAATCCCGCGGATTCAACAAACTCGCCTAACCAATAGGCGTGACTATGCCCCATGATTACAATGTTAAGATCAGGATTTGCCGACGACATGATTGAAGGCCGATGCGGGATAACTGATGATCTGATCGTAACAAACTTTACAAATGTTACGGTTGACAGATGTACGCACTAGCACAAAGGAATTATATATAAACGAACGATATTCAGCTGAAATGCCGATCGTGACGGTCTTCCTCCGGTCCTGGTTACGCAGAAAAGGTAGCGTCAATTTAGTACTGAATAGAAATAGGATAATGAATAACTTTTACCACGATTGACAAATTTCTAATTATCAGTGAATGTAAAACACGTCTACCACTGGGTAACGGTTTGACCGGAGTGATAGGACATCTGAACTTATCCGGTGCTGTGATTGGATTATCTGATGGGGTGATCTGATCTAGTGAGATAATCCAGGAGCTGTCATTGGCTCAAGCACAAAGGCCAGAGCATGCGGAAGATTTGCTCTGCCAATTACATAACATTTATTATGCAACTTTTTGATTTGCATAAATTAATTTATGACAAATTACTATTAACGTAGCACACATAGACCCTATAAACTATATCTGAAAGAGAGTGGAGTAATTGGCGAGGGTCAAATTTCGTTAAATAAGTATAGTTCGCGTTCAATATTGCCAAATTTACGAAAACAGCTCTTAAACAGCTCTTCAATTTCACACCACATTAATCAATCAATCAATGCATTTCAAACATATCATAGAAAGAACACATCAAGTCAAGATAAGTCATTAATCAAAATTAAGTCATGCGTACAATATACAAAGTAAATTATACGTAAGGACGTAATAAAAAGGAAATAAATATTGTTTAAAAAGGAGTAGATATGAAGTTTTTAAATGTCTACCTCAAAATCGTCAAAAACACAGTATACAGACATATTAAATGAGAAGTTTGTAACCACACATATACACACTAAAATGTACATGTATATACAAAGATCCACTCCAGTGATACACAATGCAAACGGTTATCCGCTTTTCTATACTTGCACCAGGGATATGCCTCTATGTTAATTTACATAACATATTTGTTGAACAGCATATTGACTGTAGCAATAGAATACAGTGTATGTTTGTCACGTAGGTGTTTCCCCACATTTCAGAACAATACATAAAGTGGGGTAAGAACAATTAATAATGCAAAGTACGCATGCTAGATTGATCTATGCAATGGCTCGCTTTGTACATTACAGATGCTCCGGTTTAATGATTAATCAATTAAGCCACCTAGAAATTTAATAGTTTGAACTCTCTTTATAGCATTATTGTTGATAATAATTGTAACATCTTATTTATATCTGTATCTCCCAAATAATGTATAATTAGTTTTAGAAATGTTCAGTGATAATTGGTTTACACAGAACCAGGTATACATCTTATTAAGCTCCACACATAGTTCATTTACCAGATTTGGTAAGTGGCTATGAGAGTGAAATAAATTTGTGTCGTCAGCGAATAAGATAAACTTTAACAGCTTCGGCACATTACACATGTCATTAACATATATTAAAAACAGTTGCGAACCTAAGATAGAACCCTGTGGGACACCACATGGTATCCGTAAATGATCAGACATTATGTCCTTTGTAGCTAACATACATAATGTTCTATTTGATAAGTAACTTATTATCCACTGATAGGCAACACCACGAATACCATAAAATTCCAGTTTCTTACATAGTAGTTGGTGGTCTACTGTGTCGAAGGCTTTTCTTAGGTCGATCAATAAATACCCCAATAGCATGTTTTGTTTTATTTAACAAATTTGTAATTTCAGACACAACTTTTACAAGGGCATGTGGGGTGGAATTGTTTTCCCTAAACCCATACTGACAAGGGTTCCATATATCACACATTTTTTAAAATAAATGTATTAAACCTATTGTTATATAACGTTTCAATTTTTTTTAAATGTGGAAGCAAGGAAATAGGTATGTAGTTATTGATATCACTTTTGCGTCCTGATTTAAAAAATGGTATGACCTTGGCAACTTTCATCTTTTCAGGAGACATACCAGTTTGAGAAAATATGTTACATACATGTGTTACTGGTTTTGTAACAGAAACAATTACACTTTTAACAAATCTGAAATCGATACCATCACAGTCAGAAGATGTTTTACTTTTACAACTGCTTACAACACGTATAACTTCATTTTCGTCAACTGGTAACAGGAACATACTTTTCTTATTTCTACAAGTTAAATAATCGTATACGGGTACGCGGCTCATCTATTTTTTTTCACTAAATTAGGTCCAACAATTATAAAAGAATTTGTTGAATGAGTTAGCTCTCTCTGCTTTGTTTTCAACCTTGTCTCCTTCTACAATGAAATGACAGTTCTTAAAATTTTCCAAGTTTCTGAAGTATTATTTCGGTGTTCGTCTAATAATTTACTATAGTAAATTTTTTTGATGATCTCAACATTGAAGTAAGTCTATTTTTGTATATTTTTTATCGGGTTTCTGGGGCTACTGTCCTACACGACAGGAATATTTTATAGAGACGGTTTTTCTTTTTACATGCATTTTTCAGTCCATTTATAAGCCATGGGTTATTTGCGTAATGATCATCCGTGTTTACAATTTGATTTACAGGGCAATCTTTTGAAAGAGAGAGAGAGAGAGAGAGAGAGAGAGAGAGAGAGAGAGAGAGAGAGAGA
This sequence comes from Escarpia spicata, assembly GCA_963995525.1. NCBI lineage: Eukaryota > Metazoa > Annelida > Polychaeta > Sabellida > Siboglinidae > Escarpia > Escarpia spicata. The sequence continues at coordinate 41,359,214 of OZ023211.1, read as the reverse complement.
GAGAGAGAGAGGAGAGCAGGAGAGAGAGAGAGAGAAGGAGAGCAGGAGAGAGAGAGAGAGAGAGAGAGAGAGAGAGAGAGAGAGAGAGAGAGAGAGAGAGAGAGAGAGAGAGAGAGAGAGAGAGAGAGAGAGAGAGAGAGAGAGAGAGAGAGATAGAGAGTGAGAGAGAAAAGAGGGAGAGAGATAGGAGAGAGAGGGGGAGAGCGAGCTTTCCCAACACATCCCTGTGAATAGACCAGAAGTGAAACGGCTAGATGACACATCGACTGACAACTGAGCCGGAGCAATCTTTGACTTTCGACCTAATTATGTAAACGACGTCGTAGAACTGCCAAAATACTCCCCACATAAAACATGCATATAGTCACACTACTTCATCGAAACATGATACATATATCAAACAACAAACCGTTTGTTAAGCCAAGCCACCGTAGCCATCAACCATAACGTATCCGCCAGATGGCGATCGCTGCTCCGATTTGGTCTGGCCTCTCTTGTGCTTCAAATACTACTGGTCATTGTGCATGTTGTTGGAACATGTATCCAGTTAGTTCTAAACTCATTTCTTTGCATCAAAAGTGGAATTGGGATACCCAAGGCATGCCTCCCTGTCTAAACACGTAGCCCATGCACACAGGCGCCATTTGTCGGATTTGTGGAAACCTGAATTCTACAGAAAGTACACAGATAATCAGTTACGTCATATTCTGTCAACAATAGCGCGGTTTAAAAAAAATTTGCAGCTGGTGTTCAACAATATTTTCGTAATAAACCGCTGACGTTAAAAAAGTGTATTGTAGTTGCAAATGATTAGTTGTATTAACTCTTTTAGGTCCATAATCCCCAAAATATGCCTTTTGCTTCACTTTAACGTTGTTGTAGAACGTACGAGAACGAACGAGTGGAGAAGCCTTGCTCGCACCGAGTCGAATGGCGAACTGTGCTGAAGAGCAAACTCGTCATTCACAACGAGGCCGTCCGAGAATGTATCGCTGAGTGCTTAGGTACATTCATACTACTGGTACGTTTTTGAAGGAATTACCTCTTAAGACATTAACTATTTTTTCTCGACTATCTGTTGCGTCGCGTAATCTTTGTCAGCTAACTGATGTTGTAGCCTACATCGATGTAGACCGTGTGTCTTACCTGTTTGCAGGCATTCGGCTTCGCGTCAATTGCGTCCTGGCTTCTAAGCGGTGAAGGTGTCACCCCTCTGATATCAGTGAACTTCGGATGGGGTTTTGGCGTTTCCACAGCAGTTTGGGTGTCGATGTCAGTAAGCGGTGAGAACTTCAAAGCTTGACTAATTACATAATATCGACCCAATTGACGTCATCACAAAATAACAAGACGGTTTATTAATATATTTAATGTAGGTGATAAACAGTCTGACTAAGCTAGGAGATATAGGCCTACGTACTGGAAAGTAGCCAACCTGTTACACATAGTTTTTTGGAGTGGATTGACTTGCTCAAAGCTGGGCCAGGTACATGACAGGACAAACGGGGCAGTTGCCTAGAGGCCCCCAGAAAACATAATGTTTATGCAGACAAATGTTTATGTGGTAACATGGAAAAGGATAAACTTACTACGCAAGGTAATGTACTCGTTCGAAGGTAACCACAATCTTACACGTATGTTGCACTGATTGACTTGCACAAAGGCGATCTAAATAAATGCCTTCGTATTGAGATGCATTCTTAAAGAAGTTCATAGACGAGGAGTGTATCAAATAGCCGATTACTGCGATTCAAGTTACAAGTACAACACAGATTGAACATGCTAATACACTCGCACTTTATTGACTAACTCCCCAACATGTCTTTCCTCTCGTCTGACGTCACTTCTGATTCCAGGTTTTACCAATCGATAACTGCAAACACTACAGAATGCAATGGCATACGCAGATAACATTTCCTGTATGCGTTGATACTAACATGTCTTTAATCTAGGTAAGCGTTTTAATGTACACTTCTTATTGTCAAAATAGCTCTTTGTATCTGCTAGGGTTGATCCCACCAAATAGAGTGGTGAACGTTCGTTTTCAAAATTGAAACACACGAAGAATAGGCTACGCACAACTATGATACAAGAACGGCTCATCTATCTGGCTCTAATTATTGTAGAATATAACATCTTGTTTAGGGGATAATTGCCGGAAT